>VXBU01011407.1:160580-309133 GCA_013400315.1 Bombycilla garrulus | reverse complement strand
TTTTTTTTTTTTTAATGATGCCTGTATTCCTTAGCATCATCTTCTGGGTTTGGGTCTTAATTGCTGCTGTAGCTTATGTTGTTGTAGACATGTGTGGATAATTTTTGGATAGCTATACTATCAAATAGTAGAACAGTATGTGGCAAGACTTCTTAAATTTGTTTTTGGTTGTGCAGTATTGCTTGATTGTGTCTGTGTTGTAAAAATGCTATTATATGTGTTAAAGACCAAACATAACCATGGCTTTAATTGCTTTCATAACTTAGTTCAGTAATATAGCATTAATGCTTGGGGTTGAATGTTTTTTATCTTGCTCTTCGTTAGGCTGTTTTGACACAGATTTTTGAATATTTGGAAAATTTTATTTCAAAAAAGTCATTGTTCATTAGAATTTCTAGTTTTGCTTTTGGATTTCTGTTTTGCTGAGAGGACTGTAATTTTTTAAATACTGTTTTTTTATAGCCAACACAGTTGGCAGTAAGTTTAATATTTTCTTTCAAAATAATTCTTCAGTTGGATAGTGTGTGGATAGAAATGAATTTCATTCTTTGTTCAAACATGAAGCATTCTGGGTAACATTATGCTTAGTTAAAGCTCTTATGTTATCAGGCATACTTTTTGGACCAAAATTTCAAAAATAGACCTTCTTTGGCTGTTGGAAGTTTTTAAATGAAAATGTGAAATGTCTGAGTGGGTGGATCTCTCAAAAAATTTAATCAAATCCTTCCATTAAATTCCTTTTCTAGTTTTCTTCTTAATAATTGAATGTCAGATTTTTATTTCTTGTATGTAAGAAAAATCCTGGGGTTACTGGTTATTTAATTTCTGGAGCATTACAAGTGTTGCTCAAACAATTTTTTTTCCCTCCTTGTAGATTGTGTAGGTGGTATGTGATGATAACGTTTTGAGAGAGAATAGGGAAGCAATTGGGACTGCAGTGCTAAATTATCCTGGCACGTAGTGACTTGCATAAAGATTTATGTATAAAGATTTTAAGGTAACAAGAACTGTAGCTATCTGCTTCTGTGGGCTCTCTTATTCATCTGCTTGCTCCTGTTCTTTTTTTAAGGGGTTCAGGTTTGTTTTGTCCTGTTCTGGGTTTGATTTCCAGAGGTTTCCTATACAGGACTAGTATTCAGTTTTTGCTACACTAAGGCAAACGCTATATTCTAGGTACAGTTTACAATGATGAGTGCAACTTGAACACTTTCTTTGTCAGTGGGCTGGATGCATTTTGGCAATTGTGTTGTCTTAAATCCTAGTCTGGACAAGAGAATTAAAGGTGTGTTATGAGCACGTTATCCTTTCTCAACATTAATGTCATGGAACTCGCTCAATTAGTTGGGTGCTGTACTCATCAAAAATGCAATGGTAACAATATTTTAATTCTTGTCTTGGTTAGCCCTAGACTGGGTGAAAGATCAGGTGAAGGAAAAAAAAAGAAGGAATGTTTTTAGAGTGATTAGTTTGTTCTGAAATATTGCTTGTGTCTTGTAGACAGAGCTTTAGCAATTTTAAAAATATTGTCTTCTGAAAAAGTCCTGGTAATGTGGAAGACATTAAAGCATTTTTAAAATAATAGGATGTAATGGTGTAGGATAGTGGTCTGTGGTAAAATAAAATACAGTTCTTACTTTATAGAATGATTTGTAAACTTCTGTTATTGTTCTGGTTAACAGGTAGCCACCTTAACTAAAAGATTAATAGTGTTTGAGATTCCCATGTGAGTTTCAACTCAACTACAATTTAATTTGAACTAGAAATTAATTGGATATGGCACTGAACTTAAGTGCTCTGAATGTTGTGAAGAAGAGCTTTGATCCTGGATTTCTGATTAATTGCAAGAAAGGATGCTTTCAAGAAGTAGCCAAATAGGTCACTGCTAGCCTGTACACATGTCTGCTGAATTATGAGCAAGTTTTCATAGAAGAATGTTTGAATTGTTTGCCCTCTTACTCCTGATATATTTAACAGTAAAGAGTGCAAGCCAGGAGTGATAAATCTACTTTATCTGATTAGATCTGGTTGCAGTTTCCAGCATTGCTGTAACATCTTTTAAACTGCTGGACAAAATCTTGCTTGAAACGTTTTATAAAATAATTGGAATGCTTCTGTCTTTTCAAAAGCTGTGAAGTTTATAAGACTGATATAGAAATGCATAAATTCTCTCCTCAAGAAATCATTTTCTTTTGAAGTGTCCTTACTATGTTTTTAATTTAATTTAATAAGTTTTAGAAACTCCTTGGTTTTGTTAGAACTAAGCAATGAATACAAAATGTTGGGGGTTTATACATTTTCCCCAGAATTTATAAATGAGGGGGGAAAAAATCTGATGAGTTTTTTTTTTCAACCACCTCTGTGTTTAATGATGCAGAATGATGAACAAGTGTATTTTTTTGAACTGTGACACCAGTCCTAATTTGTATACTGCTACTTGTAAATACATGTTTTTAGTAAGGTGTATTTTTAGTCTATGGATTACTTTCTACTGCCAAAAGAACTTGATGTGTTAATAGGTTTTCCTAGTAGTAGACTTCTATCTCTGGGTTCAGAATTTGCCCCTCTTCTGCTGAAATAATTCTCCTGAAGACCTGTCACACAGTGGTGTTTTGTGGTTTAGTTGTGAGGGTTTTTTTTAGCTTCAAGAATTCAGGTTGGGGTATTTTTAATAATTTGGAGGGCAGAAGATGATCATGTTGAACTATTTCTTCTGGAGGATTTTTTCAGATGCCTTTCGTACCCCTCCAACTGCACAAAACAAAAAAAATCCAACTGGCCTGAGTGTTTTTCAGTCTCCAGTTACATCCAGGCTCCCCATCTCGGTGCTTAAAGAAGGCATCTGCTCTGTTAGTCCCAGATGCAGTTAGATTCTTGGTAGCTGACATGCAGGCCACTCCCTACAATGCCTGGAAGAGAGAAGAATGAGTCACCTTCTGCTGGGCTAAGGCTGCTGCAGACCACTGTCAAAATCCAAGTGATAATGTGGAATGAATTCTCCCATTGCTTTCTTCCATTTGGGTGTGGTGTTAGGTTTGGAGGGAGGGTAGTGGGGGTTGTCAGTGTGGTACCACTTAAATCTGTCTGATCTGCTTGGATTCTTCGGCAGATGAGCTCCTCAGGACGCGTGGAGGCTCTGGAGGTAGGAGAGGTTGGTTTCATTATTGTACCAAATGTGCAGGATGCAAGCAGGCACTCCTGGCATCGATCTTCTGAACATGCAGTGCTCTGGAACAGATGCCTTTTTTAATATATTTTTCCCCAATGCCAACCTTCTCTTTTTATGCATTTCATTTAGAAATAAATGAGACCTGGGCCTTACAGGAAAAAAACTCTAAGCTGTTTTGGGTCATTTCCTTCGGAATCTGCTTTGCTCTTAAGGTGTATAATACTGTTGCAGCAAACCACTCAAACTACCAAGTCATATATGCAGAGTCTTTTCTCTTGAGAAATAGGCTTGGCCACGAGTCAAAACACTGATAAAGAATGAGAGGGAAATCGATGTGAGTATGGCATCACGAAGCAGCAGCTGATCTTTCCTGAAATAATATGGTCACCTGGACTAGGGGAGTCTTCTGGTGATCATTGACTATATGGGATATAAATTTTGCATTTTTGCGGTGACTTCCAATCTAAAGAGAATAAGCAGTCCTGAGAAATCACTGGGTGCTTTTCTTTACACAGTCCTGGTGCCTTTCTTTATCTTGTACATCCCATCTTTTTCTGTTGTTCCCTTGGGATTTGTGAATTTGCCTTTATGTGTTTGTACTTACCTTCATAGTGAAACATTTCAACAAAAAGATTGAAGAGTATTTTCTAAACCTCTCTTGCAGTTTAGTGGTTAGAACAGTCTTCTGGGAAAAGCAGATGTGGAACTCCTATGACTGAAGGAGGTGTGTGGTGCAGGTGTGTCACCTCATTGATCAGGGTTGTAATCACTGTACTGTGTTAAATGTGAGAAACAGCATTGACACCACCTGCTTTTATTCCCAGGGCTTTCTGTGGGAGTGATGTCTGTTGTGGATTGTTGCAGTAAGCAATGTTTAGTGAATTAGGCCTCATGAGGGACTTGGCTGCTTGCATGAGTCTGCAGAGGCTTTAGGTTTGTGACCCTGTTTTGGTTCCAGTATGTGGCTCAGCTGGGTTTGCACAGCTCTAGACCTTCAGACAGATACCTTGTTTTGACAAAAGCTTTGGGTGGGTGCCACTTTTCAAGAAATTTAGTGGGGAGGGAGAAGTTTCGTGGAGCAGTCTCTTGGTCATGGCCCTCTAAATGCTTCTGGAGTCCCAGTATATATATTTACTGCAGTTTTGTTTTCAGACTCAGAAATATCTGCCATCAGAATGAGTTAATCTCTCTACCTCCTTTTTCACATCACTTTAATTCTGTATGTTTTGAGCAGTGAGTTTCTGAATGCCTTTGTATGACCTTTTCAGTATAGAATATGGAGTAGGCTGCAGAGTTGATCAAATCATCCACCGCATTGGCTTAACAAGTCTTGTACTTCAGAAATACTCTCTAGAAGGAGTTCTATGCTCAGCTTATATGATATTGCTGATTATAAAATTTTATTTGGAGTAGAATCTGCTTAGATGTCTATCCTTATACAAATAGTTGTCTGAGGGATTATATACTCTTTCCTAGAAAAAACTGGAGAAGATGATGTCAGGATAGCCTGTCAAGAGTCCATAGTGTTTTAACATTAAGTATCAAAGAGGAAGAAACTTGATTAGTTTGCCTTCCTTAGGTATCTCTCCTGTCTGTCTCTTAGTTTGTTTGTCTGCAGCCTCACTTAACATTAACTCACTGAGCTGCAGATGCTCAGCAGTCTCTTTTCATGCCATCTGTTTCTCCAGCAGTTGGTACAGGTTGGCCATGTGAGAGAATCAATAGCCTTGTGCTTCTTGCTCCTTCATGTTCTAGAAAATTTAGGCATGATGATACCTTCTAGAATTGCACTCTACCCAAACATTCCCAAAATTCATTAATACTGGGGAGAAACCAGGCTGCCTGCTGGTGTGGGGTATGTGTGACTATGTTTTGATGGGAGTGGGGTTGAAGAGTCCTCTGCTGTCTTTAAAGATAACATAATGGATCAGCTGATATTTTGCCAGGACTGCCTGAATAGCTAGCTAATAGTCTCACCTTTAGTTTGGCACCATACATGGTATAGTTGGTCCATCTGGGATTTTGTAACCTCTGGTACTTAACAAAGTATCACTGTCTTACTATGTAGTTGCTGCAGATTTCTGAGTCTGTCTTACTATCTAACAGTTTTTAGAAACTTCTTGTAACTCTTTTACTTCTAATGCTCTCTTGTAACCAGATTTCTTAGCAACCAAAATCAGATACTTGCAATCCAGCAGATGAGTCTGTTAACAACTGTTGGCAAGGAGTGCTGTTCCTATTACCACTCTGAGCTCCAGTTTTTACTTTGTGGGAACGGTGCTGGTGCCACCAGGCCTTTTGCCCCAGATTCTGCACTGACCAGTAATTGGAGCACTCGCTCCTCATCTGTGTGAATGTGGTTTTTCAAGAACCATGACGAGCAGATGCAATCTTTGTACAGCCTCCTGATGGACTGGAGCTACTGTTCCTTTCATCTTTTTGATTTACACCACTGGTTACACCTGTAATTGTCAAAAGCCGAACTGCTGGGCTGCAGTGGTGGTTTGTAGACAGGACAAATGAACATTTAACAGGAAGCAGGGCCCTTTCCCAAGGGAAGGAAGTGATGGGCACTTGCAGACCATATGAACCCTCCATCACAAGACTAAACTGTAGCAGGCAGGTTCAAAGGGCCCATATCTCTAAAAATTGTATCACAAGAGGCTGAAGGTAAACATCATGGTAGCTTGATGGTGGAAGGGAGATTTATCCAGACTGCTTCATCTTAGGTACTTTAGCAACTCTTTGAACAAATCCGTGCAATTCAGGTTACAATGTAACTCTGTCATGAAAAGGAAAACAAAATGTACAGAAAGCTACCATCAGAGTACTTGAACTAAAAATGTCCAAATTGCACTGGAACACAAGGGAGAGGGAAGGAAGGTGCTACGAATTGCAGGGCTTACTAATGTGTCCCTAGGCTTGATAGGGACACATTGGAGAAAAAGAAACAACCCTGTATTTACAAAGTTTTCACCTCTGGAAAGAATTGCTGCATTGCAGGCTTTCCAGAGGAAAGAAGTATGATTTTTGAAAAAAGAAAATATTTTCTTTCCATGGCTCCTCAAGAACTTGGTCATTCAATATAATTGCTGCAATTTATTGCAGGATATTGCCTTTTCTATTCTTTTCCTCACAAACTATATTTGGTAAAAAATACACCCAAGAAAAAAAAAAGAGAAAAGCATCCTTTTTTAAATGAGATGAGTATATTAAAGAAAGAAAACAAATAACTTGAAGGTGTGAAATCACATAACTTGGTGAATGTTGAATTCTCCTCCAGATGGTTTTTAGTCAGAAGTAGTGACTGCCATCGTGGTAGCTTCATCTGCCAGAGAGGGACAATGGTAAACTCAGCCTTGGATGAAAGCTGAGAAAGCACACCTTGAAAGTCCATCATTACTCTAAAATTAAGTAATTGTATTGCCTTCCTAGCTGGGATAATTAGACTGGTAATTGAAGTTTACATTCTTCTCCAAAAGATGATCAAAACGCTTGCTTTGAAAGACTTTCTGTCTGTCAGCAAGAAATGTGGTTAGATTAAAAGGACTGGGAACAGTCTGGGCTTCACACCTCTGCACACACCTTCAGATTAATTGGAATGGCCTTTCTGAATAGGACAACTTAATGTGGAAAAAATAATTAGTGAACTATTTTCAGGAAATTCTAGTTACCAATTAGTGATTCAGTGAAGAAAGTGTAATGGACACTGGGGTGTGTGGACAGTACCCTTAAACACAATTTCTTTCTTAAAAGAAAACCTTCTTTTTCAGATATTTCAATATTTTTCAAATATTTTCTCACTGTTACTTTTGAGGGTTAAGTATACAAATTACCATTCTTTCTGTACTTAAAATGTGACAAATAGACATGTAAATATTTGGGTAATATTTTGTTTCTTAGAATAAAATAAAGTACATCTTTTTTAAATGAAGTCTGCTCAGAAAGAGACAGTTAAAATGTATGTGTATGTAAAACATGCACACAAATGTATGCATATATGCACACAGGAGGGTTTTCAGTGTTTTAGCCATCTGGGATCAGAACTCAGGATGAAAGCTGACCCAGCTTTGGCAAGGCTGAGGTGCCCACATGCCCAGAGATGCAGCGGCGTGCTGATGGTGGAGTCCCGGGGGCCAGCCCTGCTGGTAGGGTTAACAGGTACAAGATAGAGCGGTCTGCAGGGTTGACTGAATGCCAGAGTGTCTTTGTGGACAATAAAACGGCTGTCAGAGAGGTTAGTAAAACTCTCCTGGGAAAAAGGAGCTTTTTATAACCTAGACTAGACCCAAGGAAATTAACATTTATACAGTAGTTAAAATATAAATAGCTCAACGTCTGAGCTGATGGATATATCTGAGTTCCTCATTCTAGCTGGCTATTTTGATAGTTAATCAAATATTAGATTTGAGATATGCATACATCTGTGTATGTGAGGAAAAGAAAAATGCGTAAATTTCACTGTTTTGCTAGATACTCTGTATTTAATGTCATCTTATAAATTAGTTCTTACTAAGAAATGTCTGGATGTTCAAATGGATTATGTTCACAACCCTGATTCAGAATGAAGTAGTCTGTTGTTTTTCTTTAATTGGTACCCGTCTTATTGTAAAAAGAATGAAAAAAAACTCCTAAGAAAATTATTTCTGAAGCTTATGCTCAAGATAGAAGGGAGTTTATCAGGAAATTGTTCTCATTTATCGTTATTCCACTTAGAGGTAGTATGTTGGGAGGCAGTATTTTGTATTTGAAGATGAACCAAAATTTATTTTAATAAGAACAAACAAGTAAAAAACAAGAAAAAAATCCTGACAATTCTGAACCTCTTATTTTTGGTGTGTTCATCTTTAGATATGGAAACAGTTTCACTTATACAAGGTGATATACACTTTCTATAAATAAAATTTCTGGAGTTAGAATGTTGAGGTGTTGAAGATGGAGGTGACTTCTTAAACCTGTGGAGAATAAAAACTGCTTGGTGCTGTGTTTATTCTAACACTCCAATTATTTAAAGGAGGCATATGGGAATTAGATAAATTGTTCTGTAAGATAAGGGCCACCAGCTTTCTCAAGTCATGGCAGAATGGTTTTGCTTACCAAGTTGAAAATAAAATGTTCTGGTAGGAACTTGGCAGGAGTGAAGAGGCTTTCCGAGCATCTGCTCATGATACTAGTCAAGGCCTTGGATTTTTTCTTGGTTGGTAGAGGAGGATTTGACTATAGTCAAAAGAATATGAAATCAGAGTGCTATTTCTGCAGTAAAAGACAAAATGAATAAAATAAAAAGCATTTATACTGTTTTGTCCTGAATTGGTTCACTGTATGAGCGTGGTCACTTGCTTAGAGTTTGTGTAAAATAGTCCATCTTCTGAAAAATATCCAGAGTTGTACCCTAATTGTACCGTTATGAGGAAGATCTGTCTCAACAGAGCTTTTTTTGCAACATCTTTTTATGTGAATTGTAGGATGTTTTTATTAGCTTGAAGGACATTAAGCTGTATTCTTCTTTAGTTTCTAGGGCAACGAAAGTCTCTGCTTTGTACTAGACACACAGATTCTTTTCTTTTCAGGCTATGCAGTATCATAAAAACTCTGGTATCTACCTGCCTTAGCTTCTACATGGGGACTGACAAGAGAGCAGACATTCAGGCCAGGTTGTTCGCCAATTAGTCCTGTTGCTTTTGTTTTGTTTTTTCTTAAGTTTTAGTGACCTGCAGCTAGGTTCATTGCAAACAGTCAAATTCTTTAAAAAGCAAGTAAATAAAAGGCTCTGTGGAGCCGCAGTTTCTATCAGTATGTAATGCTCGATTCTGCAGACATGGCAGTCAAATTATCAGAGGTGAATTTTGTGACCTAGGCTTGCATTTCAGAGATCTGAGTAGTGCCAAAAGTCAGGAGCACAGGCTTTTTGGAGTAAAAGGTTCTTACCTCGAGATGGAAGAGAAACTATTTCTTTCCCTGTGGTTCTGACTGGACATGACAACACGGTGGTTCCTGAACTCTAATCCTTTGGAAGCGGGTGAGGCTACTAAGAAGGTTTTGAATTAGTTGTTAGGCCTATTCTTGAAGACTGTAAAAGTGTAATTTTAATGAGCTAGAGAAAATCCTATTAGAATAGTTTAAACAAGTTTTGCAGTGGAATTTTTATCAGTGATTATAAATTGGTTAAAATAATATGAGTGTGTCAGCTTTGAAGAGTGAACTAATACTTTAGAGGACTGTAGGCCTCTGGCCCTTTTAAAATGCACATGCATTTCACTATTTTTTGCTATTTTTACTTTATGTATACACTAACAAATTTCACTTTTTATAGTTTAAATATACAAGGATAAAGAGTTTGAAGTTATCATTAACTTATGCTTGAGCTTTAGTTAATTCTGCAAAATCTGGTTAGTTCATTTTGCTTTCAAAATTCTAAGATATATGTCTGTCTTGAGGCCTGTAAGTATGATTATCACTTCCTCTACATAAATGAATAGCTACAGATATTTATATAACTTTGTCATTTGTTTCTCAGCCCATTTTCTATGTAAACAAGTGTTATGCAACTCAGTTGTCCGCTTGTCTCATCTTCCTCCATTACCTGCCAGTAAGTTTTGAATTCTGCAGTGCAGTTAAACCAAATTAAACATTAGGACAAATTCCCAAAGAGATCATAGAAGGCCTGTCCTTGGAAGTTTTCAAGACTGAACTGTGCATGGCCCTGAGGAAGCTGGTTGAGATTTCCTGGCTGACCTTGCTCTGAGCAGGGGGTTGGACTGGAGACTTCCCAAGGTCCCCTTCCTGCCCAGATCAACATCTGGAATGAATTAGAAGTCTAAATAATGATTAAGTTCTGACAGAATTGCTGGTGGGAAAGACACACTGTCACTGCTATAGTTATGGAAGAAACTGGCACATGCTTAATCCTAATTATGGACTGGAGAATGGTGAAGGGAGAAGTTGTAGGCAGAAGGGAAAAAAACTAGAGCTTTAGATAGCAGCATTGATAGACTGTAAAAAACTAGACCTACCATTGTACTCATAAATTACTTTACAGGTTCTGTGCTTTATACAAGGTCTGGATGCTCTTTCAGCTTTTCTAAAAGGATTATTAGCAGTATTTTATGGCAAGGTTTTTGTTTTGTTTTTTTTTTTTTTAGCCTACAGGCATTCACTTTGATATATGTGAATTGGTACAAATCTCTGGTCACTTTCTCTTCCCTCACCTTTGTCAATACTTGCTTGTACAGGAAGTTTACAGTATATTTTTAAACATTGTGGTAGTTTATCTAAACATTTGCAGATCAAGATATGCTTCTGAGAGAAATTTCTTGTGACAAAGCATGAATTGATAGATAAATAGTAATGCATTTTTGAGTCAGCATTGTTTGAACACAGCAATGTAATAACTTTAAACTATAAAGCAACTGGAATCTGTAGATTTGTATGATGTGCAAGGGGCTCGCATTGCTTTTAACAGGTATCTGCATTTTCCATTGCCTTTGTAATGGGACCTATTCAGTCCCACATCACCAGAATAGGCAGGTTTTATGACCTTGTAGAGTTTTGAAAAGAGGAGCAAGGAAGAGGAGAAATCCCTCAATGTCAGCATATGTTTTAAGGTGTTGTGAACCTTTGCAGTTTCTGCTCAAGCCAGTGGTGTTAAAGTGAGGTAGCAACCTTGACTTTGTCCCCAAAGCCAGTGTTCTTGCTTGAAGGCACACCTAATCCACCAGCTTTATTCTTTCTGCTTAAAGGGTTTGATGTTGGCACGAAATCTGCCCTAATGTTCTAAATACTTGTAAAGAAATCCCAAAATCCTGTGGGTGTTACATAGCTTCCTGCTGCGAATAGCTGGGATGCAGGGTGCTTTTTCACTTGAAGAGCAAGCAAAACTGCTGCTACATCCTTCAAGAGGTTCAGATTGCCTCCATCACTAAGGAGGGAAGACCTCAGAAGTGTTTATGTGCCATAGGCAGTAGAGGTTAAAGCTGACAACTCTTTTCTTCAGATGGAGAGCAAAGGTACAGAGTTCAAGGGACTTGCTAGAAATTGCACAGGTCTGTAGCACGGTGAGAAACTAAACCCACATCTCCTAAATCACATGCCAGTGTTCCTCTTCCTTAATGTTTTTGCTCTAAGACATCAAAGCCATAAATTTTAACTATAAGTGGTTATGTCTGAAAAAAGTGGTCATTTGAAAGAAATGTCCTTTTCTTGAGACTTCAGACTACAAATCAAAGATAGATGGTAGTCTCTTTAATTTTAGAATTTTCTATATGTTGCAGATTTGGTAGATACTGAAAGCCTTGACATATTCGGTCATGCTCATTGTATTGGAATAAATATTAGTATATTAGCGTGGATATGGCTTAAAAATATTCAAGGTAAGAAAACTAATGTGGTTATTAAGAATAATTTTCAATTATGGATGCAAAGCTCAAATATTGAAATGCGAGGCCTAATTTTCAGGATGTAGAGCTATTCTTACAGCTAGTAGCAGTAATTAAAAAAAAATTAGGTGCTTAGCTTTAATGTCTGGAAATTTTTTGAGCAAAACCTTTTTTGTATTTAAGCAACTATAACATGCCTCATAATCTGATAGCAGTTTTCTTGACAAGTAGGCTTCTTTCAGTAGGAACTGAGCAGAGAGACAGGAGCTAGATAAAATTGGTGCAGCTGTGAGAATCTCAGATTTGCAGGACATTCTGCTTTTCTTGTTGCTTTTAAAAATAAAGGGAATTAGTCACAATGGAAAAAGTCAGGTAAAACATTTGCCTTGTATTTATTTGTGGTTATTGCTTCTTAAGCTAAACCAAGGAACAGAAAATTCCCATTTGAAAATTCCAGTGTTTCTGAGTTGCTAAATGTGCCAAGCATTTCAGGATTTCAACAAGATGATGTTGATGCTGGGTTGTCTAACATGAGAATTTTGATTGGCATAGAGAGGGAACTCAGGGATTAAAATCTTGTTTGGATATGCTCCCAGCAAACCTGCTGCTAAGAAGTTAGATTTTATATATCCCTTAGAGTCTTTTCAGTCTTGATAATAGACTTCAGTGTTAGCTATGAATTTAAATTATCAATACTATGGAGAAGTGACCTTTTTAAGGTGAAAAATAACCTCTTGTTTGTGAAAGCTTTTGAGCATCTGAAATGGCTGTAGATGAGAACTGAAGCTACTTGTGTCATTGGCTCCTTGTCATGCCTAGCATTCAGAAAGCTGTTTTCCTTCACCTGTACTTAAAGCCTTACTTCGAGGGGAGCAGACAGTGTCACGGGATGGAGTTCTACAAGCTTAATGAGAAAATGTCTCCCTAACATCTTAATGATCGGGGATTTCTTAAGACATATTGATAGACATTTGAATTTTCAGATGTTCTTGACATTTTACCTTTAAAAGCTGGAGGGAGAGCTGAAGGTAGGCTCTATCTGTAGTGACTTGCAGAAGCAGGCTGAAAACATGGAAGGAGTTTGTTGCTATTCTAGTTCTCCTATGGAATCTTAGATGTGGAAAATCCTCTGTAGATAAGAATTTTTCTCTGAAGTGAATGGAAATGACCTTTGGTGTCTTTCATACAGAGATGGTGTGCATCATCTTGTTACATCTGTTGCAGCAAGGGAGTGTAGGTTTACTGCACGGCCTTTGAGTATCTGTGGTGGGTTGTACAATCCATGGTTCTTGTCCCTTGGAAGGTCTCAGCTGTAGGCTGCCTAGGAATAATGTGTGCAAGTGCTTTGGTTGAAAAGTGCTTACAGTGAGAGTTGGGAAGCAGATATTTACAGTGCTTCTGTATATTGTGGTTGGTTGTTGTTTCTTGGGCTTTTACTTGGAACTATTTCCTTTAATATCTTACAAGCACAGCACCAATGGTGAGCCAAACTCGCAAGTGAAGCCAGCTCTAAACCACAGAAGTGAATTGGCTTTAAAGTACTTTATTTAAGCTGAGGGGATTATTTCCAGAAAGTTTCATGTATAAGAACAAAGTTTCTGAAGCCTCCTCAAACATGATATGGTGTGGTGTTATTTATTATTCTAATATTATCCTCCCAAGTTGTTTTGCAATTATTATTTAATTTGCTGTCCTATGAGTAAGTACAATTATCATGACTTTATATACCTCAATCTATCCATCTGAAGAGTTTATTTTCCCAAAGGCTATGTAAGGAGTTCATGTCAAAGCCTAGAATAAAATATTAGATCCCAGTCCTGCAATTAGGCCATACACTGTTCTTTATAGCAAACTGATTCATGACTCAGCCACCTAATTACAGTGGGACTTCCAATAAACTCTTTAACATCTACTCATTTATAAAAATGGTTTTAAGACTGTTTTTTTTAGCTGGGAGTTGTTGCTTAGGAAATTAAATCATTACACAATATAGCTTACAAAACTGAATATTAAATGCAATTAATTAGTAAACCAGAATGACTTGTTTGCACCAGAATCGTGGGAGTTTTACAGCTGTTCTGTATGGTTTTGCCTGAGAAGCTGTAATAGTTTCCATTAGAGGGAAAAATGCTCAAACTTTGCAAAAATCTACCTTTGTTTAGATTTGAGTATCTCTCTGACACATTTGTACATGTATACATTGGCACATCTTCATTGGTGTCAGTTTGCAGGAGTCCATAGGAACATAATTTTGCACAATGACCCCCTAATGGTTGCAGTTTTTAAAGCTATCGAAATACAAAGAATAAGGGTTTGGAAAAAGTGAGATGTCTCCTTTGTCTGAGTGTCTTAAGGTAGTAATAGCTTCAGAAGTGCATATATATATATGTGTGTATATATATATGTATGTATATATATATATATGTGTGTGTATCCTAATGCTTTGGTTCAAGAATTGGTAGCTTCAATGAAGGGTTAAGATGGTTTTTTTTACTTTGATGGTTTTACTTAAGATGGTTTTTTTTTACTACTTTTTTTACTTTTTACCACAGAAAATCCAGTGGTATTACTTCCTCTCATCGTGGTGTTTGAGAGGCTCAGAATCAGGCTGGGGGACTGTCTGTCTCTTCTTATCCTCCATAGCTGATGTGAGTTTTAACTATCGAGGATTCTGCATTAAATATCCAAGTAATTACACGAAAAGGATTAGAAAAAATCTTGGTAGTTACACTTGGAATGTGTTCTTTCTCTAGATGAGGAAACTGCTTGTTCAAGTTATGACAGATTTTACTGCAGGTAGTCAAAGTTTGCAAGTTACATTACAAAAGGATATTTATATATTTATATATATATATATATTTATATATATATTTAGTGTGAATTTGTAAATAACCTAATAGCTTTAACTGTCATTTCTGGTACTTTATGTCATATTACCCATAATTCTTTTGCTGTATATTTTGGCAGGATTTATACCACAATTTTTTTTGTCTTAAGTCTAAAATGAAGAATAATTTTTTTTACTGACTTTTTGATATTATTTGCATAATTTTAAATACTTGTATCTTTATCCCTTAAATTAATTTCCTTTTTTAAATGCTATCAAAAGTGCCAGAAATGCATTAAAAAAGGAAAAAAAGAGAAAGATGCCCTGTGTGTAGAAGGTAACAAAGGTGATTTAGTACTGGAGACTCCTTTTGATCATTAGCAATTAGTTATCCGGTATAGATACCTTTTGTAGTTCAGTGGTCACAGTTTTTATCATATAAAGATGTAATCATGCATCTTTCCAAAATCTTCAACAGGACTTAAACTTGTTATAAAAAATAGTCTTTAGGAATACATGGTATTACCTTGGTTTGTTTTTATTACTCAGAATGATTTGGTTGAAAATATTTGGGTCTGATATTAAGCTCAGGAAAAAATCATAGAAAAGAGACACCACTTCCAGAATGTGAAATTAGAAAACAGGAACCTGTTTGTACTTTTTTCTCTACTGACTAGTACAACTCACACACACAGAGTGTAGGGGTGCTGGGCAATCTCTACCACTTTACTGCATTAAGGGGATCAGATCAGTTTTTTAGCCTTGGTGCATGTTTGGTTTGGTTGTTGTTTTTTCTTTTCAATTTTTGCTGTTTCAATCTTCACTTTTATTGTATTTTCACTGCACCTCGTCTTTGTTTTTTATCTGTATCTGTTGACAGTTCTAACCAGAAATCTGAGAAGTATCTTGTAAAAGAAGTCAGGTACTGCCCATGTTTTTCTGGGTATGACTGAAAGTGGAAAAGCTGTAATGAAAAAGTCTCTGAAGATCATTCTCATACCATTCACCTTGAAGCTTTCTAAATGTTTTAAGCTGTTATTCAAAGTGTACACGGTAATCTAAACAGAGATGTGGATGATGTGTATGTCTTGTGAGGCAAGATAAAATATAGAAATATTTATTGCTGTGTGACATACAAGGCTGTGTGGTCAGTGATGTATAACTGGGCCACATAAAACATTGGAAGTTTGTGTATTTATTGATTTCATGTGGCTGTGGTGCCCATCCTCAGGAAAACTGAGAGATTTACTGTGGGCTATTGATCCCAGGTGTTCATTAAAGATGGGTAAAAGGGTGGGGTTTAGCACTGAATTTATCTAGAACTGAGAAATACGTTCTGATTATCTTTTTGGGGGCAATGACTCTGCCTTGCCAATAGTGGTAACCCTAGATATGGTGGCATTTGACCCTGCACTGGTGTCTTTCATAGGGCTATAAATGACTGCAGTCCTGTTATCCCTTCAAGAGTTGCCGTTTCTCGGTATCTGTCACATTGGAGCTAAAGATAGTGAGATCATTTAAACAGGGTGAAGTGCTTTGCTCTTTAGTCATGTTCTGCAAACACATGTAATAGGTCTTGCAAAAATTTGTTCCTGAAGAGGTCTTAAAAAGTCAAGCCTTCCACTGCTACATTTGAGAGGGTTTCTTACAGGCTCTGCTATATTTGCCCTAGAATACATACTGTGCTGCTTTGATACTGACAAAAGTGGCAGCCATTCTTATTTTCAGGTGGCCCTCATGCTTTTCATTAGGAATGATCAGTACTGCTCAAAGCTTTTCAGCCATACCTAGAAAACTGGATTTTCCTGCTCCAAAAATGAGCAGAACTGTGCCACTTTTCCATTGCTAAGGGGACAGGCAGGGGCAGATGGGCTGCAGCAAGAGGCAAAACTTGTGCCCAGCTCCCACTGTGGGCTGAGCTGCTCTCTCGCAGATCCTGTGATGGGAGCAGCAGCCTGGATTCAGGACTTCAGTATAGGTGATGGGGTTTTAGCCTCTTTTGCTCTGCCAGAAGTATTTGTGAGTAAGTTGGATCCTACTAGAAGAAAGATTTGTGAATTCCTAAATTTGATTTTTGTGGTTGTATGGAACCGTTCTGTGTTTCTGCTTGGACATTGCAAGGTGGCTAGGTGGCTCTTTTTTGTGCTGCCGCACACCACCTGAGTGGTGGGTGTCCAATATCTGGCTGCTCAAAGCTCTGAGTATCAAGTGGAGTCTCCAGATGCAGGCAGAAGTTGCCTCCAGTGAGATCAGCAGCTGTAGTAAGGAGAGGATTGAGCCAGGGATCTCCTCCGTACTCATCAGAAAAAAAATTGCTCAGATACTAAGTGGGGCAGGAAATTCTGGCAGTGTTGAGAGGAAAGGAGTGCAGAGCTGGCTTGAATTTCAGAGGTTGTAGAGTTTGATTTAGCCAAGAGCTAGATTTTCCACTAAGTGTTACCAGAACTCAAAAACTGGAAGGTGAGAAGACCCTTAGGACTCTGAATGAAGACACACAGTTCATCATCCTCTTGGTACTTGGGGAATATGACACACACAAGTCTGGTCTGACTCTACTCAGCTTGGGTCTGGCACAACTGATACTGAGCTGGAGCTCCTAAGTCCAGCTCATACCAGAGCCAGTTTTCTGCTCAGTATCCATGGACTGTTTCTCCATTATTTGCTGTATTCTAGGTAGTAGACCCTGATTTTTCTATGTAGAAAGATAAATTGTGTGTATTTATTATAGACAGGCATAAGTGTATATAAAAATCTAAAATACATGTCACACAGAATATGTGTATATATAAAATGTATTTTCTCTGTAAAATGAGCTATACAGAATCTAGGTAGTACGGGGATGTATTCTGCAAGAGCAAGTTTATTTTTGGCAAGACATAATGAGAGCTTTGCAGAAACACTTCCTTACACATTTCACTATTATAAAGCTATTGGTTATTGGGTGAATCTGAATTATATGGTGAATAAGGCTATTGACTGTAGGATCTCATTTTAGGTGGTGAAGGTAGGTAGTGAATCGGGTAAATACAACAAGAAAAGCAATACAGAAAATTACTTCTATCTGTTCCACCTAATAGTTTCTAGATGGTCCTGTGCAAATAAATTAAATTAGGCTTTTCACATCTTTTCTGTCATCTCATCAGTCCTTTCTGTTCTTCAGTACGAAACATCAGGGCTTCCACTGCTCCATTTCCCAGGTGCTGAGTACTCATAGCATATAGAATTATTTAGTTGCCCAGCTTTTCTAGGGTTCCTAAACTTTTAAAGTGCTTGAATTTTTCAGTGGAACTGACTCTTAAGTCTGCAACAAGTGTGTATGTGTACATGTTTCTCAACAAATTGGAGTGATCTCACAAATCTCAGAGAGATGATCTTGTATTTTAATTCTGGCTTATCTGTTTCTTCAGTGGGCACTTCTCAAGCACCTGCTTTGAATTTCTCAGTTTTACCAGAGGGCAAGCCAGTGGAGAGTGAGAAGAAGTTTGGGGCCCTCAGAAATCAAGAAATGCAGAGAGGGGGTACCTGATTCCATTTCCACTGAAGGATTTTTTTTAATGCTGTGCAAATAGAATAGGACACATGCATCTGAACAGTAAAGATAAGACAGCAATTCAATATTTCTTTCTATCTGTTGAATGCCAACCATCTTATGTAATTAAAGACTATGCTATCTGGTGTTTAAATGCAGGAGGACAGATTTCAAGATGCTTGTGTGTATTTTGGTATTTAATTAATGGCAGCTTAGCTCTTGCGAGAGTTCCAAAGATGTCATTGTGCTAAACACTGCATATCCACGGAGTAAGAAATGGTTTGTGTCTCTTCAGATGGTAAATGAAAGCAGGATAAATGGTAAAAGTGAGGAGAATTCTCTGCAATTATTGATGACAGTCCTGGACTATGGATTAAATGACATTCCCTTACTAAGCAAAGAGACATAACAAAGTTGGGAATTTCAGCTACCATTTCTGACATAGCTGGACTGATTTTTGATACTAGTCTGGTGATGTAAGCGTTGCTGATGTGGTTTGAGACGTTATTGGCCCTTTATCCTTTGGGACTCTGGGGAAGCCCCCGTCCCTGCAGCAGAGGCAGCAGGAGCACACAGGTTACCTGTTCAGTGCACAGTGGTGCTAGACAGGGAAACAGGCTGTTTCCCTCAACCAGAGGAGGCAGATGCACCAGCACTGCTCTGCTGCCTTGCTTGGCAGGCAGGGGGGATGGGTGGGAGATGTGAAGATGTTCTAGGTGGCTTTAGGAGAGCGGCATCTTCAGCTGCTGCAGGTGTCAGCTGCGTCTTTGGTCTGTCCACGGTGTTCAGTCTTACTCCAGGGATTTGATTCAAAGCAATACTACTAAGGTAATATGAAGGAGAAAATCAGGTTTAAGTTAAGGTACCATCTTGCTTCTCTTAGGTCTGGTTTGAGTGCTAAAAAGTCATAATTTGTTTTTCCTTCAGTCCTAGTCTCTTTCATGAGAAAACCTGTATAAGAGTATTTTGGAAGTAAGCCCAGTGTTTTCTTCTCTCTTTTCTTTTCTGTGACAAATATGTAAATTTAAAACCTGATGGAACACTTAGTTTCATGTCTGAAGAAAGGTTTATGAATGTGAGGATGAAAAAAAAAAAAAAGGCAGGCATTTCAATTTTGTAAGAAAATTTGGCAAGGATCCCTTCACAAGGAGTTGCAAAGTAACAAATTCCTTCATAGCTAAATGATCTGTTGTGCCGTCCAAGTTGATTATGAAGCAGAACTGGGATAGTATTGCCTGGAACTTAATTGTGATTTTTTTATTTATCTTTTCACCGTGTTTAACTGGCATAATGATGTGAATGCTGCAAGGGAGAGATATACATTCTGTATTATCTCATACTTGTTTTTATGTAACAGTACTTCTGCGTGTATGCAGTACTTGAAGTGGACTACATTTCCTGAAATCTGGCATTAGTTTACTGGCCCTTTGGTTTTATCTCATTTATTGCTGTTCAGAGAGTTCTGTGTATATTGACCAAAGGTAAATGTACTCTTGAAAGGGAGAGTGTTGCATCATTATCACAAGCAGAAGATACAAAATACCTGTTCAGGGACAAAGAGGATGTAATGTTGAAGGGAGGGTTTGATGTCCATCCTATTCTTTTAACATGGAGATTGCAAACAGAGAAAATAGTATTATAATCCTCATTTTTGTAGTGTGAAAGTATTCCTGGCATATTTCCTGGAGGGAACAAAAATTCTGAGGAGGAAAATTTTTGCAGAACTCTGAAACCTCTGAGGGGAACAAGATGTGCACCAAATTGCTAGACTGTGAAATATGCATATTTTCAAATGTAAAATTTTAAGATCATCCAAATGTCTCTTTCCTATTGGGTCTGTACTGTTTGCAAATAGACTTTTTTTCTTTTTACTTTAAGAATGTTGCCATTCTTAAAAATATAATTATTGTTGTTGTTTTTTGTTTTCAAACTGTAGGTATGAGAAGGTGCCAGTAATTCTGGTTGGTAATAAAGTGGACCTGGAAAGTGAGAGAGAAGTATCATTGAGTGAAGGCAGAGCCTTAGCTGAAGAATGGGGCTGCCCCTTTATGGAAACGTCTGCTAAAAGTAAAACAATGGTGGATGAGCTCTTTGCAGAAATTGTTAGACAAATGAACTATGCAGCACAGCCAGACAAAGATGATCCGTGCTGTTCTGCATGTAATATACAATAGCATTAAAAATGACCTAACCTGGACTTCATTTGCAGAGATTTTGTAAGGTGGTAAAACTGTCTACTTCACTTCCTGGTTTGTGGGTCACTTGAAATACATCTGTAGTGAAGTAGCAACATTAACTCAGAGCTGAGCATTGAAAGTCAATCACTGACTCTGAATATAATTGGGTTAAATGACCACATCTCACCCGTTTTTTCCCTTTGAGCACCTGCAATTTTATGGCACAGTCAGTTGATCTACAGGGTCGTTCCAGTCGAACGTACGTGTGTTGTCATGTCAGACAGCAGCAACAGCAACTATTTCCGAAGAGGACAGAATCCTTTTGGAAACGAGACAAAAGCAGTGGAGAGGAGATCTCTGAAGATCTTTCACAGCAAGCATAAGTATGAAAAGGAGAGCCAAGTCTTTTGGTGTCTGATTGCCACGCTTCAGAATGGGCACTATCACATGTGGCTGAGTTTATTCAGTCAGTTATGTTGATTTCACCAGAACTTCTGACAGTGTTGGAGGAAAAGGCTACCAGAGACCCATATAGTTTGGATTCTTTTCAAAATCAATGCTATTAGTTCTACGTTTTATCCCACATTTTGAAATACGAGACATTGAATCAGTGTGTGAAATGAGAGGCAAGATCTGGAAACAAGTGACGGGTGAAGAAACAGTCTGGCATTGGAATGTTTTAAATCTTTCATTTTGCTGCTCAAAAATGGAGGATCGCTTCAGGTTTTGGTCTACAAAAAGCCAAACAAACCCTCTGTTTACAAAGCAGGAAGCATCTTTATTTTCACTTTACTGAACCAGGAGGAAGCAACTGTGATGAAAAAAAATTGTTGAGCCTTACTAACAAGGAACACTTTAATAGATTAACTAGTACCATCTTGTAAGGAAAATTAAGCCATGTTTCATCCATATGTTCCCTTCTGCAGAAACCTCGTGGGACAGTATGAACATCCTGCATTCTTAAGTTTGTTAAAGACAACAGTTTTTCTTGCCTTTAAGGGCTACATTCTCTGGTGTGATCCCGAACTAACCTTTGAAAATCCAGTTTGCTATTTGACAGCTTTAATGTTGAAAACTTAAATTGAATAACCATATGAAATCATTTGGTTCGGAGGTGAAATAGTTACGGTTGTAATTCCTTAGGTGAGTGTGGAAATGGCTCTTCAATTGCCTGACACGCTATTCAAAGGTTGCCCCAATTATTGGTGTGTTTAATGGTGGGAGCAAATATTTTATTTGGAAAGGATGCTCGAGCTCTGACTTGCTAGTTTCATAGCAGTGAAGTATTTATCATTTGCATGACTAATGGCACAGAAATACCTATTTCAAAGTCTTACAATCAAAGTATAGAAAAGTTTTCAATCGCAATGTTTAGATTTTAAATGCTGGAGAGATTGTCTTGAGCTGGATCTTTTATAGGTAAAATTGGCCATAAAAATACAGTCACTGAGCCTGTGGTCTAAATAATACCATGCGTTTATTAGTTTTTAAATCTTGTGCAGTAACAGTGTAGTTCCTTGTGTTTAAATGAGTGAAAATAGGGGTGCTGGGCTGTGTGTGTGTGTGTGTTGAGTGTGTATGTGTGTGTGTATATGGCCCTTAGAAATGCTGTAATTGGAGTTAGGTTCGAGAGTTTTGCCTCCATCTGCAGAACTTCCTAAAAGCGCTCTCATCTGCCACAGAGGACACTGGAGTAGAAAACACTTTGCAGATTTCCATACATAAATATCCTTAACATTTTAAATTATAGTTCACTGGATGATAACTAAAGAAAATCATATTCACAGGAGAGAACTGGCCAACACTGCCCTTAATCTTTCAAGACCTTTCCACAACCAGTGTGACAAAGGGCATTAGATGTCACAGAACATTAAGCCTTACTAGAACATAAATGTAGCCCATTTCCCATCTACTTTGCAGAGCTTTTGTTACTGTGCTTTGTTCTCTTAGGGAGATAGGCACACCGTTTTTCTGGCATCTGAATGCCCGTTTTGGGTGCTCTGAATCGCCCTCCTAGAGGCACCTACCTCTTTCCATTGACTGTATGGCAAACTTAGGCTTTTAACTTTAGTCCTCCAAGTCACACAACTCACATGCCTAAACTAGATGGTATGAATGTTCTCTTACCACCCCCTGCCTGCCCATTGTGTCAGCTGCCATGCTTAAACAAGATGTGAGATGTTGGATTAATGATATTTCAGGGTTTTAAATATCTAGATTGGGAAACGGTTAATCAAGCAGCACAATCCATCCGTAAAACAGCCTGTCAGTGTGAGATCCACTGCAAAAGCACTTGAAAAAGAAAAACCACAAAAAACAAGCCCCAGAAAACAAACCAAAGCCAAATTTCAAACTGAGTTGGAAGTGCACGTTATGCGAGGTTATTTACAGAGATGTTAAAAATCTTACCTCACAGATTGTTCATCAACCAAGAAAATGGCATGAAGTAGAGTATGAACAGCCTAACATGAAGTTCATAGTATAAAGCAGATGGGCTTTAAATATAGGAAAAAATTGCACAGTAAATTTTTAACAGAAAATATCTCCCAGTTTTGTTTCTTCATTAACACTCTTACATTTTCAAAAGCATAGGCCATATGTAAGCTACCATGCAACTTGGCTGGGGGGGCAAAGCATAAGTGTTGTTTTTCATTGTATGGTTCTGAGGAAGTAGTTATGCACTATTTGTATTTCCACTAATGTGAAGATAGTGGAGCTTGAATCAATGACAGTTGCACTCAACAGATTTTTCAAGTCATAGGGGTAGCAGAAAGGGAGGTGGGTGAGCCACACGGCGGCTGCATGGCCACCCTGCAGGAGTCACTGCTCTTGGGTCACTGTTTCATTTGTACCCTGATAGGATTACCAATTATAGTATTTGAAAGTTTCTTATAACATGCCTTAAAATATTATGATTTGTTCCAAAGACCCACTTTTCCTTTGGCTGTTCTTGTAGAGCTTTGTACTTTTCTACAAAGACAGCATTTCTCCAGTTTTGTTGGTTTTTTTTTTTAAAAAGTTGCAACTTTTATTCTTTTAAGCTATGATAGTGAGAGCAACTGTTTCCTCTTTCCCTTAGAAATACACACAAAAACAATTCAAAGCAAACAAATCAGAATCAGATGAAGAGTATTAAATATAAATTGCATTGGATTTTGTTTGGGTTTTTTTCTGTTGTGCCCATCCCCCTGCCCACCCTTCAGAGCATCAAAAGAAGAAATTTGGTGACTTTTTCTGTTCTGATTCTAGCCTCTCCCTAACCCCAGTGCTACAGTTGCCATTACTTTTCTGTGGGAAAACTTCTGGTATTTGCTTTCCTGTATAGAATGTTACCTAAAGATGTCAGCCATTTGGTTGGGGGGTTTTGTGCATGTTTGTTTTTAATTTTTTTTTTTTTTTACCAGTGTGCCATCAAAGCACTGGTTAGGCTTTAATTGTGAAACTCCGCAACAAAAGCAAATGTTTGACAACTGCAGGAGGCTTCTATCTGCATTGTTGTGCATCTGTTAATTCTTGATCAGGGTTTGAAGAAAGACTGAAGTGGGTTCTGGAGTCAGACTTAACACTGTTGATTTGGAGTTTCCTAGAGGTGAATTAATGTATTTCACAGTTAATTGTTGAGCTCTAATACAACTGGCAACTTAAAATGGGGCAACAGTTTGTTTTGTAATAATGTCAGTTGTTTAAACCTTGATGTTTCAAATAAAACAAGAATTGTACATAGAACTCAATGCAAACTCAGCAGTTGTATTTGGAGTTAAATTATTTTAACAAATAAATTTATTTAATGAAATCTTTCTTGCATTTTCTGTATTGTCCATTTTGATTTATCAGAAACTTCATCCAGAGCTGAGGGTGCCCAGTAATTTGAAGCAACACTGTCAACTATATTCAGTTCAGCTAAGTATTTCCTGCCAAAATGCTTTTCTGGGACAAATTAAATAGCATTAAGTAAAAATAAAATATAATTTATTTTTTTATGGATGGAAGGATGGATGTTGTGAACAAAGTTATGAGATTGATAAAGAACAATTGCAACAGAGGGGTTTTTTCTGTTCACTTATCTTAGTGGGATACACACTGACAACAATCAGTAATGCTCAGTATATGACAAGATAGAGCTCTTGCTATGGCAAGAGAATAGTGCTTATTGTAAATATATAATAAAATGTTCCATATATAAAAAATAAAATTACCAAATAAAAACTTGTTCAATATATGATATAGTTAATATGCAGAACTACTTTTGTAGCACTGAGACTACAAAGGGTTAAAGAAGGATTGTTTGTTATATCAGCTGTTCAATTGATGAGTGTTTTGAAGGCTTTCAGCACCACACAAAAGGAGTTAGTGTTAAAAGAACTTCAAATACAATTAGTGTTGCAGAGATTTATAAATGAACAGTTGAGCTAATGCTAACAGGATTATTCTAGCTAATTGGCACTGATCAGCAGTTACATTTTAGTCATGCCAGTATCACTAAAATACACCATTTTCAGTAATGATGGGTGCTTGGTAGTATCTTGTTTTCATGTTATGCATGCCTTAAGGAGCAAGAAGCCTGAGGCTGGCACATCTTAAAAGCTTTTAGTTCTATGGATCATATAGAAGGCTGACACATGCTGCTAATTGCATGTTTTTGATTTGCCCATTCATTCTGTAAATCAATTCCAAGGGAACTTCTGCTGATGGATTCTTCCAGTCCCATTAGCTTAGCAATATCTTTTTGTTTTGCCCAAGAAGATACCTATAGAGAGACAACAGGAATTCATTGGGCTGTTCTGAACAGTTAAAAATGCCTATGTGTGACATGCTCTTTTCAAATAACAGAACAGCTAGAAAACTTTGAGTTTTCACTCCTAGCAAATGCTTTCTGTGTCTCTCTGCACCCTTCCCCCCTCTTTTTTTTTCTTTCTAGCTACTGCAGGAAGTTTTTTACTCTGTAAAATACTTAGGTTGGATATAATATCTTGTTATCAATCTTCCACAGGTACCAGTCTAACTGGATCACCTTTGGTCAATAGTTTTGTTGCTTGACCAGGAAATTACTGAACTACATCTTCTATCCCAAGTTATCTCCAGTAGTATTGTATCCTTGCTGTTTACCTTGTGCTTTATTCTCCATCAGACGACATCTATTTTTCAGAGCGTAGGAAGAATGATTCTGAAATTCCTGGAACCTCTGTTTATTGCTCTGTCTGGCCTATGGCAGTGTAGTCATCTCTTCCTTTGGCAGGTACCATCTTGGTCATTCTCATTTAAGAAAAAAAATTTCAACTTCCAATGACTGAATGCACTGATGTCCTACTCAGTTGTCTTAAACGTAATTCCTGTTTTGTCATAAAACCCGCAGAAAGAACTTTCCTTATGTTTTTTTTGCTAATTGCAGTCAGACATTTGGAACTGCAGGTTTCTTTTCTTCATAGGGAGGTCAGGAACTAACTAATTGCATCTGGATTTTGACTCCAGTTGTTTAGGGTTTCATTTGTCTGATGGTCAACACAAAATATTTTTCTTCTCACATTAGAAGTAAAAAGTACTGAGTTAAGTGTCATAGGCTCATAGAATGATTCAGATAGAAAAAGATGTTTAAAGTTCATCTAGTTCCAATCCCCGTGCCGTGTGCAGGGATGCCTTCCACTAGATCAGATTGCTCAAAGTCTGGCCTTGAACACTTCCAGGGATGCAGCATCCCGAGCTTCTCTGTGCAGCCTGTTCCAGTGCCTCATCACCCTCACAGTGAAAAAATTTCTTCCTTAGAATCTAAACCCGCCCTCTTTCAGTTTGAGGCCATTCCCCCTTGTCCTGTCACTACAGGCTCTTGTCAAAGGCCCCTCTCCAGCTCTTTTGCAAGCCCCTTTTAGGTACTGGAAGGCTGCCAAAAGGTTCCCTGGAGCCTTCTCTTCTCCAGGCTGTGTGGTTGCATGCTGGATTGCAAGTGGGTGGAAGAAAAAGCCGTGTTGATGCGAGCCAGGCACTGTGTGATACTGGAACTGCTAACAGAACATCTTCATTCCACTCTGCTGGAACGGTTTTGCTGTGTACTTCCAAGCACAGGCTTTGTGGTCTGACTGGAATATGAAATTGTCTGTGGGGCGCTGAGAATTTATTTCAAGTTCTTCACGGTGCAGTGACCACATACATAGACAACTGATGACAGACCTGGCTGCCCTTAGGAGTGTTTGCAAGGCCAGACACCCATGTAGGAGTCTCACCGAAGAATGGAACGGTGGGGTGGTTAGCTGGCAGAAGTGGAGAGGAACGGAGATTGATCTAGGTTAAAGAGGTGAATTTATAAACCTGAAAGACTGCTGAAGAAAAATACATAGGTAGACTGAGTGTTATGTTGAATGGTAGAAATACGAGTATTAAGACTAAGAGTATTCTTGCACAAAAGTGCTTATTAGGTAGATCAGAAGACTGCATCTGAAGGGTAGCCTTCTACTAGACATTTCACTGAAATAAATATAAACTGCATCTTGAATGCTATATGGAAAGATTCTGAATTTTTTCTTGCTTTAGACTCCTTGTACAATTTAATAACCAGAAGACATTAACTTCAAACATCATTCTCAAATACTTGAGACATGGCACCTTAGCTTTCTAGTTGTACAACACAGCTTAGGAAAACAAAACATGCTTTCATCCTACAGCCAAGAATATACTCTAGATCACAGCTCTTTTGGTTATTATATAGGCTTCTTTTTGCTATTCACCCTTTGTTCTTGCAGATGGAATAATCAAACTGAATAGAGGTTTCCTGGCACTTTACAGTATGAGACAAGGTGATCTTTTTTTTTTTTTTACTGCTTTCCAAATTAATTAGTAGAGGTCCAGTTTTTTTCAGGATGATTTCTCTGTCCCAGATTTGGGGGTGGTTGTTTGTTCTCTATTTTTTAATGGTTCAGCTGTTTCTGAGGATAAAACAATGGAAGATGCACCATTCTGCATGTGCTAAATTCTTGAAAATGGTCTGTCAAAACCTGGCACCATTCTGATTTGAACCACTGGGAAATGGCCCAAAACCCCAAAATATTGGTACTTGGGTCTAAACTTGCATAAATTATAAGCCTCTGAAAAAAAATGGTTTGCCCACTATAAGAAGGGTTAAAAGTCTGCATCCAGACTCTTCAACTGGATTGGATATGCATTCTGCTCTTTGTATTTCACATATAGTATCTGCTGGGTGAAAGGCACAGTCCTTGTCTGTACACACTGGCTGAGAGCTGAGAAACAGAGTGGGAAAGAGTAGGATGAGACTTCAACAGGGAGGATTTCCAACTGTATATCTTAATGTTTCTTATTTAAGGAATAGAAATAGCAGCCTTGCTGAGAGTAAAGTCATCTAGGAGCAGATTCAGAGGCAGACTTCATGAATACCAGTAGTGGAGGACTGGTCTGAACACAGGAACCTCATCACCTGCCTGATGGCATGTCACCAATGCAGGAGCACAAGAAAGACTTCCCAAAAGTGCTAGCATGATTTTGCCTAGAAGTCCTTGCTTAAGTAAGGCAATAGTAAGTTAACCTTTATAATATTTGCTGTTTGAGATTTTAAATACAGGAATACAAATAATTGATAAACACAAAGCAGATAAGATTCTGCAAGGCAAAATAAACTATATTTAAGTGTCCTATTGATAGAAAGTAAATGGATGAGGACACTCAATGCTATGTGAATTAAGGTGCTTCTCAAATGCTCCATGAAGCCTCAAGACTTGTGACACATGCTGCTCTAACAGGGCAGGATTCCTTTTTGGCTTTTGTATTTCTCTAACTGGTTTTTAGGTAAAGTTTTTTTTTTTTTTCCTGTGGGGTTCTATTGAAATTTTTTTGGGGGAAGACAACACTTGAAGGCAGTATTGATGTAACATTTAGCTTTGCGTTTTAAGATGGAGGGAGAACACCAAACACTCTTCTGGTTCTGCCTAATTTTTCAGGAAAAGATATGCTGTGAAGATTTGAGAAGTATTCATAAGAGTTGGCACCTCTTTATGAGGGAAACTCAATCAACCTTTCTTGATGAAGGTGCTATTTTTGGTTATTTCTAGGAGCGTGCTTATTCAAGCAGTCAGAGATCGTGAAGAGTGGGTGGGCACTTACAGCGTGTTGTCTACTTGTTCCCCTTTTCAACCAGAGAATGTTGTGCATGACATGCATGATAGTTTACTGAAGTAATTCCTAATTTCTGCATTTACAGTTAACTCATCAGATGGATATCCTTAATCCAGCAAGACAACATCCACCTGCAAACAAGCTCTCTCTGATGGCTGTGGGGAGGGGACTCTCATCTCTACGTCAGTTCTAAAGCAAAATGCTCATTTTCCTTGGCATTTTTCATGGCTAGAGGAAATCTGAAGAGAAATAAGCATTGCTTTCTCCCCATTAGGTGAGGTATGCCCAGTTTCAGAACTCTTTGATTCGTCCAGAAGCATACACTGGTAAAAAACTTTATATTTGACAGTATGGAGGAAGGGTAGTGACATGGAAGATATACAGCTCATAAAAGTACATGGCTCTTCACTCCAGGCAAGTCACTTCTACCGTTGGGTGAACATCATGTTCTCATGTTCATCTTTTTTTTTATGTGGAAAACATTTTGTTTCATGTAAGACAAGAGAGGTTCTTCCTCCTTTATTCCCTTTTTTTGTCTGTAGGTTGGTTTTGGTTTTTTTTTCCCTAGTCTTGTATAGGTTTTGCACAAAGTAACCGCTGTGTGCTCTTGAATCAATAGTTCATGGCAGAAACTGCGTCTCCCCTGCTCTCGGGAGACATTCTGACTCAGAAATGTACACAGCCTATGCATCACTGAAGCTATAAACCTAGTTTGCTTGTTAATAAGTGGTAGAGTTTTCCAATAAATTATAAAAACCACACTTTCAAAAAGTTCACAATGCTGCACCTTATTAAACTATTTCATTTGTTCCAGATTTTGGCATGTTTGTCAGAAGTTTTGAAACACATCAGTGAACAAAAAACACCAAACGGTAAAAACCAAGCAAACAAGATAAAAAACAGTACAAAGCAAATTCAGGTTTCCTCATCTTGGCTGTCTCCAACAAAAAAAAACAAACAAACAAAAAAAAAAGTTTCAGCTACTATTTGTCACCTTTATGTGTCCAGAAACCTATAAATGCAAATTAAAAGGAGCAAAAAGGGAAGACTTGGGGAGGGGAAGGATTCTTACAGCTCATTGAGCTTGGATGACAATATCAAAATAATCCATAAAGTTCCCTGATCAAGTATAAAAAGGAGATGGCAGAAGCAGGTGGTCACTTGGGCCTTGATGCCAGTAATGACAAGAAAAGTTCTAGGAAAAAGGGAGTTCCCTGTTCTCTACCCCTCCAAGTCTCCCTGTAAGGAAGTGCTTGAATGAACAGTGTCTGGCACACCGTGTGGGTGCTGGGTGATGAGCAGCCCGCTCCTGCAATGGTGCTGTGAGTGCTGAGAAAGCTGGATTAGCATTGCAGCAGCTGCTGCATTCACCTTCTTTAGCAAAGCTTCCCTGCAGACCACAGCTGGGACTTAGTACATTTAGAGACATGCAGCTTCTTTAACTGATCATTTAATTGCTCCTAAACCTGCATTTTCCTTGAAAAACCACCTTCAGGTGCTGTCCATCACAGAGGAAGGGTAGGGGGGCCAGCTTTCTCTTCCATGAGTTAGTCGGGAACTGCAGGACGGGATCATGCTGAACACTTGCTCTGCCTTGAGGAGCCACCACGGAGGATGTTTCCAGATAAGCTGGGCTAATCAGACCACCATGATTTCAGAGGCTGCTGCTCTGCCACCCTGTGAGAGGGGTAGGGTCTCTGCTTCTCCCTGACGAGCTGTGTGTCAGTGTGGCCCCAGCTACCTCTGCTACTGGATTTCTGGATCAAAAGTCTTAACCGGTTTTCTGCCACATCACCCAATATGGGCAGTATTTGACTGACCCAAAGGTCATTTGGTAGCTCTTTCTGCTCTGTGTGAGAAATAATCTTTGAGATCAGCCCTCTTAGACTAATTAAGCAGAGATCCCCTCTAATCCCCTTAGAGCAGGCCTCCCATTGCCTTGGCTTTGTGTGGACAGACTCCAGAAAAGCTCTGGCCACTGCCTGATTGCTGAAGCGAGCACTGGCTGTCTGAGGCAAACATTCTGCTGAAGTTGTACTGGGGGGGGAAATCAGCTTTCTTGCTGTCAGCGTGTTTGTATGCATACATTTCTCTGAGTGGCACCAAGGGCAAAGCAGCTCAGTGCCCCAGGTGCTTGTGTGGGTTTCCAGCACCGTGAAATGCCTGCTGTGCTGCACTGCGGGTGCATTGCTACCGCAGTTTCTCCAGGATGTGCCTCCTGCACGTCCCCTGACAACATCCTTGACAAAGCCACATGCTGCAGCCTGCGCTGAGCTGCAGACACAGCATGCACAGGGTGGCTGGCCCTCACCCTTGGCGTGCCTGCCCTGCCTCTGAGCCAGAGCTTGGGGCTGCAAACCTGATGTCACAGCCCCAGGGAACCCCATCCAGAGGGACTCACCAGGTGAGATGCAGAACTCAGCTCTCTACTCAGAGATTTCTCGGGTGTGCAGAGGGGATCTGGCCACCTGCACGTCACTGAAGGTGCAAGAGGTGATAGGACGCCTTGTTTCAGGGCATGTAGGATGTTTTCCCTTTCACTACCAACACACCTGAGGTTCTTCAAAGGATGGGGTATTTCTTGCCTGTCCATTTACCTGTCCACTTCTCAGGAAGCACAACTTACTGTCACTGGCAAAACACGCAGTAGTGGCTCTTCACACTAATACTGACCAAAGCAACAGCCTGAAAGCACTGGAGTTTTTCCTGTAGTTAACTAAATAGTCATAAAACCTGGAACGTTGGAGGCTCCTCCAGAAAAGCTAAATTAAAATCAAACTAAACTTGTTTTCTCATCTAGGGATTATAGTACAATAGCATTTGAAATGTTCTGCCAGAACTAGTCCAATACTGATGGTAAAGCTGACTTTTGAAGGCCTATTTTAAAAGTCAGTAAAAACTAAAATACCCTGATAATGTCTGTTGAATGCTTTGGAGTAGGTAACCACTGATATTCAGTTAAAGCAAACTTTCCAGCTAAGACTTATTTTTCCAACTTCTGTTTTCTGCACAATCATATAAAAAATACTTTGGAAAAGATGAGCAGTCGCATTTTCCTCAGCTGAGTGGCTCAAGGGTGAGTTAGACTCAAGAACCTAGAGTCAGAGGATCTCAAATGACCTGTCCTTCCCAACTTTTTCCTATTGAAGCAAGGAGACACCTTTGCACATGTGCAACTTTTAAGTCTGGGAATAAGGAATCCTTTCCTCTGCTGATACTTAACGGACCCTTTACTAGTAATTTATCCAAATGTGCGTGTAAGATTTATCAGGAGTCTTTTATTTTAATGGTCTAACAGTCTCTTGTGGTGAAGTAGCAGATATTTTGCCTTCTCTTTGTGGACTTTATAGTCTATATTTATATCATGCTCTCAGGCAATGAGCTTTAAACTCTTGATTGAAATGTATACATTATATCCTCGTTGCATTCTTGTGGAAAGAAAGTTGTAGAGACAGATACTCATCCAAAGGAGAGTTCCAAGGCACAACAGATCCCCAAACTCCCCTCACTGAGATGTTATTCAGTTAGTAAAAATAACTGACAAAAAAATTAAAGTCTGAAACTAAACAAACTCAAAGACCATTGGTTTTGAAACCACCCTGCTTCTAAAAGTGCATCAGCATATACCAAATGTAAAGCAACAAGGGAGGAAATGAAGTTGGCACTATTTCTGTTTGTTAAAAACACTTGGACCTTCAGTCTTTCTTCTTCCTGTGTTTAAAAATCCATATGAAGTAAGAAGTGGCTCTGTAGATCTTGATGTACTTATAAAAGTAGTCAGGGTAAACATAAACTCTACTCTAGTCTTTTTAGTGCTGTATGTAGCCGAAGAGACAAAAAGCATTTCAAGCACTGGAATGGGGAATCTCCTGGAAAGGGACAGCCTGAATAGAGCTGGCCTTTGTCATGTGGGGGAAACATGAGGTCAGGCTTAGTAAATTGGCAGGAATTATTTAAAAGAGCTGTTACAAATGTAGAAGGGTACATTTTTGTGTATTAGTATGTTTCTGCTCACAATTTTAATGGTCAGAGGGAATAAAAGATACTTTTGGGGGGGTATCTGTGCATTCTGGCTTGGTAGATGGAAAAGAGGGAAATGAGGACAGAATTACTCCTTTGCACACATCTTGATTCTAGATGCTGAATTCTTTTTCTGATCTTTAAGTTGTGTGGGATGAAGAAAAAAAAACAAAGCAAGAGACTGCCTGTATAAAAGCAAGCTCACCAGTCTGTTTGGCGTGGAATAATGAGCCCCTCTGGGGACTCTCCAGCAACCATCAAGGGAGGCAGTTCTTCCCACAGCTGGTATTTAAGTAACCAGTGTGGTGCACTCCAGCTTCTGAGTGCATGGGATGCCCTGAATGGACTGAGAAAAGAGTGATTCCACAGACAGACTCCTGTTGTCATGAAAAACCCAGGAAAAATGAGGAGAAAAGTTTGTACTATTAGTAACTGTTTTTACTGATAGAGAAATTTGCAGGGGAAGAGGGAGCAATATAAAAACAGCTACAGGAGACAAGTCAGTATGCAAAATTCCCCCACATAAATAATACCAATCCAATGAAACCCATAAAAATAAAAAAGGTAAGTGGTCATTCTTTCTTAAAGAGGAAAGCAAAAGTGATAGCAGAAATGCCTGCTCTCACTATCAAAATTGCCTGTGTCTGAGAGCTGCTCTGAAGGGCCCTTGTGAGGTGATTTGAACTGGCAGTCTCTGCTGGCACGTACCTACTGGGAAATGCTTTCTTAGAGCTGCTAAAAACAATTTTTAAATCCTCTCCATATCTTCAGGCCAAGACCAGCTGATATCCCCCAGTAAATTCGTTTGCCTAAAATGGCCTCCAAGGGAGAAAAACCAAAAGGAAATTCAATCTTGTTTCAGACTCGCACACCTTAGAGTTGGGCACGGAGGAGGAACACAGACACCGAAGTGTCTTTCCACATGAACCTCTCAGAGAGTTCAGCACTGTGGAGTCAGAGCTGGTGTGAGGCGGCTGACACTCCCGAGGAAGGGCTTGGCCCTGGCCTGAGCCAACAAGATGGAGAGATTAAGGAAAGGAATCACCCAAGGGATGGAAAGGTCCCAGCTGGGGGGTTTGGGCCAGCACCACAGCAGAGCCAGTGCCCCTGTGGGGGCTGCTGGCCACCTCTGCTGGCAACAGATCCATCATGGACCAGAGCCCTGGGCTCAGGGCCTCCTTGCTGGGACCAGCTGTTTGCTGAGCTGCAGCCACAGGCACTTGTTCCTGCTAATGGAAAGATGCTGATAAGCAGTCCTCTGCCCCTCCCTCCACACCAGCACTCCAGCCCTTGTGGCAAACACACGCTGGAGCACTTCCTTGGGATGAAAGCCTCGGCTGCCAAGGGTACTTCTGTTTGTAACCTGCCAAATGAATGCTGGGGTCAGAGAGGCTCTTGTACCTGCGTCACAAGCTGCACACTCATTTTGCAAAGCGTGCCTGTGTGTCCTTGCTTTCTTCTTCTTCATCACTGAAGAGACATCTTTGCTTTTCAAGGGAGAAAATGGGTACAAGCTCCTCCAAGGCCACGTGGAAAACCTACGCTCACCACCTGTCATGCAGGCAATAATTATTAGAAACTGGAAGCAGCAAAGCACGGTCCCCCTTCCTGACCTCTCTCTAAAGCAAACAGTGAGAGCAGCCTTACGTGGGTGACAGTAGCTGGGTTTTATACTTCACTGAACTCTTTTTCTTCTCATATTTTTGGGCTAAAAGCAGTTTTTGTCAAAGCCCTCCCAGCCTCTGTCACCATCTTCTTTAGACAGGTGATAAGTTTTAGTGACAACATGCTCTCCTTTCTGCACCCAGTAGCTTTTGAATGAGTTCTTTCAGCCCAGGAGATGTTCACTTAATGTTTGCTGTGAGCATTGCCGTGCTAATTGAGATTCTCAGCACTGAGGCCCTGTTGATGGGATGCAAGGTCACGGGGTGTATCTATTCCCTGATTGAGTGTGGCTTTTGGAAGAAACTTCCTCTTGCCAGTGCTTGACATGAATTTTAAATTCATTTCCATTGCTTGTTCTGCAGGCATTTGAAATTCACTGTTTTGCAAACCCTCCTGCAAAGGTTGGTTTCTGGGCAGAAAAAGTGACATAAGCCTTTGCAGGCTGCCCTCCTCTCTGCGAGCCTCTTCTATGGCCATGGAAAGGGTAGTACCAAGCCTCTGCCTCCTGCAGCTACCCTGGACATTCTTGAACTCAGATCAAGTGATTGCCACATCTTCAAGGCTTGCTGTTGACTGTTTGCCCAGCCGCAATTGTAGGAAATAGTGATTAGTGCTAGAGCCAAAAGGGGGGTACAATCAAGTGCTTCCCTGAAATGCCACCCTACTTACATGACAGGAACCTACTAAGTTTATCTTCCCACAACTCCCTTCTCTGCTCAGAGCCGGGTGCTATGTCCTGTCAGGGTCCTCTTCAGTCCTAACGACTCTGGGACTTGGTCAGCAAAAACCACCTGGCAGAAGAGCTCGCTGGCGCTGTTGAACCTGTCATTCCTACTCTCTTAATAAAGGCACTCAAGAGCCTGAAATGACAAGAGTGAGCAAAAGATGCTTCTGAATATTAACTGAAACAGGCAGGAGAAAAAGGACAAAGGAAAAAGTATTCATTTTAAAGCAACAAGAGGTGAAGAATTGGGTATGCTCTCCTTCCAAACTGGCAGCAGTGATTAATAGAGCTGTTAATGATCTGGAACAGCAGCGCAGGTGCAGAACTGGCTGGTAGCAAAATATATAGCCACTTTCATAAATACCAGGGAAAACTGGGAGGTTATAGTCCTAACTGAGAAAACTAGATGCATAGCACTGCAGTGGGTGGAAATCCTTTTCAAGTTGCATGTGGAAGGGGATGGTTTGAAAGTTTTCATTATGTACAGACCATGTACATAATTTTATGTATGTCCTAGAGTAGCTCAAGTCACCTTGATCCAGGCATCATTGCACTTCGTTGTGTTCAATAACCTGGACTCAAAACAGACACCAAATCTGACAACTGATAAAAAGTGGAGCTTCTTTATAGAATTATTGTACTCCCACTTGAGATGTTGTAGAGCATTATTAGTATGCCATTTCACATCATACATCAGCAACAGGAAAGTGAGCCAGAGACAAGAACGAAAAGGATTAGCGATACACAAAACTTCTGCAGTCAGCAGTGGAAAAAAGAGAACTGCTCAAGACAGAGATGAGTCTAATGTGATGAGACTAAGAGGTGAAGATGTGACAACTGGTGAGTAGCACAGCACGTGCAGATCCAGCAGAGTCTGTGCACCTTCTCATACAACTCCAAAAGGGAAAATATCTGGAGAAAGCAAAAACACAGGGCGGTGGAGTTTATTATATGAGATAACCACAGTCAAGGAATTGATAATGCTGAAACTGATACAACACTTAAATGCATAGTGATGGGAAGGAGTAAAAGCACAGCAGCAGCCATAATGCTCCAGAGCTACCCAAACCAATGTCTTGAAATTTCAGTGGCTGCTGCTGAACACAGGGGAAAAGACAAAGTGCATCAAATGCTCTGCCTTGGTAGGGATGGTCCAGCGGAGTCAGTGAAATATTCTTTATATGTTTGTGCCAGGAACAGCATCTGTTCTTTTGGGTGACCTCCTCATTCAAAGGCACTGACAGTGCAGGTATGGCTCAAATCTGGTGAACACAACCTGAAGGAGAGCAAAGGCCTTTCCAGGGGCACCATCCATGCTGGATCTGGATCCTTTAAGAAAAAGCAAAAGGCAGTAAAGCTGAAAACCCTGGCTCATTCTGGAAATACTCTTGATGCTTTGCATTTAATCCTGCCATTATTAATGACTGAAATACTCTGGCAGCTGGTGGGTATCTGGCAACCTGCACATCTGAGTCAGATCTCCATGGAGCACCCGCTCCAAGCTGGCTCCAGCACTGAAACGTTCTCCTTGTTGGAAACCTCCATGGCAGAGCCAACCAGAGGACAGACTACAGGTCCACTGACTAAGAGGGAAGCTTCTTGCAAGCAGGTTGGCACAGTGCTGGCCATGTGCTGTGCCTGTCCTCACACAGCCCTCACAGCCCAGCAGCACCCTCAGCAGTGCTCAGGTAGGGGTCCACAGGCAGTGGCAGCTGAGACAGAGGGTAGAGGTTCCCTGGGGCCCTGACACAAGTGTCTCAGTAGTGTGGAAGTCCTGTATGATGGTGCATTGTGAAGTGCCTGGGACCCTTAAGATGAGATCCAGCAGCTTCATCACTGTTTGTCTCTCCCTCCATGTTTCCCTGGCTTCAGAGTCAGAGAATGCGACAGCAAAGCACACACCTATGCAAAAAAGGCACAGAACAATAATGTCAGACTCTTAAATCACAGAGATCTTGAGAGTCTGAGGATCTGTGGGTCTGGCTGTTCAAAAAAAGGCATATTTTACACTATAAGAAACCACCTTCATAACCACCAGCTTCATAACATTAACTTTGTAAGGGTAGAAGGGAGGGGGAATGGGATGTTCAGCATCGTGAAAATCAGGATTTTTTGAAGTGCATATCCTGCATCTTGTATTATTAAAGCTAATGGGACATTAGTGACGATCTCCTGTGTGCAGCAACAAGCCTTAGAACAAGAAAAAGTATAATAATATGTTCTTAAAACTCATCTAAAAGTATTCAAGTATTTGCACAAATGAACCTTCAAATCCCCCTGCCAGCCAATTCTGTAAGCCGATCTCTGACAGCAGCAACAAAATACATCTAATTTTGAAATGCAGCCTCTTGGTTAAGTGATGCTGTGTGGGGCTGGGACTTATTCTAATGTATGCCATATGCAAAAGGCAACACTGACCTTGCGTGCTAAAAGAGGCTCATTTGAGCCTGCATTACAGTGCTGTGCTTACAGGCAAATAAAGATAATTTCTCTGGATTCCTACTATTTGCTTTACCAGCTGTCTCTCAAAGCACTGGAGCAGATAATTTGAATGGCCTAGCAGCCATTCTGCTGCAAAATCATCGCTACCCAGTTGGCTGCGATTAACAGCGAGCAAAGATCAGCCTTGCTGGATGGAGGTGAGCTGACCGTCATCTCAAATGTCCCCCCACACAGTTGTCTGTGGCTGCACAAGGGAGAAGGGCCTTCTGTTGTGGGAATGCAGACTGGTGCCAGGAGCACGTGTCTCCTCAGGGAAAGGGGTGGGCAGCACCTGGCCTGTTCCCAGTGGTCCCACCAGTGCCAAATGGTGGGCAAATACAGACAGGTGCCCCTCTGCAGGCTGGGGGCTCTGTGCTGAATTCCTGACATGAGTAATTTAGGCACTACTACCCCAAGAAATGCTGCAGGAGGATCCTGGCTGGGATGGCAGCTGATGCCAGCTGTCTGCTCAGGGCAAGAACACCCCAGAGAAGCACCTCAGCCCAAAAGGTGACCCAGAGGCTGACACAGCCTCAGTTTTCCCTGTGTGGCTGACTCCTTCAGATTGTTGTGCAGGAGATGAGCAGGCGGCCGAGGAAAGCACCCTGACCCAGTCTGAGCACAGCACCGAGAGAACCATGAATGTGCTGTCTGTGAGCTGTGCTTCCCCTGCAGCATTCAGTGGCATTTGGGGCTCTGGGGAGAGGACTGGACATACCCAGCGCCATATGGCCTCCTAGCAGACAGAACTGAGAGGGCGGCCTGGTGGTGCCTTCCTGAAGCAGCAGCGCTTTTTTTGACTTGAGTTGTGACCACGCTGCACTCAGTGCTGTATGAGCTGGTGCATTAAAAATAGCCCTGTGTGCAGAACCAGGTGGAGCAGCAGGGTTAGCGACACACACTGCTTCTGCTGCTGTGACAACAGGACTGTCATGTTCAATGCACTCATAGAAAGGTGGCTTTGGCACAACCACCCGGACCTCCTCCCTTTGGACCTATTCTGTCTCCTTCCATTCCCACCCCCAAAACACTTTAAAAATACGCTAAGAAGTAAATTTTCAAGAAGAGACAATTAATACTGAATGAAAAAAAGCACACTATTGCTTCTGTGATTCAAGCACAACAGGGTAACCCAACTACTGTTCCAGAAACTTGTGTAACTAAAGCAAAAGCTAATTATTTCCTTCTACATCTAGCTCCAGCTTCATATCTTAGAGTTAGCATAGGCAAAATGAGCTGTTTGTCAGGAGAGGACTTCGTACCACTGGAAAAATGTACCTGGCAGTCTCCCCAAAATCCTCATAATTTTTAATACAACTTTCATGTTTGTTTTCACTTTCCCCTTTGTTAAACATTTTAGGCAACTCAAATGAAGCCCTTGCCATCAAACCAGTCTTTTAGCAGTAATGACATAAATTACATTGTTCTCCTGAGCTTGCAGCACCCAGCTATTAAATCTAACCATGGGAGTTTGGCAAATCTTTTCATGCATGAGGCAGCTGTTTCCCTTCTCCCCTGCTTCCACCCTCCATCCCCTTTTTTTGCCTTGCATGAGCACGATGTGCACTCTCAGGGACACGCTGCACCCAAACCGCTTTACCTGAAGTGCTCTGCACAGGGCCACAGGGCTCCCTGAAATGCCCCCCTGAAATACTCTGTGCCCATAGGGGAAAGCAGACCTGGTCCCAACCTGTCACAATTCTCCAGAAGCACAATCTCAGGTGCCCAGAGTGGTTTCATGGTACAGAGCTGGCAGAAGCACCATGACTTAGAAAGTCACCTCCATCACGCAGGGGCAGGTCCTGCTGCTCTTGCGACACTGTCTAAGTGCAGCACTACTTGGGGATTTATCATACTGGTGCTTGGAGCATGCTGCCAAGAGTCTGTGCTCAGTTAAATAGTCCTGGGAGTTTCTTTGTTTACCTTGGGGTTCTTCTGGAAGCATTTTGACTTGTGTTTCTTGGTGTAGGTATCTGCCCAGGCTGGGCTACCTTGGAAGAGCCATCACCTTGCAGAAGCTGTTGCTGCGCATATCCTGCTTCAAGGGGAACTCATTTCCATCTTCAAATTGTCCTGCCATCAATGGGCACTTTCATGCTGTGCACAGTTATTCAAGGACAATATTTTAATGCAGGCTAAAAGATGGTTAATCTGCAATCAGCGCTGTTTAACATACGCATGCGAATGGTAACGTGCCAGTCATGTACTTCCCCTTGAGATGGCTGTCTCTCGTGGGGATGCTGGATGTATGGCCCTGACACTGGTTGGCACCCAGTGCAGCAGCATGAGCTGGCTGCTGCCCGGGCCACTCCTGGTTATCTTTGTCCCCATGTGGTCTCAGGACATCCTGCCAGATGGATCAATGTGCCTGGGGACACCGACCTGCTCCCCATTGCCATCCTTTCCCAGTTCTGTTGCTGTATCACTGCCAGGTGGTCAAGAAATGGATGGGAAGCCAGACAGCCTCTCCCAGAGGCATCAGCTGCAGACTCAGTGAAGGAATTGAGGAGCCCTGTGACTGGTTCGGGCCTCTCTGCAAGGGAAAAACTGAAACTCAAACCCAAGCCTATTTTTCTTCAGTAAGCTCTGGCATGAGCAGAGAGGCTTTTCTCCTGATGAACTTTCTTTTTCTGTGCAACAGCATCCAAAATAAAAAGAACAGTGCTTAAATGGGATTTGTTAGTAGACAAACAAGGTTAAACAGGTTAAGCAGTGGAAATAAAAGTCTCAGTGTTCCTATCTTGGAGCAAATAGATGCCTGAATGTTCCTGTGAGACATATTTGCTGGTGCTGCAGTGCAGAAAGACAGGCACTGCAACCCTTTGCCTCAACAAGCAAAACATATCTGTGCTGGCAAGGGAGGGAAATGTTTTTCTTCCCAGGTTTCAGAAAGCTGGTTTTGAAACAGAGATTAGAGGTGTCGGTAATGGCAAAGAAAATGCACCCCCCTTGCAGTTCCGCTGGACAAAAGGAGCAGCAGCACTAAGCCATTCTGCCCTGACTGACAGACGGGGGAATGGGGCCTCACACTGACATGGATGCCATCCCCAACCCAACACATGCTCCCTCCCCAGACACTGAACAGCTTGAGTAACAGAAAGGAAGAAGTGACTCTTTCCCCACCCCTGTGTCTGCCACCCAACAGCTGTGCTGACCCACCCCATCTGAGGCACAACATGTGGGGCAGGAGAGGAGCAGTGGCTGCTCTCCCTCCAGCTCTAGCACAAGAGATGTGAGGTGGGGATTGGAGTAGCTTCTCCAGCCTGAGGATGGTTGGGAAAGCGTGTGATGGGGGGATAGACATCAGCTTTGGCTGGGTCTGTGACTGACCTTGCAGAAAAGCTGCCAACTGTTTACTTAGTGCCTGGGTTTATGGCTATAGGGATTTAGAAAACCTTTGGAGAAGATGAAGGTTTTATCAGTCATCAAAGACAGGATTTAGCTTCATTTGGTGGACTCCTAAATTTATTCCTATCACCTTCCAGTGTATACCTAAATCTGAGTGTCTGAGTCACTCCTGAGGCTCCATTAACTGCAGGGGGTGTAGGTATCTGGTTTGCCTTTAGTTTTAGATGCACATATTTGGGTGAAATCCCACCCCAGGTGTTCATCATTTGCCCTTGATGGACGACCACACAGGAGCCCTGTAAGGGGTTGTGTGAGTGCTCCAGCTGCCTTCCATTGGGAGGTTCCCAGGGATTTTAGCAGAATGAAGTGCTGCCGCAGTGGCATGGAGTGTTCACACGGCTCTGATCCTGCACTCATGGTGACAGCCCCAGCTAGTGGAGGGTACAGTCAGCTACCAGGGGGTATGATGGCTATTCAAGCAGCTCAGCCTATGTCTGCAAAAGCCTTTTGGCCTGAAGGCTTCTTTTCACATCATCACACCAATGAGTTTGCTACTGCTCTCCTTGGATCTCTTCTTTTCTGCCAGGGTTATGGCTGGCTGACCCAAGAGGTGCAACCCTCCATGTGATCCCAACAAAAGCCAGTGTGGCACTGGTAGCACTGATATCTCAATAGTGGCACTGCTATCTCAACACTTCCAACCACAGCCAGGGGCCAGGGCAGATGAGTCAAGATGCTGTGTCTTGTACACCTACACATGCCTTGACAGCATTAAAAGCCACAGGCACTTACAGAGGCAGGTAGACAAAAAGGTTTGTTCACAAGATGAAGTAAACAATCTCCAAGTTTAGCAAATAACTGCTGAAGAAGTAAACTCCAGTAAAAGCTAAATTGAAATTAATTAATACAGTTAATCTACTTTTCAGCTTGATTAACTTCCACCAAATAATCAGCAAATTCTTATAAGTTTTTGATAATAATGTTGAAAAGTACTCAAGGGTCCAGGACAAAGAAAAGTCATGTGACATCCCTCATGGCAGCACAGCATGAGCACAACATTCATCACATTCTTGCTGCAATAATAGGCATTTCCAGGAACGGGACTTCTCTTGGCAAAGGGACTTCACCTGCATGCCTAAGCTACTGGTCCAGTGGGATAAATGCTGACAAGCCTAGAAATGTAAGAGTTTTCAAAAATGATTAAGAGGAGGAGGTTGTGTGAGACTCAGTAAAGCCATTTGCTTGATTTTACTGCAGAGACAGAGAAAAACAATTTAAAAGCAGAGATATCAGCGGACAAAGGGATGAGAAAAGGAAGGACAGAGGGAAAATCCAACTGCAGAAAAAAAGCTTTTGTATAGCCTGAAGTGCAGAGGGGGAGGGACTGGGCCTGATACAGGTAACAATGTGTTCAAGATCAGAAACACACAAGTGCAGTGTTTGCGCACTTGTTGGGGAAATGGTCAGAGTGAAGGGAAGAAAGTATTAATATTGTACAGACAGTGGTGGAGCAAAAGCAATGACCACAACAGGTAGACAGAAGTTAATAGATGGATAGATAGACAGACAAACAGATAAGGAGAAAGAACATTGACTGATCTGTGAGCTGTTAAGGAAACAGAGAAACCAACGTAAACAGAAACAAGGGATGTTATCAGCTAATTTTGGAAGAGATGACTGGGGAGCCAGGGACTGTGAAGCAGACTTGGTGTGCTCTGCCACACCCTCTGAGCAGCAACTTCAAAAGTGGGAGAATGCTTTTCAGTTTCAGCAGAAATAGACACTCTTGAGAATAATATCATTGAAAAGACCTGAAGTTCAGAGTTGCTATGTGGAAAATAGTTCTGCTACTAGTTACAAGCCCCAGGTATTCTTGGATGCAGCAGTTCACTTGTCATTGAACGAAGCAAGAGTGACATTACCTCAACCTATCTTGTTATCCATCTAACTGGGTATAGGAAATCTCACTACAGAAGATGACCTTGGACCAAGTGGGCATGAGTAGATTTGGTATAAGTTAACAGAAAGATAACAAAAGTAAATTATAATGATATGCTAATGAGAAAAATTTCTCAAAGATGAACAAAATATTGTGTGCTTGGGACAGGAGGCATTGCAGTTAACTACTGGCAGTGTAGGGTGGCTGCAGTGACAGTAGCCCAAGTGCTGTGGGAAGCCCTGCATGGTCTTGGCTGCTCCAGCACCATCCATATGGGCTTGGGACAGGCAGCTGGGAACCCATTAGAGCATTTTGTTCTGGTCTTTGTACCCCCTTGCAAGCAAACCAACAAAACTTCTTCAGAGCCACTCAATTCCTCCTGTTGATTTACCTTCCCAAATGAAATTATCTGTGAGATCCTGGCATTCAGCTTCCTGCTCAGGTTAAAAGGAGTAACAATTTATTCAGGTCTCAAAAATAAGTGACTAGCTTGGTGCTGCAATTCAATAAGAATAATTATCTAGACTGCAGGGTCAGAGCCAGGATGACTAATGGAAATGTTCAGAGAAATGGAAATTACCCTGCTACAGATGGAAGCTACACTCCGAGTTTAATATATTCCAGCTAAAAAGACCAGATAATCTCCATCCCCAGTGCTGAGGGAACTGGCCCATGAAATTGGCAGTCTGATAGTAAGGATTTCTGATCTATCAAATCAGAGACAGATACCACAACACAGGAATACAGTTAGTGTGAGAAATGGGAAGGAGGGTATGGTCCAAGCTGTTTACACACTCATTAATCCAACCTCATTGGTTTACAACCCTATAAAACAAATTTTGAGTGAACAAATAATTGAAGACATGGCAGGAAGTGAAGCTAAAATGTGGCATAGGCCAACCAAAGGTCAGGGAGATAGCAAGCTTACTGGCTCAGGATGCACAGACCTGAGGGATAGCTGCAGCTTACTTGTTGCAGATCCAGGAGTGAACTTGTTGCTCGTTCTTGGACTCCTAAGCCTTGGTGGCAAGGCAGGAGGGTGGTGGTAGCACACACCTTGCTGCAGGGAGGCAGCCTGACATTTCTGGACTGGTAGCTGAGTAACTGAGGCCACTTTGTCACCTTTACTGGGTTGCAGGTATGTCACCTTGTCAAAACAAGCAGTGCTCTTACACCAGTAACTCTGGAAAAAACAGTATCCAAAAAAACCAAAGCAATTTGATCAGAAAGCCTGTTAGTATCTTGGGCTAGTGGGTGAATGCCCAGTCACTGCTTCAAACTCTGTAAAAACACCCATCTAAAAGGCAATTTCTGTTTTCAAAGAGCAAAGGCACTAGGAACTTGGACGTGTATCTGTAGCAAGCAGGCAACTGTAGTCTCAAGCTCATGGAGGAAGGGCTGGGCCCTGCTCTACAGTCAGGGACCTTTCTTTATTTGTGGTGCTCAGCAACTCAATTTCTAACAGCTTTGTTGTATACCCAGTCCTCATGTTTGCCAGCATGAAAATTCGATGGATTTTGTATGCAAGCCCAGCATAAATTTTAGCAACTCTTTCCTTCTTTTCACTCTAAAGAGTGGTTTTTCCTTTTTCTTTTAAAGGCTGCTGGCAGGCAGCCTATGAGACAGTTTTAACATGGAAATTTTGCTTAACTTAGATTTGTAGCTGTGGTGGGTTGACCTTGGCTGGATGCCAGGTCCCCATCAAGCTGCTCTATCGCTCCTTTTCCCAGCTGGACAGGGGAAAGAAAGTAAGATGGAAAATGACTCACAGGTTTTGATAAGGCAGTTTACTAAAGAAAAGGTTTGCATGCACACAAGCAAAGAAAAAAAACCCCATGACTTTACTGCCTACTTCCCATCAGTAAGCAATGCCCAGCCACTTCCTGGGAAGCACAACTTCAGCATCCTTAACACTGGCTCCAGAAGGCAAACATTGCAAATAATGAATGCCTCCCTTCCTCCCCCTCTCCTTAGCTTTTATATCTGAGTTGACATCACATAGTGTGGAATATTTGGTTAATTTGGGTCAGTGGTGGTCCCTCCAAGGATCCACTCCCAGCCCACTGGTGGCATCAGCACCGTTGCTGATGGGCTCGGCCTTGGCCAGCAGTGGGTCCTTGCTGGAGTTGGGCACTGGCTCTGCTGGACATGGAGGAAGCTTCTGGCAGCTCCTTACAGAAGACACCTCTGTAGCTTCCCTGCTACCTAGAGCTGGCTATGCAAACCCAACACAGGAGTTTTATAGATGCTTTTCCCATGAGAACAATGTCACTGCAAGGCCCTACAGACATAGATGCTGGGATGTGGCAGACAGGGATGGGATGGACGTGAAATACTGACAAACTGCACTTTCCTTGCAACGTGTCCACTGCCCAGACTCTCAGCCCCAAATCCCACCAGTGCTGCACAGACTGACAGCAGGCATTTTCAGGGTATTTTCTTGCCATTGCCCAAGTCAGTCCCAGTCTGAACAAAAGATTTACCAAGTCTTATAACTATTCAAAATAAAGCCTTGGCTGAAAATGGTGTTTACAGACTGACATAGATGTACAGAAAAACACAGGTATGGGCCAGCACTGCTGTGGGGCTGATCTGCCCAGGTGTCCCAGTTAGTGCTGGAACTTTGGCCCTTGTTCAACACAGTGGAGATCAAAATGAGCAATGCAATCTTCTGCTGCTACATTAGTCAGTTATCCCTGAGCTCCACAACTCCATCCTTGCCCTGCCATAATGCCCCCATGGACAGCAGTACTGCAGCCAGTCAGTATGTAGAGGATTAAGGGTTTAATCCTGCATTAATTCTACTAATAAAGACAAGTTAGAATAAGATCAAGGAAAAAGAAGCAGGAAAAAGCTAGAAAATATTGCTGTGGCTGTTGTACCAATCCCCCTTTGTTCTGCACTGACCCACGAACTCAGAGAAAAAAACAACACGATGCAGACATTTGCAGTTCCATAAACAAGATTTGGACAGCACTACTCAGAAGGAGGTTCTCCAAGGAATTGCTGTCTTGTATCTCCTCACTTCTTTCCCTTGCTCTAGACACAGCTTTTCTCAGACTTGCTGCCCCCATTCTTCAAGGGTTTTTTTTGTGCTTTTGCTGCTTTAATTTAACAGCAGAGCCCACGTTACACCGAAACTCAAGGAGTACACAGGAGCTTTCCTGGACTGCTTGTCAAAGCTGATTGTCAAGGTGCCTGGGTTATAAGAACAGTTCTATTAACTTTTGACCTGTAAAAATTGACTCCCAGCTCCATGCCTGGCCAGCTCCAGCATCCCAGAGAGTAGCAAGGCCAGCATTTACTTCCACTGCGGCTACAAGGCTTGAGCTGGGACTTGGATGCTGCACAGCTGCCTGCTGTGCCTGGAGCTGCAGAACCTCTGGCTGCCGCAGGAATGACCAGGGTGTCCCATAGAAGAAATGTGCAAGATCCCAGGCAGGACTCCAGGAACCAAAATCCAGTGTGGGTCATTCTGGTTGGGTATTTTACACTCAGAAGCATTTTGATAAATCCAGAATATCCTCTTAGACTGTATTGGTGGGGTGGAAGTTGTTCAGGTTGTTTGTTTGTTTTTAAATGTGAGAAGAAAAGAAAACCCTGAACATTTGGAGCAGATTGAGATCTTTCCTCCTAAGATATTTTCTTTTACTACAGTGATGTGTATAGAAACAGGCATTTTCTGATATGTGGTTCTAAATAAATGTTCCAAAATCTTTTTCTGATGAAAAATATCCCAGTTCTAAATTAAAATTACTTTTTTTCTGATCCAGAGTGATCCTTTTTCTCCACTAGGACCATAGTCCATGGGGAAACTTCACTCTTGCTTCAATCTGGAACGCAAACAATGTCCAAAACTCTTGAATCTGTAGCAATCTGGAAATTTGGAAACCCACCAGAGGAGTTTGGAGGCTTCTATCCCTTGTGAGCAGGCTGGGAAAGGAGGTTGTTCTGTCCCACAGCAGACTCCCACAGTGTATGAGGTGAAAAACCAGATCCCAGAACAGGTTTTGAGGGAGCTGTACCCGCCATCATCTCCTCATACCAGGACCCAGGGCATCATATTTGGTGGAATTATTATGGAATAATAATCACAAATTAGCCATGGCTAAGAGCTTTCCCTAACATGGTGTATGTTCTCACCAAGATCTCTGAATTAATGAAGGAGTGAGTGTGGCTGAAGCAGGTACTTTCAGTACTGTGTCTCCCATGCAAGCTCATTAGAACATCCTCCATGATGCATTTTTAACTTATACTTTTACACAGGGAAATGAAATCAGTAACTTTCTTAATTCAGCAGATATGATCACACAGAAAAAGGCCAAACCAACAACTAACCTACTCACAGTACCAGCAAACAGGGACTACATTTGAAGGTGAGTTATAATCCATTTGGCTGTAGTGCTACCAAAATCTAACTACATACATATTTATTTTAGCTTCATATGATTTAAAGACTTTTTGTACGAGTGTATACACACACACACACATGCACATATATTTATGTGTGCGTAGGTACAATGCACGGTATCTGTAGTTTTAAGCATAGTCACAGCCTTAGAAAGGGCTGTATCAAGAATGGTCAGGGTGTGTCTTAGACATCTGAGCATGTGAATATGCTTGTGTTTTACTTGACCCCATTAGATACCTATTCTGGATATGATTTTACAAAGGATGGTGATAAGTTAATGACAGCATCTCCCTTACAGTGTTAAACAGAAATGCGGTCCTTTTAATGAAACCAGAGCGAGAAAAAGAGCATGGAAAACCAGATGAAACTCAATGAGTGTTCCAGGCCACTGAAAAATAGCCCAAAATCTGGCATTTCACACAGGTAAGGTGTCTGCTTGGCAGACTGACTTCCCTAGAGTGATGACCAGCCTCCTCCAAACGGTGTCTTCAAGACTCACCCGACCAAGGGGGCAATGTCATTCCTCGAATGTGCGGTCCTGACGGAAACCTACAAGGAACCACCTCTGCCTTCTCCTCCCTGGCTGCTACTCCTCCCCCAGGCCATGATTTGGCAGCAGTGCCATGCAGTTCCGTGATTCCCGCAGCCAGGCGCCCAAAGGCACAGCTGTGCAGATGTTTGATGCGCCCAGGAGTGAGCAGGGCTCTCAGCCTCGATGGTGATGTTAAATTACTTGTCTGTCATCTGAAAATGCTTCTTGTCCTGTGAAGGGGCAGCAGCACATGCTGTGCATTCAGACACCAGCACACAGTCTTTGGGCACTCCTCTTCTGCTCCTGGATGACACCCGAGCAGCAGGAAAACAACTTAGTGACTAGGCGAGCAGCTCGCAGGAGGAGGAGAAGGAAGAGGTCATTAAAATCCTGTGATTTTTTTAAGCTCTCATGAGTCTGATGCAGGATTCTCCCACAGATTTGTCACTCCTTTGACCTTAAAGCAGTATGTTTATAATGTACTTTGTGCTAGAAGCACCGAGAGTGCTCCAGCACATGATAGCTTTTCACACACCATGACATTTCCTGAAGAAGCCTCCAGGATGGGTTTTTCAGATAAATTCAAATAAAAATATTTCTTGGCTTTTAACCCCTTATTCTCTCTGTATGTGCTAAACAGCTCAGGGAGCTCTTTTGGCCATAAGCATGCTGTGTTTTGAGGCACTCTTGCTGTTTTAGGTCCGCCAGACAGATGACAGCAAAAAATGCCAAGCAGTTTGGAGTGAGGCAACATGGGGCTATTTTAGGTTGCATGATCCTGTTTCAGACCAGTGGCAATTGGTTTCACCCTCCACAGGGATTCCATTAGTGGGGTGGAAGTCTAGATCCATAAATTATCAAAAGTTTTCAGATATTGTCTCTTTTTTTTTTTTTTTGTTCTCAAGCCTGCAAACACACAAAATCACATTTAGCTGAGTGCACAGAAATCCCTCTGGCTTCAGTGAAATTAATGACAGTGCCAGATAGTTGACAGTCATGATAGGCAGTGCATCAGAGTGGGTTTAGCCTCTCTTTGTGAGGAAAGGTGGAAAGAAACAATATAAATAAAGCCCAAACAATGACAATGCTGATAATCAACAGAGGGATTTTTGTTCTCAGAAACTCAGGTTTGGGTCTCTATGAAGAGAAATGACCTCATCTATTAAAAGCAGAGCTGGAAAACAGTTGGTTTCCAAGATGATGAACTAGTAGTAAATAATTTCAGGAGGGAAGGGTCTTCTGTGTCTGATTGGAGACACATATTCCAGAAGAAAATATGGATATAGTGAGCAAAGAGAGAAGTAGAATAAAGCACAGGGAAGATGCTCTGGGAAAACCATTAAATACCACAATAGGGATTTTAAAGCTCTTTAAAAGTGTCAGCTGACCTCATAAAGCAGAAGGGAAAAAATGTGAGCTCTAAAGGAAAACAGAAACTTGAATGGAAAGAGAGAGGAGTGTCTCTGTAAGCCGAGAAAAGGCAGCTTTGCTGCGTTTGGGCAGAAAATGTATCTGCTTTCTTTCATTGTCTCTCCCAAAAGCAATTTCAAGATTAAGCAGCCCTTCCAGAAATTTCTGTGCCCATGGGCTGTTGCACATCCCCATCAGGAGCCAGGCCCTGGGGGAAAAGGGAGACAAACCCCCAGAGCCCCTCTGCCATGACCTGGGACCTGCAGACAGACCCACCATCTTTTCACTCTTCCCATAGCCCAGAGGAGAAAGAGAACGAGCAGGCCACATTCCTCCAAGGGTTGATGGCATTGCCATGGGTCCAGCACAAAAAGCACAGTCAGGCTCCGAAAGTCTTCATTCCAGCTTCCTCATCATCCTCGCTCAGTCCGTGAGTCCCTCCACTGTGAGCTCAGCAGCACAGCTCACGTGGAACACGCCCTTCTGTTCCTTCAAACCTGTGCTGGTAAGACATGAGAGGAGGAGCTGGACAGTGTAACTATGGGAAAACAATGTTCAAAAAGCCCATCAGCAGTGCTAATGAAATTGGTTTCTTTGCTGTGGTTGTGTCACTAGTGAGGACAGGGGATGGGATGAACCTTGTGTGTTCATCAAATCCTGAGGGCCAGAGAAGGAAGAAACAGCAAGTGTATTTTTGGAGAGCCTCTCCGGGCCTGCAGGCTCTCAAGTCACAACTGGGGATGCTGGCCCAGCCACAGTGTCTTGTGCTTGAGACCTCAATCCATCCACCTAAAAAGCACGGCCTTGTTCTCTTACCCAAATACAATCTCCAGGCCTGAGGTCCATGTTTCGTGAAGAAAAGTAGGAGAGTGATGTCTGGGCTTGTGTGGATATAAGGCACAAATTTGGGATAGGATCTCAGGCCAGCTTTGTTCAGGTGGTGCTTTACTCTTCTCCCAGGTAAGGGTGGGGTTTTTTATTAAAATGCTGGCATTAGCTACAGGTAAACCAGGGAGTTCAGCTGGTGACCCTGCTGTGTTGGTTAGCCACTGTGCTAGCATTCACACCAGTGCTGAGCCCCAGGGCATCTCCTGGACTGAAAGAGCTGCCAATTACAGAAACTCCCTTGCTGCATCTGGTTGTTGTGTGAGGGGCACTGGGGACCCGCTGCAAGCAGGTTGAAAGCACATGCCTCTGCTGCAGGCTGGGGAGCACCCACTGAGCTCTCCAGCCTCAACATATGGGTCTTGGAGGACAGAGCTCTCCTTGCCCCGAACCTGCCAGGCTTTAATCATGGAACCATCAGTATTGCCCGGCTGGCTGTCCCTGCAGGAGCTGAGGAAACAGGTTCACAAAGAAGCACTCTCAAAGCCACCAACCTTTCTGTTACAGGGTATTTTATATATATGTGTATATATATATGCATATTGTTATCAGCAGAGTGTTGATGAGATCAAGGATGAGGATTTTACTGCATGAACAGGAGCCAGGCAGTTCCTGGGGACAAGAGTCACTCCTTCCTTTATCTAGCTCCTGTGTTTACAAAGACAGACAAGGATCAGTCTCACAGACCAAAAGAGGAGCATGAGGACCAGAAGATGTAAGAATCTGGCAAATATGGGCAGTTTGGGAAAGAGCTGGTCATCTCCCACAAAATCACAGAGAGTACTCCTTTCCTTGCTTCAGTCTCATTTCTCTCAGAGAACTTCAGGAGGTGTCAATTGTGTCCCGCTCTCACCGTGGCTGGCCAGCAGCTGTTTTGGTAGCAAGGAACAGAACAAGCTGTGTGCTCTCCTCCACACCCTTGTGCAGGCATGCTGGGATCTGCGTGGCTGAGGCATTTCCTTCCAGGGCTCAGTGGGGAGGTTACCGAGTCATTTGGGCTGAGAGGCACGAGGGCAGGGCAGGACAGACCTGGCCAGACTTGCCCTCTTCCTTTTGCACTGCACTCACAGAGGACTGTAAGAGAAAGGAAGAGGTTTTGACATCAAAACTGAAAGAAAACACCTCCCTGAACACACCAATATTGTCTTTTGTGATATCTAGCGTTGCTGTAGCCTTCTGCACCTCTACATTAACACTTGCAAATTCATGTGGAGGTGCTCATAGGTGACTTGTTTGTTTTTGGTTTCCAGTAATTTAATTTTATTGTTAAATATGTGGCATACCACTTCATTTTTTACCAAAACATATTATGAGACCATATTCTGGGGAATTTTTCACCAGAAGGGAAGAAGTACCTTGTACCAGGCTGCAGCAGGATTTCACCCATCCCCTACCATCCTGCCAAGGTCACAGGTGGCTGAGCAGGCGTGGGGTTGAGGCTGCCTCCACACTGGGGAAGAAGCACCTCATACCCTAGTTTTGTCTGCCAGCAGCCTCTTTGGCGAGGGAGAGTTTTTTTCCTTTGCTTGGATTCATGCCAAAGAAAGAAAAAAATTCTCCCAGCAGAGCCCAGGAGCTATGAAGGCTTTGAGGACAGGCAGTTCCACCTCACTGAGGACCAGTGGTCTCTGTTACAGCACCAGATTTTATGCTGTTTTTAAAATGCTTACAATGTTACAGGCATTTTTCTGCCTTTCCTTAACCAGAATATGGAAGTGTGTAAATAGGAAAGGAGAGGCAGAGAGGGTCCATCAAAGGCTTTGTACAACTGATGCCAAAGGAGCAGCTGTGTGGGGTAATGTGAATTGGTGTATGGGGAGGTGCTTTGTTTTCATCATGGTTTGATTTTTTGGTGGGTTTGGGTTTTCAGTGGGGTTTTTTTTTAGGTTTTTGGGGGGTTTTTTGTTAGTTTTTTTTGTCGTTGTTATTTTTTTAATGGCTAATACATTTGTTGCTGAAGGTTTATTTTTAGCTAGAAGAGAAATCATTTTTATGCCATGGCAACCAGAATTGGGAGGTAAGCTAGAGCAAAGTGGTCTGACTAAACTATATCTGAAAGCATCCAAATTGATTAAATATCCTAAAAATAAAGTTGATAGCTGTTAGGATAACGCAATGCTGATGTTTTTGATTTAAAAACACAAACAATTTCTGTTGTCTTTCTTTTTCCTTCTAGTTACTGGCTATGAAGGGAGGCCTGAAAAATCATTACTGATAGTCATAAATGACTAATACTGCCAAAGGATTTGCAAAATGGGTGGGATGTTCTGCTGGAGATGTGAGGAAATTGGTCTTTTTCTTCTGAGATGCAATAAAACCCTCCTGCAACCTGTGCTTGAGGATCCAGCTGCAGTGCTGAGCCAATCTGCTGGTGGGAGACAAAGGACGTTGTGGCTAGGTTCTTCCCTCTCCTCACAGGGGCTTGTTTAATGTGTGCTGGGCCAAGTCCTGGCTGCAGAGATCCTGGTGCTTATTGGGATGTAGGGAATCATCTCTCCCATGTACCAGGCAGCATAACACCTCTGGGCCCAGACGCCCATCGTGCCTTGTGGTTTTCCAGCAGTGGCAAAGAGAAGAAGAGCTCACAGAGCCTGACCAGAGCCCTAGACAGCCCCAGCCCTGTCAGCCACCTTGGGATGCCGAGAAGATGGGAGTGAGCAGTGATCCCCAAAATCCTCCTGGTGACTGGCTGTTTTGGGCACCTCTGGACCATGGATGTGTCATTGAGTTCACACACCAGCATGTGAAGGCATTGTCCTTTTGAGCTGAGAAACATAGAAGGCCTTGAAGACCTGAGCATCAGCGGTGATCCCCAGCTGGTATCTGCTGTCTGGGCCCCTCCATGCCAATAGATCTTAGGGGGAACCCCAGCAGTGCAGGTCCTGGACCATGAAAACAAACCAAGGCAAAGTGGAGCAGGGTCAGAACCAGAATGAGGGGCCCTGAGCCCAGGGGCTGGGTCCTCCATCCAGGGGAGGCTTCCAGAGAGAGGAAGATACCAACACAGCCCTGTCAGCCTCTCCTCTGCTTTTGTCTTTGTCTTGGAGGCTCTTCCCTACCACTGGTGGGAGGGAAACGGTTTCCATGAGCATCCCCTTAGATTATGGGTCTGACCTAAATGGCTGAGGCCCATTTTAGTCAGGGGAACAGGAGCAATGGAGCACACAGGTCCTACAGACGGCAGATCATGCTCCTATTGCCAGGCACAGATCCTGACTTGGTGAGGGATGAAGTTCCTTTGCCCTCATTATGAGCTCTGGGTCGTTCTGAGACAGTCAGGCTTGGTGAACTCCAAACAGGCATTGTCAGGTGTTTGGGACTGGAGGTTTTGCTACGAAGCCGCTTCACTTTAGGCTGGGGTAGACTCATTCACTCTGAAGCACCAAGTCACTCAGGCAGGAAGGGACATCAGATCTGAGATCCAACTTCTGGCTCAGAACTAGATCAGCATTGGCTTCCGACCTTGTTACTCTGTCCTATTGGATGCTGCAAACCTCCATATACAGACACTGCATGACTTATCAGGGCACCCTGTCCCATTGTTCAGTCATCCTTGCATTAGGTTTTGTTCCCTACACCTAGTCAGTCTGAGCTCCAGGTTCTTGCATCCAAAACATTCTCCAATGTCAAATGCATTTAAACTCCTCCTCTTCATACCCTCTTTCAATCTGTTAATTGAGTTCTGCAAGTCCTCCTTTCTTGCTGCCCATGATGCTAGAAACAGAATTCAACCAAAATTACAGTAGAGGCTCTGGAAGTAAGACTTCTTTCTCAGCACCACATTATTTAGTGCATAATTTTTGCCACTTAGGTGTTTCTTGTTTAAAGCAAAAACTCTTGGGAACTATTGCCACGGTCCAGAAACACTTTAGACCATACTGGTTTTCTTCTGCTTGTGGCAAACTGTCTAGTCAAGTATGAAATTTTGAGAAACAGTGTCAATATTTGTGAATAATTTACTATTTTCAAAGAGCATTTGATGTGCTGTAGTATGTTTTAAATTATATGCACAACAAAATCGTTATATTTTGATCTGTGAAAATAATTTATCCTTAGTTTTAGTTAACACAGAGTCAGCAAGGTCTGTGGGTTTTTAAATTTTAAAATATGTACCCAAAATTATATATCAATCTTTTACAAAAGATGCTTCATAATTAGACTCCTCTTGACCTCTTCTTTACAGATTTTTTTTCACCTTTTATACACTGTAGTTGGATTGACCCTCTGTTCTGGTATCTATTTAGAGTTGTTTGACATCATGGGAAATACTCTTAATGAATACATTAGTAATTATGCACACACTTAGAAAATCACGCCTGAGCACAAAGGTGAACACCAAGTCTGAGCCAAAAAAGTTTTCTCATGAATGTTTCAGCCGGCTGGCATAATTTCTTCCCTTTGCAATTCTGCAGGGATGTAAAGACTTTTAGCAAAAGAGACCTTCTTTGGTCCAAAGAGGCTACAAAGAAAGGCCTTGATCTTGCAAGTGGCTTTGAGCAGATTTCTGAACCACTGTGTATCCGATCATGGCAGCATGAACAAAGGGCCCAATCATGGCTCTGTGACTCAAAATTTTCCTTTTCTGAGGGCTGCAAATCTAGATGTGAATCTTCAAATATGTTTGAGGGGAGTCATACTTTTCCTTGTTCCAACTGGGTGTCCTTTGCCCTCTGATTCTCCTGGACACCCTGGTGTCCACACATTGTTCATTACAGTCCATGAAATACTAGCAGCCATTGCAAAGGATGATGGTGGATATCCTTGGCCCAGGCTTCCTCTTCTCACCCTGGCCAGGCTTAGTCATGTCCCTGTCCCATTCTCCAACCAGCAGAAGGAGAGTTTTCTGCCAGTTTAGCTCCCTGAAGGGGTACAAGGGAATTAGTGGGAGGTGGAGGGAAGAGTGGGAATGGCTTTTTGTGGGTGGTAGTCATCAGCTGGGAGTCAATGTGTGTTACCCCACACTTCTGTCACACCCAGGATACGAATCACAGCATGAACTCACTGGACCCAGGCTGGATCTCGGTGTGCTGAGGGTACAGGTGTGATTTCAAAACGTAAGTATGGACCCAGATAAAAATGGCCAGAGCTTAGGATGAGCCATTGTCTTCAGGGTTTTTCTGCCGGAAGTCTCTAAGGTGTTTTCCCTAGGGCTGCGAAAAGACAGGATGTGTTTTCAGAGCGGTAAAACCAGATTGGGAAGCATCTGTGGGGTCTCCTTCCCCCAGAGCTGCTGCCAGGTGGGCCCAGGTCAGCACCCACAACAGGGCAGACATCAAAACCCAGGGATTTCAGCATCCATCAAGGCATCCACGTTGTATTTCCTTGATGCATAGTAATACATTCCCTGCTTTCCTTGGGATGAGGGTCTGGTGTGGCCATGGGGGCACAATCCTTCCCTCACCCAGGGCCTGTTAACGTGGCTGGTTTTGCTTCCCATTTGTAAAGCTCTCACCAACACCTGAATTCTCAGACACTGTGATAATGAAAATAAGATGAAATAGCACTTGGTTCATTTGGTGAAACTAAAATTGATTTTTAATTTTTAATAGGTTGACTCACCACTCGTGGGCATTGCAGATAGTAGTTAAAAACTACTTTGCACTGGAGTCAGAAAGTCAGAACTAATTAAAGAATATGTCCACAAAAGCTCAGCTAATAGACTGAAGGGAAGACCTTAATTAGAAATTTGGGAGGTAGTAACCCTCCTGTTAATAATGCTTAAATGACATTTGGGAGCCATGCAAAATAAGTAAACAGCTTCTCTCTGCATAACCACAGCTGAAGACAGGAGACCAGAAGAACAATGTAAATAGAGTCTGGATACTGCCACTCCAGAGCTGAAAAAACCTCCTCCTCAAAGCAGTCTTCAGGCTTGTTCTCCACCTAGTAACAAACAGCACTGCAGCACTTAAAAAAGTCTGTAGAGTCAGGCAGCAAGGTGACTCCAAGGACTGCAAGGCATGAGCAATAGTATGCAGAAGCCAGAACACCTCAGCCTACACAATATGACTTACCTCCGCTCCTAAAGCAAAGCTCCAGGCGCACCCTCGGTTATCTGGCAGAGACAGCCAGCCAGGGCTCCGGAGAAATGTAACTGAAACAAGATAAATATTTCAGGCATGTCGACGGTGATGCAGTGATTTGGTAATGACCCATGCTGAAAAAAAGAACCAGGCTAGGAAAAGAAAATGTTTTACAACGTTTCATTTCTATTCAGAAGAAAAATAAAATAAGAATCTGATTGTGATGTGCCCCTCAACACAAGCCTAAAACTCTCTGTATTAGCAAACCTGAACAGTACTGTAACTCAAAAGGCATGCGTTCATTTAACCTGCTGTGACAGACCTCAGTGTAATCTGCTCTGGCATACCATCCCAAACCCCATCCATGCCTCTACTGCAGCCAGCTCCTGCAGCAGCAGACTGGGGCTGCCACAGCTGGGGGAGAGCCGCAGGGATCCGCGGGTGACTTGGGACTGGCTGCCACAGCGCCCTCACCTCCATCAGCGGCACGTACCTGGAGCCAGGGTAGGGAGCGTGGGTGCCGAGCGTGCTGCAGGAGCTGTCTTTCGATGAGAGCTGTCTCGGAGCTGAGGTATTAAAAAGAACAATCAACGTGTTCAGGCACGACAGCTCTCATACAAAAGAAGTTCCGTGAATTTCACCATACCTTCTGTGTTGTGGCTGCCAGTAAAGAAATCTACCGAAACTATCACATTTTTTGAGGGGGAAAAAAAATCACACAAATTTCAAGTGTGATAAAATGGTGCAAAGGAAAGGTTTCCACTAATTTTTAGCACATTAAGGGAGGACCGAGAGCTGTGCCCTTTCTCTTCTAATCCATGAAACAAGAATAGTCTGAAGTTTGAGGTGCTTCATGATCTCTGGATGTTGTGAGCTACATAAGCCAAAAATATCAAAATGTTTAGCTATCTGTTTGCTGATGCCTGGCAGATTTGTAGCACCCTTTCCTAGGCATTCCTTGCAAAAAAAAAAAAGCATAAATATACTCTACCAGAAATATTTAAAAACGGAAAATTTTATCAAGGTCATAGTTCTTGCATGTTTCTGATTTTCATTAGCAAGCCAATTTATTTAAATTTTGGGGAACTTTCAACTAGTCATTTCAAAAATACTAAATATGGGTAATGACATGGGAGAACACACTAACAGCAGGCTTATCAGAAGTCTCAGCCAGGAGCATCCTTCAGTGCTCTGCATGTTCAGCAAGTATTTCTTCCACCCCCACAAAGCAGCCACCACGATGGGGAGGAAGATGAGAGCCTAGTTACAGTCTGGAAGCTGCATCTGAAGTATTTAGGGTGTTCAGCCTCTTTCACTTCCAGTCCTTATTTGTGGAGTCCTGTCTTGGTGGCTGACAGGAGATTAGGTTGTGTTCAAGACATTTTTCTCATGAAACCCTTTGTTACATGTTTTGATGTCTTATGTCCCTATCTTTAAAGTTTAAAAAAAATGAAAGTAACTCTTAGCACAAGTTACTACTGGCCTTCAGCCATCAAAAACCTGCAAGCTGTGATACTAAAATATCTTTGTATCATCTTCCACCTTTTTTCGTAGTGGAGGGCCTCTTATCACCCTACACTTTCCAACATCTTTTAAAGAATGGGAAACCTCACGGTAGAGCAGTACACGCTGGAACCCTGTTCTTGAAGAGTGAATGGTCAAAATTTTGCCTAAGTCACGGGTAGGAGAGACCATTTTGATCTCCTGCTTGATACAACTATTTTAAATCTGCGTTGGTTTAAAACAAAAGGTTGTTCATTTCTGTTAAAACAAGGTTGTTGTGCCCAAACGTCCCGCAGCAAAAATGCAATAGACATCAATGGGGGAGCTGGCATCTCACCACCAAGAAAAGCTGAGGATAATCTGTGCATGTGCCCTCGCTTCACTTCACAAAGAGAAGAAATGAAAGGCAGCATAGCAGGCTGGTATTAAGCAGCCTCAGCCATTCAGATACTTAGCTGAATTATCAACTTTGTCTGCAAAGAATTCAAACCAGACCATTGATGGTAATTATCAATTGCACTTTGTGGGCTTTCAATCTAATGAATACACAAATGAAAAATCAATGGAGGAGGCTTCCAAAAATGAACATGGAAACAATCTTGATCTTAGAATTGGCTCAAAGACAGCTCCTCCCAAACCAGCTCTAAGGCTTGTGTTCTTACTGTACATTTCTGTTATTTCATTGCAGGACTTTCCCTCTGAGGAACTCATTAGTCCTTTTATTCATAAAATAAATGCAAGTTTAATTTTCAAATTAAAAAAGCATTAAAATAATTACATCTCTGAATCCCCAGTTAAAAATGATATGAGATCAAATCTGTCAAAGGCTATAAATGATTCCCCATCTTCCGAGGGTCAGTTGAAAAATTTGCTCAGAATGAAGCAGCCACACTGAATAAAACTTTAAATAAAGAGGATTAAGCTCTGCAAACCACCAAACTCGGCTGAACTTGCAATTCAACATTATAAATTGCCAGCTTCATCTCTTTTTAGCTGGAGAAATACAATATACATTTGTCTTTTTTACAAAGAGGTTCTGCAGCTCTGAGATGAATACACTATAGGACTAACAATGGCTAATCATGTCCAAAGGCTGGGGGAAGGCATGGATCCCATTCCTCTGGGATCATTTTGCAGGCTCTGTTACCTCTGTATGGCACGATCAGGCAGACTTCTGCTACATACCTGGTATCGATTGTGAATTATATCTTGCCTGGAAAAATATCTTGGCAGGGAAAAATTCTGTTTCAGCCAGACTTAACTGTCCATGAATTCTGAGGAATACTCACTGCTTGAGAGAAAACTTGAGAAAAGTTTTGCAACCACCAGTCAGAAAACCAGGCAGGATGGGGGGGCACTCCCAGCAGTCAGGACGTGATTCCGAGGTGTGACGTGACTTAGATTTCCTTCTTCCATTTATCTTTTCCCCCAGGTCAGAACCTTGGTCTATCTGCCTCCTCCTCCCATTTCCACCACACTACTGAACAGAACATTCCATCATCCCACTGCTGGTGTGCTCAAGACCAACTCTTTGCCCAGATGAAAAGAAAGCATTTAAAAAACTTTTGCGCATTGAATATAATTAAATTGATTCAGGAAATCCTTTGTGTTAGTCCAGAATTCAGAAATAGTTTGATTTGGGACGGATCCAAAATGAAATGTTGCATTTGGTGTAATCACAGTATTGTAAAACCAGTGATTCCCACAGCTTCTTCCTCCTGACAGCAATTGAAGCTGATCTCACATGGCACGTTTCGTGCTGCTGCTGCCTTCATTGATTAAATTTTTCTTCAACCAAGTAGTTGCATCCATATGCAAGTAAGAGAAAAACTTGGCATAATCTTTTGAGGAACTTCAGGTCAAGTCATAATTTGGCTGCCAATAGCTCAGAGGCAAACACATCTGCTATTATCCACTCAGCAGCAGTTCATCTGTATCCGCTTTACAGCCATAGGGAAAAAAATTGGCAATTAGGAGGCCTTGGGACAGAGACAAGTGGTTGGATACAGACTCAGTCAGGCATTCTTAAAAATACTTGCTCTTAATTCCCAGTATGTAATACCTGCTTTCACCACACTCAAAAGTGAGCGAAGAGCAGAAGCGGCAAACTCCCCACAGCTCCCCCACAAGTGCGGAGCAGCACTGTTTGCACAACTACAGTTTCTTCCTCATAATTTTAAACCTGTCTCAAGCTCCTGCTTCTAGTTTTGTGTAATGTTATTGCCACAGAAACATCTTGTACCGTTGGTTAATCACTGCAGCCAACAGAGGGTTTCTTACGCATTTCCTTAGGTTCTGTCTCTCCTCGCTTGCCTGGTTTGTTTCTTGAACCATGGCCTGATCAGCCCTGAGACATGAGGAAGCTCAAGAAGACAAGCTCACTGTTTCCCTGGCTGCAGGCCACAAGAGCCTGAGGATGCTTCACCTACATGGGGTATGATGTCCAGATGACTGTGGTAAGACCATAGGGACTGGTTTTCTGTCACTCTGCCTGTTAGGGGCGATAATTGGCACTGCTGACTTTCATCTCTGAGGGCTGGACCACTTGTTCAAAAGGTCATGAAAAAGTGGAAAATCTAGGTACAAAGGAAGAGCAAAGGCAAAGGAAAGCAAAGTTTCTCCAGTGCCTATTTCATTTTGACTTCACTGCTCTTAGCAGTTTGCACCTTTGAAGAGGCAAGCCTGCTGAGAGAGAAGCACAGTCTCCATGTGGGAAGTAGCTTGTTGGATGCTTGCGTTACTCTTGGCCCTGACCTGGAGCAGGTAGCTCAGACCAGCCAAATGAGAAGCACATGAAAGCTGGTGAGCCCACATCAGTGCCTCCCCAACTGGGAGAGCTTCTCATTTCCCGGTTCTATGAAGTAGAGCAGTTAAGTATAGCTTATCCAGATAAAAGGACTTTCCTTCTGAGAACATGAATTAACAAGCAAGTTATAACTTGTGCCTAATTTTAAGCCTATGTCTCTAGCATATCATTAGCTGAGTTTCTCCTTCTTTGGGGTTTTTAAAGCCATGAAACCCACCACCCTGGTGAGATCTATGTGCCAATCCCAGCTGGAAATCATTGTGCTGCCAGAGCACCCACCTGTGCCCCAGCATTCAAGCCTCTTTTCAAGCAAAATGTGGAAACAAAACCCACAGAAATGCAACCCTCATCTGTAGGAAAAGATGGGCAGAGAGATATTACAAATAAATATAAAAGTTCTGCATTATAATAAACCCTTCTTTTTGGAGACACATATAAAAGAAGTTTCATGGTTTCTTGCTCTGAGAAGTGGAGTAGCAGCAGTTAAAGTTTGTTAGACTTGGGAAGTTTCAGAGCAGTTGAGGGATGAGATCACTGTTCCTCAAACAGCCATATTTGGGCACAATAAGGTAGAAATGTGCAACTATTTCCAGCCTTTGGTCAGCTGCCCCTGAGCCCACTGACCCCTCCATGGTGGTACACGCACCAAAGCCAGAGCAGCCTGGTCCTTTCCTGTTGACAGTGAAGGAAATGTGGTTTTCTCTGTCGCCAGCTGCATGTAAAGAGTAATAAAAAGTCTTATGGAGAGAAGATGTAATTTAGATCATTTCAGACATCGTATTTCTCCAGCAGTTGTGCAGCACAGTTTGAAACTGATCTTGATTCTTGCTTCTGTCACAAAGATGCACAGAGTAGCTCCAGAGGTGCAGAACTCTACTGCACAAGCCTTTGTCTACCTCCCATGTACCACCGCCAAGAATGCACAGTTTAAAAGTGAAGGGAATGAAAGAAACTGGATGAAAGAGGTATACCAGTTAAGGAGACCTCTCACAGGGTCACCACAGGGCAATTTGTCTTCTCGTGTCAGGACACCTGAGCAAGATGCGGTCATCAACAGCTCTGGCATCTCATGAGAAGCCATTGCAACCAACTTCGAGGAGAAGACGACTAAGTCTAGAGGTAACATGAACATGCAACAAGGGTGATGTGGCAAAGTCCATTGTAAAGCCTGGAACTGATCCTAGGTGTCCCCAGACTGCCTTTAGTGCCTTTATTGTGGAATCAATACAGATGAATGAGGACTTAGATTGGCTTTATTTGAAATAACATTTGAGTATCATAAAGCAGAATGGTGCACAGGTTATCACAGCAGCATTAGTATGTAATAACTTTGAATTGACCTATTCCACTCTATAGAAATTCCACTCGAAAGAATTCTCTCCTTGGGAGATCGGTTTTTGACAAAATGTAGCTGTGTGTAGCTGAGTGTTTATGGTTGCTATCTACGTGTCCAAAAATAAGCTGATAAACGAACACCTCGCCCCAAATTCTGTGTGGCTGAACGATGGCCTCGGAAGGTTATGTTGAGCACCAAGGTGGGCAGTGCTGAGCATCCAGACCAGCCCCAGCCAAGATGAGCAGCAGGAAGGGTTGCAGCCATCTGCTGCACAGTTGGTTGACCCGCCTGGGATTAATCTGCTCTCGAGAGGACATACAAGGAAAAGGTGCCAGTGTCCTCCAGCCTAACACCACTAATTAACTGACATCATTGCTGATATTAATTGATACTCTTGCTGCTGCAGGAGAGAAGCCAGAAACCAAGCAGAGATGTCTGTCTCCTCTTGCTGAAAGTAAGCTTCTTGCAACATGGGCTGAGGTGTGTTAACCAGAAGTGAGAAGAAGCTGTGCCCAGCCACTGCCCAGATGGCACCTGCTGTGTGGCAGCGTGGAGGCTGCCAGTGCCACAGGGAATGCCAGTCTCATGGAGTCACACAGAGCAAGTTTGGGAAAGACTTGCCCTCTGGCAACCAAAGCCAAGTAACCACTCCACAGTGCCACAGCAGGTGTGCAACAGATGCATGGAAGAGTCAGAAAGTTGGTACCTATTGCAGACAACTGTTGTTATTTCAAAGCCATGTAAAATGAAGACATTTGATCCATCTGACTTTTCACGGACTGTTAAACTCCGCTGCTATAGCTGCCTGTCCACCCAAGCGCCCCATTTTGTACAAATCAGAGGTTGGCTTTCGGATATGTTTACTCTGGCCCAACTTGTCCAATTTTTCAATAATGTCTGAGTAAAAGGAATAATTGCTTTATCACTTATTAACTCCAAAATTGATGATGATACTAAGGAAGCCTGGGACAAAAAAACAGGACACTGCTCCTCTTGGGACACTGAGGCTTATGATGTCTGATGGCTGATGCTACACTCCCCAAAAAAATCAAGCAACTTTCTGTGTGAGGAGATATTAGAGAATGGTAACATTGATCAACGTTTGTCAGACAGATGTGAGCACCTCTTCTGTGCATGGTCCTGCCTCTTCCTTGGCTTAAGAGACCTGGGTTGGTGCAACCAGCTGGAGCCAGGCAACCACAGAGCTCTCCTGAAGTCCCTGAAGATGTGCTTGTGCCCCCCGCTTTGCCGATGGAAGTGTGAGGGGAGGTGGTGTCTTCCCTTGGAGAAGTCATGGCATTTAGCTGGAGTCAGCGTGGTTTTCCATCTGCTGATCAGTGTACGAAGTCACTGATCAAGTCACACCAAGAGGCCAAAACAAGACGGGAAACAAGAGACAGAGCTTGGTGGGGTGAGACTCGCCCATTGTGCTGCCCTCCGGGTGCTTGCCTCCCTGCAGATATTCTTCCCCTGCAGCCTCCTGCTGTTCCCTGGCTCCGAGAGCCTGCAGAAGTCCAGCCTACATTCGCCACATGCCATGGAGAAATGAGTCAGTCATTAAGGCTTTTAACAATGACGCAAGCACAACTGACACACGTGTATCTAGTGCGTGGGATAGGAGCAGCAGAAAAACGTTGTACAAGTGACTGAGGTGCCAGATTTCTTTTTACTTGCTGCAAAGAGAAATTGTGTCCATTATGGTGGAGCAGTAGGCAATTTTTAATAGTTTTTGGGTTTTTTTGTTAGCTGCAATTTTATAGTAATCTGTTCCACGAGTGAACCAGTCCGTGTTCTTACAGGAGAAAAAAATTATTTTTTAGAAAGAACGAGATAAATGAGGTATGTTTAGCTAATATGGTCCATGGATTTGATTTCTCTGTCTTTCCTGAAAGATGGACATTTGATAGGAAACTTCTGTCATTGCTTGCCTTAGATTTGTAGGGGATGAATTTGCCTCTTATATAACCATTTTGATGTGCCAAGGTTAGTGGCTGCTGGTCTTGCAATTATAGAATGAAGATAGATGATCTTAAGCGTGATTTGGGTGAGGAAGGAAAGGCCTGCTCATATTTCAACCAGTTACATCTAGGTGCTGAATTTTGCATGCTATGGGGTTTGCCTTATTTTGTTTGCTTGTTTTCAAGAAGTTTATAATGTCTCTGTATTCTTCATTCTCAGTGAAAATCTGTGGCTTTTCTGGTATGTAAACATTCATGCTTCAAGGTATGAATAATTCTCATAAACGATAGTTAGACTGCCTCATCCTAAGAGAAACATCTTCCACTCAGTTTGGATTTGCTCTATTAAGTGCAGGACCCTCAGGCTGGGTCTGCAGATCTACCTGCTGCTTCCACCTGTTTGTGTCATCTCCCACCAGAAAAAATTGCTCATTTTAGCAAATAGAGACCAAGTCATAATATATATGGACTGAGAAGTGAGAACCAGAGGGATTTTTTTCATGACAAGCATCTTTCCCCTTGTCCCTGGCTGTGGTTGTGGCTAAGCCAGTGCTGCATTGAAGGATCTCAACTGACAGCACTAAAAACAACTATAGAGCTGCTTTGTCACTGTGCTGAGAAAGGAAGAGCTGGGGGCTACCCAGGGCATCACCTGCTGCCCTGGCCAGAGCCCTGCCTGGAAACTCCTCCCCTTGCTTTTCCCTTACTGCTGATTTTCATAGAAGGAGGTAGCACTGTGAGCTGTTCATGCATTACCTCAAACCCAAGGGAGGGTTTGGGAAGTATAGAGCACGCAATTCCCTGTAATAGCTCTCTGCCATCCAGGAAAGGATGGTATCTGGAATGCATCCTGCTGGTTGCTCACCGACAGAGGAGAATTTGTAGCTGGAATAGCTCAGGATGTACAAAGGATCTGGCAGACTGAAAGCAAAACCTCTCTGCAGAAAACGTTTGGCATCTCTTGTCCCCAGAAGGCCATACACCAGTGCGCAAACAGGGCTCTGAAAATATCCCCAGCATGTTTACCAGGAGCAGTCTATAGGTATTTGCATCACCTCTAGGCTTTTTTCTTTTGTCATTCTTCTTTGTGTTGTATCACAGGAAAGCACATAAAGAGTTAGATATAATAATAGATTCCACAGCTCTTTTTTTGCAAAGGCTAATTAGATATTTAGATTTATAACACCAAGCTGAGAACATTTTATGGGACCTCTGACTTAAAACATTGGCAACACATCACTGCAGAGGTCTGCCTTTCCTTTTCAAAAAACCAGTGGAAATATCAAGCTGGAGCAGCCTGAGATGGTCAGCCAGCTGTCCGCTATTTGAATATCACAAAAACTCAAATACAGCTGCAGGTTCAACTTTGTTCTGGTCAAATATGGCAGTCTTGGAATATGCTCCTTTACACTGGGGCATGAACAGTGTCAAAATCAATGCTATTCTCTTAGCAGTATGGATTTAAAGCTGTTTGACAGTTCTCTGAAAGCATGAATGAATGGGGAATTATTTGGGAGTGGATTTCTTTCTAAGGAGGTCCCACAAAGATCAATTACGGACTCTTTTTTTTCTGCTGAGTATTTTAATCTGTGATTTGGGGAGAGAAACACAAAAAGAAACTTCAGGATGGCAAAAAAATCAGGCACTACTTTGAACCGAAGAACCCCAAGGGCATTTTAACACAGCCAAATATGAAACTGAAAATGTGTAACTGCAGAACATAGGTTGCATTTACAGAACTCTATCTTGCAGGTATATTGAGATATCCTGGAAAAGACCTGATCATCTAAAATATGCCCACTGCTATTCAGTAGCCCACACCACACCAGCAGGTCTGAACAAGCCTTGATCAGAGGCTGTAGAACCAGGACAGGCTCCAGGAGGAGGAGCAGAAGGAGGAGGAGGGAGATTCATCCATCATACCTGCATCAAGTATGATTATTGCCACAGTGGACTATCCATTACCTGTAGCCTGGTCAAGCAGGACATTGAGAATATAAGGAGTCTTCAGGAAAAAAGCCAAAAGACGAGGAATGTGATAGAGAAAATATGCTAAATAATTAAATAATCCAGGAACTCCATCAGTTTTCCTTAGCTAGAAGGAAGAGATATGATCACAGTCTACAACTACTAATGTAAGGAACAGAAGTTTGAAGGTTCTTTATTCTCCAAAGAAAAGTGTAACAGCAGGCAGTGCCCAGGTGTTGAAAACAAAAACTTCAGATGACAAACATAGCACAAATCATTAAGTATGTCAGTTCTCTGAGTCTGCTTATCTTGTTGGTTTCTAGGGTGCTGGAAATTTTGAAATGAACTGAATATCTTTGGGAACAGATGCTCTTGCTCCAATTAGTTTGAAGAAAGCTTATCATCTGCCACATGCAGACAGTTAGAGAGATGGTCACTCGAAGGTCACCCTGGACTTCTAATGTCTGAGAATAAACCCCAAATTATCACACATGCTTGATATTTATTTGATGCAACACAGAGCTCTGTCACCTATATGTCAGAGATGATACAACCATGCCCTGGCACAAGAAGGGCTGGTTTGTTTGTTTACTTGAGACACCTAAATTCTGCTTGAACTGAGACACCTAAATTCAGCTTACAGCCTTTTTTGGGCAGCAGTTACATGGTGGCAGCATCCTCAGCGAGAGGACACAGGCCTCTTGTGCTCCCTCTCCAGCTGTCTGGGAGCTAGAGCAGGGCAGGCTGGCTGCTGCTAGTGTCTGCTGCCAGGGACCAGGGAGACATCCCACGCCTCATGTGATCCTACCAGGATTTGTGAATAATAAAGGCTCACTTTGTAGCAAACGGCCTCGGTGCTCTCCCAAAGGCAGGAATTAATTCTAGCACCATCTACGCTGCTTTTAGCAAAGAGAACAAAAGGTCTTGGAAAAGCTCCTGAGCTAGTTCAGCACAAAAAACAACACATAAAGGTACAGGAAGGGATAAGGCAGGAAGATTTTTGTGGTTAAATCAGTTGGTGTCATCGACATCCTGCAAGAACAGCATTGTTGGGGGATTTTTTGTGCTCCCTTTCTTTTTTGAGAGTCCTGTGTCCTTGGTCAGAAGGAAATGCCATCCCGGGGTGAGAATATTGGAAGCAGAAAATGGGTTTTATTCATACTGAGAATCCCAAACCATGCCAGTGCTAGCAAACCGGGAAAAAAAAAAATGAGGAAGCTGGTATATGTGTAAGGCACGCTGTGAATGACACACTGCTAATAAAACTAATTCCCTGTCTGAACAACAGCGGATCTCACAAAAGCCTCTCTCCTTTGAACAGGAAAGTCTGAATGAACTAAGAAATTGTGCCTCTCATATAACCTTTGTGTGTGAATGAATCATAGTTCTGGTACAGAAAGTTAAAAAGAGGTCTTTTAAAAGAACTTACAGTGAGTTAACCATAAAATTTCCACATTAATCATGCAATAAGTTCTTCTTATTAATCTTTATCTTGCATATTGACCAGTACTATTCCCTCCTGTTTTGGTCTCTTTTTATATCCTGTGCCAAGCCAAAAAGCTGCGATTTGAGGGCTTCTTTAATGTATGCTGTGAGTGTGTTGACATTTGCATAACAGTAGCTTTCAGGGAGGCTCTTGTTTTCCACAAACTGCACAGCTTCCTCACACGGTATGAAATTCTTGATTGGATTTATGTCCCAGTAAAAACTCTGTCCCTTAGGCACACAACCCTGCAGATATAGCTCAACAAACCTTCATTTTCATTAACTGCCCAACGGGGGTAAACACAGCAACCAAAGGGTGTTGGGTGTAAGCACACACAAACCCAGGCTCTCGTGTGTGATTATCCATTCATAGCTCAGAAAGATGAAGGATGGGGATTGAACAAGGGGTTGCCCCATGACAGCTCTCTGCCATAGCTCTCAGCTGTGAGCCTGGGCTCTGTTTGAGAAATGAGGGGCACTCAATGCAGATAGTGACCTGCTCCATGATTTGACCCTGTGAATGGCTCAGCAATACTCAAAATGATCACTAACATCATATTTGACCTGCACAGTGTGCAAAACTTGGGTATATTCATTGCGGACAAAGCGGGTTGTTCCCAAATATTTATATTCTTCACTAGTTAGTTTTGACAGTAAGTGATAACTAACAGATAGTGCTAATCTATTGCTGAAAATTCTCCTGCATTTCATGTTGATTAAATTATAGTACTTTCAGAAATAACTAATATATAAATTATTAATAAATCCAACTGAGAAAAATCATTAAATCATCATGACACTCTTATCACAGGTCCAAAATACAGACTTCACTAAAATCTAAAGAGAAATTATTATCTACATAGGTAAAATTACCAATGAAGTTAGGGCATGGTTCATGGCTTCTGTTGGCTGAAGAATTTAAGGCAGATAATTTATTTCACAATTGGCATATTAGGTTATTCAAGCTAAGCCATTGCTCAGTGTTGTACCATTTTTGTTCACAGACATCTGCTGAAGAAATGTTTAATCTCTGGAAGTTAGCATCAAAACTCTCACTGAAACACCTGCAAATGGGGTACTGACTTTCCAAACCTATTTGCATTTTGGAACTGGAAAATCATTGTTTGTATCAAACCCTCTCAGTGCAAAGTCACCACCAGCAGCGCTCCAGGGTCACTTCTCCCTTTTCCACCAACAACTCAAGTTGCTTTTGTCCTCCCAGCAGGTTGTGACAATCATCGCCGTCTTCTCAAGCGTGGTGCGCCAGGGCCCATTTCCCTTCCTCACACCACAGACCAGGTGTGCTGGCCATGCTCTGTAGAAGCCACAGATGCAAACTCTCTGGGAAGAAGGATGCCCTGCCACCCTGCTGGCTCTAACATGCCTCTCCGTGACGCACTGAGTATGAACCACAAGCTCTTTGAAGTGTCTGAGTGCCGACTTTGGCCATCTTCCCTCGGTCTTTCGGTTTGTAATATACAGTGCAATATCTTGAATCTTCTTCTGCGCCCGTTCCTCATTAGGCAAACCACATATTATCATAGCAAGCAGCCCTCCCAGCCGTAATTATTCCAGCCATTAGGTCTTTTTCAGCCTTCATTACTCAGTCACACGGATTTGCCTTATGACTACATTTGTTACTCTTATTTTGACACATAAAGACATGCAGTGTGTGATGATGACTCAGTCATCATTATCCCCCAAATTATTGTCTTTAAATATATGGAGTCTTTCAGCATCCATATACAGTCCTCACTCTGCAATTCACTCTCTGCAATAATTTTTGCATGCTTGTCTTTCCATTTTACATATATAAATTTCTTGTATTAAATCTGAGCAAAGTTAATAATCCTGAAAATGTTCAAAATCAAAAAGCATTATAGTTTTAAAGCAGTAAAAATGTTAAATAACCCTTTTAAAAGTGTGTATTCATCTCTATTTGCTTAGCCTCTGAACTTCAACACTTTCCTTTTTTTTTTTCATTAGGGCAAAATTGGCTCCTGACCATAAACCCAACAATAAGTTGAATATATAATGTACCTAAAGACTCCTGGCATTTAAACTAGTTGAGCTGCCATAATTTTTTTCTCACAGTTTTTGCAGGTCTGCTTGAATGCCCCTGCCCATCTCATCTCACGTTAATGCAGCAGCGCCCAGAGGGAAGGAGGAGGTGGGACTGAAATGCAGGTGCCTGTCATGTCCCACACCCTGTTCAAACACGAAATCCGGGGGGACCTGCCCCAAAGTTTTTCAGGCCAAAAGGGCAGGAGAAGCAGAGTGAAGGAGCAGAGGCTCAGAGAAGCTGCAGCAGCTCTTCTGACGTGCTGAAAACAGCAGAGTGGTGCGGTCAGGTTTAAGATGCGTTTGTTCCCTTCTACTCCAGTGCAAACCAGGCTTGATTTCACAAAAATTTATCCTACAAAGCTCCTAGTTCAGGGCACAGTGGAAATTATACTATCTTTGGCTTAGACTGCTGGGGGTTTTGCTTCTTCATGGTCTTGTCACGCTTCTTCTTTTTCCGTTCTAATGAGAGCGAGCGTTCTCCCCTTTCCTTTCTCCTTGTTTGCTGTGCATTTCTTTCCCTTTCCTTTAGCAAGAAAGACTTCTGAGCTATTATTTGTACAAGGAAGTCAGTTCTCATTTTCATCTTCCTGTGAGTTTCACCATGTTCCTGGACACCTGATGATGTCCTTTGTTTCATGGTGTTCACTGGCATCCCTCCTGAGGCACCCTGGTGCTGATCTGAACACATCCCTGAGCTGTGCCTGCCTTTGCAATCATGAGCGTCTCCGATCAGGTCTGTTGTCACCCTGTGCTGTCCCAGGACTTCTCAGAAGTCCTTTTCATCTTCTTTTTTTATCAGCTATGACTTCAGAGAGCTGCAGTTGGAAAGAGATGGCCTGGTGCCCAGGAGTAGTGCAACAGAGCATTTAGGCAGGAGTTTAGCAAAGGTCCTACTGAGTGAGGTTACTCTCATGTTCTGTTTCAGATAGATGGAGAGCAGAAGGCTGAACATCTCCTGAGCTCATGCCTCCCCACCTACTCTCTTTACTTGGGGTAGAGTTGCTACCAGGAGCCCCTCAGCTTTCCAAAACCTTTTCACTGTGCCTCTGTGTGTGTCCACCTTTTGGAGGTCTGCAGTATGCTTTTAAAAAATCACAAAACCAATGTTTAAATTTGTGTTAACGATGTCTCTTATTATGCTTCCAATGTCAATCCTTCATACTTTACCCTTCTTTACCATCTTCATTACCCACTGTCCCATACTGAGTGGGCACTGTTCTGATTTTTAGGAGAGCAAACTTTTGAAGTATGTGGGGCACTTTGTCCTTCCTTTATGACATTGCAAAGTGCCAAGGTCACAGATATTTGGATATAAAAAGACTCAATTTATATTAAGCAAATGACACTATTGAACTGTTCTTGCTTTTACTCCTACTAATTTTAGTTCAAAATATCTTCAAATATGGTACAGATACATCTCTGTGAAATAAAAGGGCTCCACTTGATGACTAGCACTTAGGAGAGAAAAGAGAAAAACGGCAGCAAACCTTGTCCTTCAGGCAGATTTAAAAGCTGCCACAATTATTTCCATGTCTTTGTACTCCTGAAAATGACTGTTTTAAACTAAAACTTAGCAGTTTGAAGAGGTAAATGAAGTGTTTGCCTTGAGGTCCATTCTGGAAGTGGAGAAGAGGCATTTCAGATCTGTTTCTCAGCCCATAGTGCAACAGCACAGCCCAAGGAGTGGGAGTCAGTTTTGCCCAGAGAAGGCTATTCCCAGATGGAAGTGCCCTTTTAAATGTGTCCAGTCCATCCAGGATGGTGTGCTGGCCAGCTGGCACAGGCATTTTCAATGTTGGTACCTCCAAAACCACTTCTCTGGAAGGGTGGTACTCTTTAGGCACGTGCATTGCCACCACTGCTGCAATCAAATCTCCTTTAATGACGTATCTAAGCAGGAATCCAGAGCATGATCCATTCTACACATTTGATTTAGCCAATGCTTTTTCTCTCTGACTTTGTGTGGTTAAAGGAAAACGTTGTTGTAAAAAAAATCTGTAATACTTCAAGAAACTCACAGCCCTTAAAATTAGACTTGCCTGAATAGGCAGCAGACAGAAAAAAACCTCCCTTGCCTCCTCTTTTGTCCTTGCATGGCCTCTTCCATCTTCTCTGCTCTTTTTGTCTGGGCCCTTCCTGAAGCTTTTCTGAATCATGTGTTATTGCATTTGACATTTTTGGTCTTGGGCTGCGTCACTGATCACACAGAGAGGAATTCAACGGCCTGGCTTCCAGGCTAGGCTGCAGTTACCTGAGGTGACTGCTGTACCCTGAATCAAGCACTTCTCTATTTTTTCCTGTAATTTAACTACAATCCCAAACAAGAACTTTGAACACATAATTTATCATCATACAACCAGCAATACGCTTCAGCATCTCATCTGAATTTGTATTTTGGCCCTGTAGTTCACTTCTAGCTGCTTTCAAGAGGTTCTTGTATATTTCTGTGGCGTGCAAGAGTGTTTGAAGATTTATGGTTTCTCAGTGGCATTTGCATAAAATGATTGCTAAAAATTAGGTGTTGGCATTTCTACTGCAATAAAAACATGGGCGAGTTTTTCTTGCATGTGGAATGATTTATTTCCCTTTCTCTTTTGAAACCCTGATTTACCGTTAAACTAGGGATTGCATCAGAAGTTGGTTAGCCAGAAACCAGCCTCATATAGATTTTTTTTTCCTTATTTCTAGCTCTGTAACAACCACTACTGTCTTTATAAACAGCCTGGGTACAGACAGCTTTAATATTCTGACAACTCAGTGTATATCTCAAGCAGCGAGGAGAATGCCATTTGTGGTTTTGGCTTTAATATTTATTTGGGGGTATATTGATTAGAAAATCTATGGCTAAAGTCTGTAGGGATTTCCTGTGGTTTGACATTAGAATGTCACCTTAGATTTCCTAAGAAGTCTATAGTGTTTATTTAGAGACTTGATGTTATTTATTCAGGAAAGAATTTAGTACAAAGTGGCCTAAGAGGGAAGACAATTGTTATTCTATTTGGCTTCAAGTTTGCAGTGTTACAGTGTAGGAATCATATATTTTCTATAATTTTCTTGAGAGTCTCTTGAACTCAGCATGGATATTTTTTTCTGACATAAAATCTTGAAACAGAGCTTTCAAAGAGTGCACCAGTTTAAAGCTCTTCTTCAACATATAATGAGTGTTGCAAGGAACATCGACATCAGAAAAATTGCTGCCCTTATTTCAACATGCTAACAGTTGGGATTTTGGGAACTGCCAGAATTAGACCTTTGTTAGTGTTGTGCATCTACAGGTGCGAAGGACTCACAAAGAAGGGGGAATTGTCAGACCAGTGAATCAATCTGAGTCATACAGAAGAACAATCTTTCAGTGTCACGGACAAATTCAGCTGCTCACTCCATGAAGCTGAAATCCATGACATAGTTCAATTTTCAGCTGTTGAGCACATTCACATAATGTAGCTCATTCACTGTGTTGCCTACTTCACGTATGAATGTGCATTCACTTGAAAAGCCCATGAATACCCTTAGGTTTACAACACAGATATTGTAGTGTGGTACATTCAGCTTATCTGCATAGCTCTAGGACTTGTGTGGCAGCATGAATTAATCAGAAATAGAATAGAATTGAAAAGATACCGAAATGTTATTAAGAAGATTTAGTCTGTTTTAGTCACACAAAAAGAAAAAAAAAGAAATCAGAATTATTGTACGGGTTCTCCGTAACAAATTTCCTCCAAACCAAAGCTGGAGAAAAAACTTATTTTTCCCTATCTAGCAAATAAACAGAAAAGAAATCCTAAAAAACTGCATAAATAAGAGCATTTCTATATTAACAATGTTCTGGTAGCAGCAATTTTCTGACAATATGGGTAAGGCAAGGCTGGAAGGCAGAACGAATGTTTGTTAACTATTACTTATTAAGTATACACTGGCATAAGGTATGCCATCTACCTTCAAAAGGTTACCTTGATAAACACTTTCCTTTTTCCTCATCACCAGCTTTAACACATATTTATCTCTAGAGTGAAAATGTGCATGTCATCTGAAAGGAAATCTTGCTATTTTCTGGTTAAAGTGCAAGAACACTGTAATTCTATCACTGTTTTGCAACTAGATAGGCCTACTGTATTTCCTCAGATCTGTCTTCATGCCAAAATAATCCTTAATCAACATATTAAGTGCTGCTAGGGCAGAGTTAGCACTTGGCTGTCTTCACAGTTGGTAGAGAGAAGAAGCCATTGCATTTTCAGTTACAGAATCCTCTGCACTTACAGCAGTGATCCAGAACAGATTTGTTTCAGATACAGAGAAATCACTCTGGTCTGGCCTCTGACTAGTTCAAGGCCTGTTCTAACACCAAAAAACCCCCAAAACCCTCTATATGGCACTATAGATCTATAGACTTTTTGCTATTTTCTCCACATCTCTCCATTTCTTCTGTAGTCACAAAACCCCTCCTGACTGGCTCTTCTGCCTCCAGCCCCAAAAGAGAAGGGCCAATGCAAATATTCATCAACACCCCTGCCAGCAGGCTGAGATAGACCCTGCTTTACTTGTGAAGGGAGTAGGATGTGCTATCACAGCTTAACACAAGAGTTCTGGTAGAGCAGATCCTCACTCTTTGGACCAGAATACTTATTTGTCAAAACTTGACAGCTTTTTGGTCAGTAGTGTATCATTTTTCTTCTACAAACCCTGATATTGTTCTGATGTGGGAAAAGGAACAATGCACAGACCTCTACAGAAATCCAAGACAAAAACAAATTGCAAAAACAAAGGCAACAACAAAACAGAGAAATTAATTTTAAAAGGTGGAAGACAAGGAAGCACAGTTAGGTACATTTCAGGACCTCTGTTTTGTCATTCTCTTATGCTGTGTGGGTGGGAGATAAAGCATGTGTGACTGAGCATTCCACTGGTAAAACGCACAGGGGTCTGGACAGTTGCTTCTCAGTAAGGGAGCACATAAACCTATTGCAGCACAACTGTGTGGAAGCATCACGAACCATCCACATTCCCTGCAACCTCCTGAAAGATCCTGAGGGATCTATTAATCGACAGGAAGAGCCACTTTAGGGATTACGAGAAAACACCCACATTGTCTGAAGAACAAAGGTAAAAGCTTGTTTTGCTTGTTGGTAGAAAAATATTGTGCAAATTCTAATATTTGGATACTTTCTGTCTGAACAGAGGTATGGGAGCTTCTGAACAGAGGTGTAAACATGGGGAAAACACATGGCTTATCTGAGAAGAGATGAGGCCCATTAAGAATCCTGCCTGGGGCAATCTGACTGACTGTGTGGAGAAATTTGGCTCTTTATCTGCGGGCTGGGGTATTTCTGTCAGAACAACAAACGCATCTGACTCAGTGCAAGGTTATCAAGATATCCAAAGTGTAGAAAAACAGGAGTTAGTGACCTCTCCAGGAAAGTGATGTGGAGGGCCAGGAACTCAACTCCCACAAAGGGAATTGACAGAGGGGGTTCTGATGATGTCTGTTCAGCTGGAGGGGGAGGAAACGAGCATGACTCAAGGACGCTGTTGTCACTGTGCTCAAACTCAGCGACCTTTCTCAATGTACCTCCAATAAGAAGGTCGATAAAAAAACAGGAGGTAGAGGAGCACCTTAAATTAAAGTGAGTGTCACAGCAAGGACAAGGAAAGAAAAATTCAGTGCTCAGGTCAAAAAGGACAGAGCACATGGCTGGAGCCCATTGTCCAGAAAGAATATGGATGTACAACTACAGGGTCAGCAGCAAGGATCTTCAGTACTTTTTCACATCTCAGAGATGGTCTTATTGGGGCCTTTCATGACGTATTTTCCAAGAAAATGGGAAGGTAGTCTGTGCTATGGTGGATCATCATTCTGATCTCAGTAACTCTGGTGGATAACTGTCATGACCCCTGACAGATAAGGGCTTTAGAATAGACTTTAAAGGTAAGAAATATCAAAAATATGGTGAAGAATGAAAAATGCAATTAAAAACCTCATGGGTTTATCAAAGGTATGTTATATGTGGTACCTTTTTTTTTGATGGGATTGATTTTTCAGACAAAGGAGGTATATGTATTGATTCTATAAAGCTTATGGTACTTTGTTGCATTGGAAACCATTAGTACAAATTAGCATTGGGGTAGGAAATGTAAGGGAGAAGAGAGCAGATGAACAGAAGACCAGGCTAGTGAAAAGAGAGCTGTTGCCTGGAGGGAGTTTATGACCACAGTGTTTCAAGGTTTCATCTTGGGACTGATTTTATTTAATGTTTACACAGATATATTTGATGCAAAGGGAATGTGCTGTTGAAATGTGCTAAAGACATATAGCAACAAGGGTTTAAAAATCATGAGCAAAAAAATTAATGATTTTGTGGACTCTCATAATCAAAACAAAATTACATGTAAAAGCTTGAAATGCAGGAATAATGTACATCCAGAAAATTAACAAGATATTCTGCTATAAACCAGGGAGACTATGCATAAGGACCAAGGAAGAAGAGTACTAGTTATCTTCTTGATTATGATAGGTTACCAGTCTGATGAGGCTGTGAGAAGTGCAAATGCAATCCTTAAATATTAGTTTGTTTAGCAGAAAATGGAGAAATATTAATACCACTGCTTTAGACTGCAACGGGATAGCATGTGTACTACTGTATACTGTAGGAGTTACAAGTCCAAGTAAAATGAATGTGAGCTGAAAGAGTGAAAGGCGATTGGGAATGTTATGTCTAAAGAATATATTAAGAATATACCAAAAAAAGGAATATAAGTGGAGTAGTTAGCACCATGCTTTTCTCTGTCTAAAGAAGACAAAGCTGAAGAATACACTGTCTGTACATTAGTAAAGAATTGGGTCAGAGAGAGTAGAAAAATAATGTTGCTGCAACAACAGCAACAAATAAAACAAACAATGGCAATAAACTGCCACAATAAAATGGCAAGGAAAAGCATGTGACCTATGAAGATTTTGGAATTCCCTTTGACCTATGCACTGCAGGTTGTATTTGCTTTAGTCTATTGTGACAGTGAATTACCTATGCTCTGTGCCATTGTGCTGCTGCTTTTGGTTCATAAGCAATCAAATCTGCTCTTTCACACCAGAAAAAGAAAAAAAAGTAGGCATCACAAACCCATGCATTAGTGCATGTAGTTCACAAAAATGTCAATTGTAGGGGATATATGGACAAATGGATGAGACTGCTCTCTGCTGAGGAGCCAAACAAGTGATCCCTGCAGGTCAGATGGGGTGAGCTGACGTGGGGTACCAGCCAAGAGATCCTGAGCAGAAATCAAGGAATTTTGGATTTTGATGTCACCAGTGACCCAGTACAACAATAAACAGACCTCCTCCCTTAAGGAGCTGTGGAGAACAGATTTCAGTGGCTGATGTTACCACGGAGTTTAAAAGAGTGGTCTCTGCTGACTGACGAAAGGCCAGGACAGGCGTGGCAAGGCAGGACAAGGCAGAAAAATCCAGCTCTCTCATGTTCTCTCCTCTATGACAGATGATGCTCTCTGTATATGTGTTGTCTACAGTCTGATAAGCTCATCCCTGAGAATGTATATATTTGGTTCTTACTTTAAAGCATCAGAAAAAATACTCTTTTATTTTAGTACATCTGTTGGGTAATCATTATCATCACAGATATGGATAATATTTTTCTTCTTAATATGTAAATAACTAGATATAGGAAGAACTATTTGAATTAATCCAAAAAAACTGGAGGTTGTAGAGGTCTTGTGCAATCACCCTGAAAAGGAAGCTGCCTGTCAGCCCTCCTCTTTCCTCATATCAGCATTTCCCTGCATGCCCTCATGAGTATTTTGACATATTGCTTTTTTCCTCCATCCTGTATGTGTAAAGCAGATCCCGAAATCTTCCCAGAGATATTAGCTTCCAGAGCTGAAGGGGGCTGAGGGATACCCAAAATCACTTGGGATCTCACTGGCACTGACAGCTGCCAGGTAAGGGAAACAGAACTTTGTGACTCATGGGATCACAGCTTGTTCTGCATTCAAGGCTGTTCTTGACTACTGCTCCTCTCTGGGTCGTATCCCAGGTGTGTTTGCATCTTCCTTTCATATTTACATGCTACACACAGAATAGGTGCTCAGAAAGCAATCTTTGTGAGTTCTCCTCTGATAGAACAAGACCATGCTGCTTCCTCCTCTGGGGAGAAGGGAAGGTGTGAGTTGTAGTACTCACTGCAGAGAATAAAAAATGGTGGGGGAATTTCTGGATGTTTGTAGTGTTTGCCCATCACTGAACAGTTGAAGAAATGGAAAATTGTAAGGTACATGCAGCAGGTGACCTGGGACAAAAGGCAGCCCACAATTTTCATGTTTTAGGAAACACACAAAAAGAAAAATATGAAAAGTCAAAACCACAGCAGAAGAAATTATTCCCAGTTGTTTGATAGACTGCATTTGTCAGCTCTTCCCAACACTAGCCTGCTTCTGTACTTTTAGAATTGTTGGGAAAACTCCTGCTGACTTCACAAAACCCAGAGTTTGTCTGGTGCTGAGTACAGCTGAACACTCACATTGATTGCTCATCCCATTCTGATACACTGAAGCTTCTCAGCATATGATACCGCATTTCCCCAGGCTTACCAGGCAGCTTTTGTTGTGCCGAAAACAGCTAATCTGGCAAGTAAGCAAAATACTGAATCCCTGAACATAAACTATGGGAGTCAATCAGCTGGGGGAGAGTCAAGATGAGTGGGAGGAAAGGGCAGGAAAAAGCATCTGGAGTGTATTTAAAATTCAAAACACTTCAATGTTTATAATCATGGTATGTAATACACATGGGACAAATCTTGCCGTGATCTTTCAGGGGAAGTTCCCACTTACATCACATGCCCTGTGCCTGTAAGTCATGGAGGCTGCTGCCTTCTCAGAGTTCCCAGGTTTTATATATCTATACTATATATACATGTATATGTAGGATGATAGTGGAGAGCATCTAGAGGTGGTGGGAAAGCTTATGCTTTTCGGTGACCTCAAGAGTTATGCTGGGGGGGGAGGCTGACTCTTGACAGGGCTACTGAAGCCTCACATAGGGAGCTAAATTACAGAAAGACAGGAAAGCGGGCTCTCCTTGAAACCAGCTGGTAAATAGAGAGGGTAGAGAGCTCACTCACCAAGCAAGACTCAGGCAATTGTACAGGTAAGAACTTCTGTCATAATTAAAAACACAGAAAAAGAGATAATATGTCACTTTTCTAGATAATGAACCCCAGCACCTTCACCAAACCTGGACCAAATCCTACTTTTCTCTCCACCCATACTGAACAATTAAGACTCTGGAACATTTCGTGGCTTCTTTTCTCTTTCCTTCTAGCAATGCCCAATTTTTGTCTATATACACTGGGTTTAAAGCCTCCACACACACATCCATGTGCATTGACTTTAATTTTGTGTAAATTCTTCAGTTGTTAATTACAACCAGAGACATACTGTTATTTGATACACTATTACATAGCTCTGGGTTCACAACTTTTCTGTTTTCAAACTTACTGCACCATGAGAATGAACAAAAATATGGAAGATGGATGGATGGATATATGTGGGAAGTCACTAGGAAAGCTTGATTGATGTCCCTTGAGGATTTCCATATTCAAAAGTGAACAGATGAGTGCATCCTGCCTTCATGTTGGAGTCATTCAGGATGAATTTGCACCCTAAATTAAACTGCAAAGTGTTAAGACAAGAAAGCAATTTTGGGGTAAAAAGTGTTCTCACTGTTTTTCAGAATCACTTCATGAGTTCTGTATACCCTGACTGTATAAATATACAAACATATGCACAAAAGAATATACATATAGATTAAAAATATGCATATACATATATATATATATATATATATATTTGTGTCTGTGTGTGTGTGTGTCTGTGTGTGCGTGTGTATGTGTGTGTGTAGATATGCATATATACAGTGTGAGGTTCTGAGCAGCCCAGTGGCAGAGGGGGGTGATCAGACATTCTTTGAAGCCTCAGGGCTGACTGTGAAGCCTCTCAGTTTGGCACCCGAGGCCACGGACATGCTGCTGCATGAGTGACTGCCCAGCATGTGCCTCTGAGACCAGCGGGTGGGAAGCCAGTTAAGAAAATTGTGGGGGAGTTTTCCGCAGTCTTGCTGGGGAGCTCCAGGGAGAAGCCCTGACAAAAAGAGCAAAATGGAAAAGTCAGCTGGTGAGGGGGAAAGCTCCCCAGTGTTTTGTGTATTTCTGTGGAAGGGTAAGGATGTTGAGACCCAGGAAATCAGGGACAAAATGTGAGCAGGCCGCCAGGTTGAGCCTTTGAAAGGGCTGACCACAGCAGTCACAGTTTCAGCCAAGTGCTGGGTCTGCCATGCCCCACATGCTATGTCCCTCAGGAAGGGCCTCAGGAGCAGGAGATCCCTTCCTCACGTGGCTACCCTGTCAGCCTTCGGAAACTGGCGTCCAGGACAGCTCCTGTGGCCAAAAGCAGCCACATCTTTTGGATCACAGTCCAAGCCCCTGCTTTCTTCCACCCACAGAAGTAATTTGACACAGATGTGTGTAACTGAAGCATCTATGGATTTGTTTTGGGGATGTGCCAACTTGCCATGGATTCGGATGCTGGGACTATCATCACCTCTCTCACAGATGTCCTCTGGTGGGACGTGGCCAGTAGGGATGTGGGACAGATTGTCTCAGTAGGGTCTGCAGGATGTGGCTCCCTGTCACCATGCCCATATCAGTATAAATTACTGTCATATCCTCAGGACAATGTGACAAATCCTTTACATTGGCTGAGTCATCCTGAAGCTCTCCAAGGATTCCAGATTCATTGTCAGTCTTCAAAATACAATCCGTATTGTAACAGTACTGTTTAAAAAAAGTGTATGGGAGAACTCTGCGTTGTTTGTATAATTAATAACCCACAGGAATTCGACTTTTGTGGGTGCATAACTTTTAATATCATTGTGTTTCTGCATTTAGTGAGGTGGCTGTCACACTAAAGACAATTAAACTGAAGTGTGTGCTCACTCAAGATTGGTAGTCAGCCAGCTGGGCAGATAATGTCCTGATGCTCCACACTTTCAGGGGAAATCCTTTAGTGCAAAGGGTCTGGCTGCAAAGCCCAGCACTGTCTTAAAATACTTATGCAACCTCAGCTATTTCAATCAGTCTGGCCTCGTTAAAGTATATTTCTACTGCCCAGCTTAATTTACCTCTCTGTGCACTTCACAACTATCTCCCATTCCAAGGTCTTAGTCAAACTTGGGAAATCAAACCTTGTAGCAAAACGGAAAAAATTTTGAATCTGAACTTTACAGGTGGGAAAATAAAGGTCATCTGTATCAAAAGTCAAGATTGCTGCAGAGTTTCCTTATCAAATCACAGGCTATAAATTTTTCTCTGCTCTTAAAACCAGAAATTAAATCCTATGGTCCTATGAAACACGAGGGGGAACAGTTTAGACAGAGGATGAATAGATGTATTTTAAAAGGCAGACTTCTAGGTAAATAGTATGATATTCTACTGCCACAATACCAAGCTTGCCAAACTTAGAGAAGGACCAAAGCAAACTAAAAGCAAATTTCTTACTAAAAAGCACAAGATGCAATAGTACTTTGGACTAAGACATGCAATGCTTAAGCTTGGGCATGTGACCACGTGTTGATGTGTTTGCATATGTAAAGGTACATGTGGTGTCTTCTCCATTCATAAAACATGAGCCATCTGCTTTATGTCTTAGAATATATGAGCAGATTCTCCTCCCCCAATGCCGTGTAGCTGATGGAAGTGGCTTAGCAGGTCTTTTGAATAACAAATAATGTTGATTATGAGCTTGCTAGTTCTAGCATGTGTTAAACACAAAGAAAGACTCTGTGAATTCTTGTATGATTTTGCTTGCTTAGCTTCTGCACTCCCTCCATTGTGTACGATTGTACTACAGTACAAAGCAAGCTCCTGTGGCACGTAATAAATGTAGAAAGATGACATCCACTAACAGTCCCCACTCAGACAATGAGATAAAGAAATAATTGAGCCCAGTTTGCAAAAAGAAAGACACTATTAAGAGAAGCAGGGTGTATATCAGGACTTGTTTACTTGATCACTGATAATATGTGAGGCTCTTGAGTGTGGTAAGTCCCTGTTGGGGCCAAGCATGCAGTATTCCCAAACCCATGCTCACTGCTGTGCTACCTTCAAAAACAAGCCATGGATTAAAGTCAGTTCTCCATTCCTACAGAGCCTAAATCTCCAATCAATCTTCCTCTCCCAGGTGAGTCTGGAGCTTCACAGTGCTCCTCATATAGATTCCATGGAGACTGTCCTACTTCCTTTTCTGTTCCTGTGGTAGACACCCATCCCTGCAGTTCCATGGCCATGAGTGTTCAACCAGTAAAACACTCATACACTTATCCTGTTTACAAACCTCTTTTTTTTTGGCCATTCCTTCCTGTTTAATGTTTTCAGCTGCCAGGCATTCCTGGGTTTTGGCTACTCACCTGCTTTCCAGGATATCTGCCCATACTGCTGTACCTCATAGTGCTGTGGCATCATATCCTGAAGGAAGACTGGTGCAAGCCTATTTCCCATTTGAGTAATCCTGTTGTTCAAGCAGGAAGGATGATTCCCTTCTGCCATCCCTAAAGGCTCTTTGCTGGTGACAAACCTGGAGTTTTATAGTATTTGTTACAATGATGAATTTTCAAGCAGAGACCATTGAGTAATGTAAATCAATATGGCTTTACTGGCTTCAGAAGAGCAATGCTGATTTACTTCAACCAATGATGCATCTTTGTCTGCCACAAGAGAACACTTCTCTCAGAAGCAAATTAAATATAGTAGGATTTCAGATGGTCGGGTGGCTCCTTGGATTCCACCTTTTATTTCTCTTCCTATTATTTTTGTCATTATCCTTGCATTCCCCATAAGGTTTTCTGCCTGACAATGCAGTTATAATTTAGACTTGGTACAAACTGTTTTAGCTTTGACACATAACACATACCATATCTTTGACTTCTGCACTTCTATTAGTCAGGCAGAAATATTAGCTTTGGAGCCCTTGTTTTCCAACTGCCTATCTCTGAGGAGTCTGGAGATAAGACTTCCTCTCCAGTTCCACCCACTGGGAAGTCATTAGCACAGCTCCCTTGCAGACATGAAGTCCCTATAACATGCTGTTCCCAGGCACGCTCCCTCTCTCTCTGGCTTGCCTTAGTACCATGGAAATGTGGTGGGTTTTTTTTCCATTGGTACTTCATTCTCAAACGGGCTTATAGTTTGCTGTGGTATGCTAGAATAACACATCCTGGTCCTGAGCATAATTGGATCCATATCAAGCCTGTGATTTTTTAAGGCTTTCTCAACATTTTACCCTGTACAGTGCCATCATTTCTCCCATCTGGTGACACGACTCTGAGAAATATCAGAGAGCTGAGAGACCTATTTGTCCTTAAGCTGCTGTTTCCTTTTTTGAACATTGGCAAAAAAAGTCCGGTCCAGTGCCAGAGCTAGTCTATTGTTAATTTTCAATTAAATTAAACACATAAGAAAAAGGATTTGTGCTTGGCAGTGGTTGCCTGAAGGTCCTGGTTAAAATAACCGCCCACAGGAGCCATTCAGGTAAGCAAAGGGGAGAAAATTGGCTGTCTAAAACTTCACTTGTTTGCCCTCCTCCTCTCTATCTGCTCTTTATTCCTCCAGCTGTCCCCAGGCTCCTTCTGGTAATCATGTTCCCACATTTCCTGTCCTTGGTGAGGGTTTCAGCAGCACATCCCACGAAAGTCATCCTCACCCTCTCTGATCTCCTCACTGCAGGAGCCAGCTCAGTCTGGAGCTGGACAGAAAAACTCCTCAAGCCAAATTACAGTGCTTAAATATGTTATTCACACATACCTACAGCTCTAAACAGATTAATAATTAATTGGCATTAGATAGACAATGACAATTCACAAAAAGCATTGCAGATTTATTTGTCCTAAAAAAAAAAATGAACAGTTTTCTTCATCCCTGAAAGTTCTCCAGCCTTTAGAAGTAGTTGTGAAGTGACTGCGTGTAAGAATGGTGAAGGTCAAGAAGGACCATGAGGCACTGGAGGAGTGATTCCCACAGGCAGCCTATACATCACCTGCAATGTCTGACATACAGAACTGTCAGCTCAAACCTGTATCTGCACTTCAAGGCTTCCTGCTGCATAACTCATGCTTTCTGCAGTGCTCTCTTCCAGTCTCATCTCTGCAGCAGGACACTTCTCTGCACACAGGAATCACTGTGTCCTCTGGACAAACCACACTTTTGTGGAAGTTCTGCAGGAATCTCACATCATCATGCGGGAATCCAAGAGGAAAATTTTACCTTGGTAACACTTAAACAAAAAGCAAAAAGAACCCTCAAAACAAGCAAGCAAACACACCCACAAAGAAACCAAGAGATCTAGAACAAGGAGGACAAAGGGACTTTTACAAGGAACAAACAATTAGGATACCTCTTGCTTTAGACAAAGGGGTATAAATTATTTGCAGGCCTCTTGTCTCTTCCCTCTCTGCCAGATGTAAGGCTCACTCATCTACTTTTGTTTCAAACAAGACTTCCCTATCTGGCATGCAGCTGTGGAAGTGCAGACAATGAATTTACATGAGGAGAGCTCCTAGCAGCAGCTTCCACGCTTCTCTGGCAGATTTGTACAAACTGGATGACATTACCAGCAGCCAGCCACATCCTGCTCCAATAAACACTGTTATTTATTATTGAACTAAAAGGGACCAGCTCAGCAAGGGCTGGGGGACTGAGCACTGCTGGCTAGTGCGTGAAGTCAAACGTGCAGGTTTTACTCAGATCTGAGCAGTGACAGTGATAAATTTAAGGCAGAAAAAGACACAAAAAAGAGTTCCACCCTCACAGCAGAAAGCTGCAATTTGGGAAATCCATTTCAAAAGCACAGTGACTGTCATCACCCATCTTACACTTGAACTGACCCTACAGTTCACTTATGCTCTACAAGCTTTTCCATATTATTCCCCATTTCCTCACAGAGAAATCATCATGCCTGACTGCCCATGCAAGTGGTGGAGTCATCATCCCTGGAAGTGTTCAAAAAACGCTTGTGTGTTGGCCATGGCATTTGAAGCCATGATTTAATGGTGAGCATGGTGGTGGTGTGAGGTTGATGGTTGGACGTGATGATCTTAAAGGTCTTTTCCGACCTTAACAATTCTATGACTACCTGGAACCTGCTAAGGCAGGACAGTCCCCATGCCCCTGCCAACTGCTGTCTGGTTTGAATTTCCTGGAGTAACCTTTGCCTAGCTGTATGTTATTCACAAAGTTCTTCTTTTTGCAAGGGAAGGCTTTGAAAATATGCAGTAGCACCATTATTTTCAGTCCTTACCTTCCCTTAGAAATATCATAATCCGTTCCACATTCTTACCCTTTGCTCTACTAGGCCATGTGATAAGGTATTTTCAACTCCATCCCTATGAAATCTCAAGACTATTGTCCAAAGATTTATTTCATAGCTTCTTTTCTGTACAGTAGATATTGATGTGCCCGACAGGCAGTGGTTTCATCACACAAGCAAGCTCTCTATAAATATTATTTCCAACACTGGCAGGAGAGAACATTCAGAAGAGAAGATATTTGCAAACTGGGAAGCCGTGACATGTGGCTCTAAATCTTGTTCTGAATTTCAGTTTTCCATGAATATTAGCAGGGCAGACTTCAGTTCTGAGGCAGGAAAGCAAGTTGATAATGTAAACTGGCAAAGAAGGCTTGAGCAACTCACATGAACCACAGGGCTCCTCAGATGATATTTTTAGCTAGGACTCCACTCTCCTTTCACATTCGTGCCCCACAGAGGTACATTCCAATAAACTTACCCAATAGAAACCTTCCTTTCTGACATACTTTTTTTTTGCCTATCAGCAATATTGCCTAATTATCTCCTGCTCTTTTTCCAAGCAAAATCTACGTGACTTAACATATATATATGTAGGGACATACATATGTACATATATATGTATCTATATCTATCTATCTATCTATCTATCTATCTATCTATCTATCTATCTATCTATCTATACATGCAGCCTGAAATGTTCATTTGGACAGGGAAAGAAAGTTTCCAAAGGGAAGGAAGTTCTGAGGTAGTGCTATTTTTGTAGAGGTGGTAGTTCAGATGGCCCTAAATTCATTGTCTCAGCAAACTATTTGTATCTATTCTTAAAGCAATGCATTTTTATACATTTCTTTGCTATATTTTTTCCAGAACTGAGTTTTCTAGCTTCCATATGAGGATGTCAAGTATAATAGTTCCACAAAAGTCAAGAAATGACAGGTACAGATTCTCTCCTATCAGCCAAACCTGTCAGAAGACATTAGATTTTCTTCACATGAACTGTTCTTGACAATTTTGCCTTCATTATAACTTCCAGGTGCCCAACAACAGCTTTAGTAATTCTTCCAGTCAATTTTAGGAATTGAGGCTAAGCTGACTGGTTCCATCTTTTTCTTTTGGAAATTAAGTAAAAATTTTCCCATTCCTGATTTTCTAGGGCCTCAGTCTTCTGTCTGAAGCTCTTAACTATGCCACCAACAACTCCCAAACTGCTGGTGGTCTGTCAATACATTATGATTTTTTTCAGATACCAGGAACTTGAAACCCTCTGTCTTATGTGCACATTCTCTGTCCCCTTGCTGTTATCCCTCCCATCTTCAAAAAGAGCAAAATGAGAACCCAGGAAACTACGAGCGAATGGACCTCATCTCAGTCCCTGGTAAGGTGATCTAACAAGTCGTGCTGGAAATAATTTCTAGGCACACGAAGGACAAGGAGGAAATTAGGAGTAGTTAGCATGAATTCACAAAGGCAGGTCACACTTGGCAATCAGACAAACATCTACGATGAAATTACTGTCTTGTAGATGAGGGGAGAACAGCAAATATTTTCTTCCATGACTTCAGTAAGGCTCTTGGAGCTGTCTCTGATAACCTCCTCATAGACAAGCTGTTGAAGTATGTGCTAGACAATCAAATCTAGGTGGCCCTTCTTGAGCAGCAGGATTGGACCAGATGATCTCAGCCATGTTGTAATTATCTTAATACATCTTTATTTTAATTCACAGCAAAGAACTCAAGATTTAACAACAGGCACCATGGACTTGGACTCCTGACAAACAGCACGCTTCAAAGGATGCTCAGCTGGGTCATAAGATCCTCAAAGTGGGGAGAGACAACCATTCTCACCATTAATGTTCTCCTAAGAGTGCTCATAGTGCTTGATTGCAAGGGAACAGAACACCCTGAACTGGATCTTGTTCAGCCCATTGTGCAGGTGGCTGCTGTGGGGTAGAGGTTTCTCCTCTTCCTCTGATGGTGCTGCAACCCCTAGAAATTGTTCTCTTTATTTGTCCTTGGATATCTCTACTGACAAAATCTGATGAACCTGAAAGTTTCTAAGCCTAATCTACAGCCGGAGAGATGTATCCAGTGCCTTTACTCTTGCACATCTTTCCCACAAATTCCATGAGCTCAGGAAAGCAAACTGGCAGTAGTTACGTGCCACTAGCTTTATAGGCCTCTTTGCTGCCCTTCTGATAGCTTTTTTTCCGAAGTATTTCCTGCAAAGAGTTTGATAAACCATTTATTGCTCATCTCCCAGGAGATTCTCTTAAAAATATTCCATCAGTGTTAAGCAGAGTGTCAGATTCTGTTATTATAACAGTTGTCTCATGACTTGAAAATATTTGCATTATTTAGGAAAGAATCCAGAAATATCAACAAACAAAGCTCATAGAGCATATTTTACAAGCTCGTTAATTGTGCAGGCATCAAGGATTCCACTGTACTTGGGAAGGCTAGAGTGTTCCTGGGACTTCTTTCATGCCTGCATCAGGACAAGAGTGGAGCATGAATCTTAGGCCAGGCGTAAAAATAATCATAACCTAATTCATCTCTGAAAACCCTAGAAATTTAATGTTTAAACACAGAAATGCAGGGAGACAGAAATAGCCCCATCCCATCCAGTTTGTGTCTTTCAGCTTCAGGGACATCCAGCAGGTGGGACTGGTGGATACGGCTCCAGGCTGTTGAGATGCACAGTCTCGTGCTCTCAATTACTCTCCTTTGCAGCTGCACTCAGTAATGTCCAGCTGTATGCAAAAACGGACCGTGATGCAAATGCACACAGAAGAGTTTAACATTGACATCTCATTTTAAATGATGCCTGCAATATGGCCATCTTCAAATGAAGGCAAGGAGAGATCTTCCCTGACTGGAAGCAGTGCTCAAATGCCCAGCACCAGCCTGTCTCCTTCATTTGTTTCATTTCAGTAGCCAGGAGTATAGCCAGGAGCTTCAACAGACCGGAGATCACCAAGTCTTCACAGAGACATATATTGAAAAGTGATTCTCCGAAAATATGAGGGTGAGAAACATTAAGTGGAGCAGGAGCATCTTGTAAAATTGCAGTCAGCTCCTACCCCTCTAGAAACATTCGAAATTTGCAAGTGCCCTACTCAGATTTTTACAGAAAGATCTTTTCTCTCTTACTTCTCCTTTCCTCCCTAAATATCCTCAAGCTCTTGAGTGATTGAAACCCACTAAGAAAGACAGATGGCCTTTTGATAATATCTAATGGAATGTGTAATCTGGATTTCCCTCCCATGCTGAACTCTGTGACCCAGAATGAATATGTGCAAATTTTAGAATTCTAGTTGAATAATTAAATGGAAATATAATACATTAATTGAGCTGTTCCATTGCAAACTTACACAAAAAGAGACTAGTATTGGAGTAAAATTGAGGATTTTACATGGGCAATCCATTCAGTACAGAATCATGCATAGAGTACATGAAAAATATATTCTAATTTTTAAGACAAAACTACATGTAAGGTAGTCTCCTTTCCAAAATAGTTAACTAATTGCATAGATTAGCAGGGTCATTGCAATACTCAAATGCATTATGGTCTATTCTTTCAAATGCAATTAGGAGCATTCAATTTAAGGACCAGTCTAAATGGGCTCATTTTACTCCATTATTTCAGTCTAGCTAAGAGTAAATCAGTGAATAAATCAACATTTCACCATTATCTGATTGTTATGGGATTAACAGGAAGCTGATATTACCAAGCAGTTCTTTATAGACTGGCACTCCACTGTAATAAGCCACGTTTTGATGAAGCTCCTAGAGAATTTCTGCACTATTTTATATTTCTGCATGTTGTTATGTGCTTCTAAAGAGTGACAGTGACTGAAGAGGTTATTGTACATAGCCCAGATAAAGACTATAATGCTTTGGCTGTTCCACAGAGCATATTTGCTGTTTTTCTTCAAGCTTCTCTTCACAGTGTTTCTCCTCTGCATGACAAATCAGGCTTACTGACTGTGTTTGCAAGCCTTACAAGCCTTTCAGTCCTCAAAATATGACTGGGAGGAATTAATGACAGCTAAAGCTTATATTCCCAAACACTGGCTTCCTGAGCTAGAAAAACGGTTGCTCTGTCTGCTAGGAATAAAAACGCTTTTCCCTTTAGGTAGATCAGCTCACAGAGGGAGACACGGAACGATTACCCAGCACGTTCCACAGGTGTAAGCATCTGACAGCGTGCCTGTAGGCAGGCTCCAACCTGTCACATACAATACTGCAAGGATTCAAGTACACTCACCAGAATTTTTATGGAAGTCTCAATACCTACTCAATAACGCCAAAGTGTTTGTCATTTCAGCAAAGAGGCCGCTTGCACAGGAGTCAATGAAGTTAACAAGAATTAAGCAAAGACCATTATTTGGGTTTCTATAGCATATTTTGCCACAACTTTCTCACAAAAGTTACTGCCCCCATATGAGGTGTTTCCATCCAAATGATACCAGGTTATGTAAAAAGGCAAAGGGAAATCTCAAGTGAAACTGCAAGATGAGCTGCCTGAAATTATTGCAGTCCACAGCTGATGGACAACAAGATGTAATGAATAGGTTACCCCCTGTTAACATGCACCTGAAGTTTCAGTCAGGGATGGCCATATTCACCCCATAAACAGACCAGGAGACAGCTAGAACGTTTTTATAAGATTATTCTGTGTCTGCAATGTTAGCAAGGCAAAGGTCAAATGGACTTAAATTTTCTGGATGGAGCAATATCAGGCCAATGCAGTAAATGTAAACCCCTCCAACACGATGTCAGAAACACCAGTAAATAGTCTTTTCATATGTGCATCTCAGAACAAAAATTTTTGTCACCTAATGTCCCTGACAACCATGTCAGTGAAAACAGCCAACCCCTGTAACCCAGGCTGAATTCACACGTACAGGAGCAGCACTCTCTTGTTACCAATGGCAGTGTTTTGCAGAGTACTCTTCCCATCTTAAACCCTTCCATCTTTACTAGCAAGGAGTATCTTCATATCAAAAATCAGCTCCAGAAACTACTATTTCTGACTGAGTATGAAAAGTCATAAATTCAAATAGAATACTTGTTTTGCGACACATCAGACTCTGGATGATCCTTCCACAGATGTTTGCTGACGGTGTAAATTATTTCTAATTTACACTGAGGTATTGTTGGATGCAGATGGGCATCGCACCGTGGCTGGTGATCTGAGCAGAGACCAACCACCTGAACTGCATCTTCTGCAGACCTGGATTCCAGAGGAAGCAATTGGGCTGGGACCAGGACATCTGTGGACTTCCGAGGAAAGCTGAATTACAGATCTCTTTCAGGTTCAGGAGTAAGACAGGTATCAAGTAGATGAGCTCTTTCTAATGGTGGGTAGACAGACACAGAGGCAAGCTTAAGAGGCTTTGGGAACTTCAGAAGGAAAAAACTCCAAAGTTCTGATGGGGTTTGGGCATCTTCAAGCCTCACTGAAGTGAAGTAAGCTCCAACAGTGAAGGCCAAGTCACACTCACACCCAAGGCAGGGAGACAGTTACTGGGCTGTGTCCAGACCTGCCCAGCCTTGCAGGTACACCATGTGAAAGCTGATCAAAACAGTACCACAAAAGTCCTGACAAATAATGTTGGCAGATCCTAGAGGCAGATCTTATCCACATGCGGTGGTCCAAACCTCAGACAATGTCTGAAAATCCTTCACCTTTATCTTCTTCAACGAGATGAATATTTCATGCAGTTCTTTGCCTCCTGCATTACACTGTGCTGTACTGCTTTAGGATGCAAGGACACTGAATTGTCAGTTCTTTATCCAAGTTTCTGTGATGCACAATGGGGAGAAAATGGAGAGGGCTCTTTCAACAACATAACAAAGTGTTCTAAAAGTGGATACTTTCAGAATAGAAACTATATTTAGGAAAGGTTTGCAAATTCTAGTTCAGAAAGCACGTTGAATATCTGTGTTGACATTGGAAAGATCAATAAATAGCACAGTAATATAAAATAGAAATTAAATAATAAAAATAATATAAAATACTGAAATTATAGAAATGAATATGCTGATAGGTAAGTATTGCTTTTACAGAGTATATTACTAGTTCTCCCAGATCATAACCTAGTTCCTGCCTTCTTGAAACAATATGAAGAAATGAATCATAACAGCCTAGAAACAGGTGCTATTTTTAAAATAGGAGAATACTAATTCAGAGGTCAAACCTTGCCTATGTTACCAAATATAAGCAAAAGTAAATGATGCTGTGACTGAAACATACTGGGTAGATTTGTTGGAGCCAAACTGACCAAGTACACTGCCTTTCCTGCTCTGTTCTGCATAATTAACTATCTTATTAACTAGACAATTGATTCACTGCTTTATTGATTGATTGTTGCACTCATTCTCTCTTTCTGCTTTTTGTTTTGCTGCCAACTTTATCAGTTTAATTGCACAACTTTCTCCCTAAGTGATTAATTCCCTAATCAACTCTCTCATTCACTGCTGAGCCCGTTTCTCACCCAGTTCACTGCTCAGCTGAATCCCAAGCCTTCACCTGCCTGATCTTCTTGGCATTTGTGACAAGTTGTGGGGCCCCTTGGGGTTCAGGCAATGAGTTCTGTTTGATGCTTTGGACACTGGGAGATTTTATATTTATTCTACATGTGCCCAAAAAAAAACCCTACCTTGGACATCGACAGCAATCAGTTTTTGGTGTTCTGATAGAGAACTTGAGCTATGAGAAATCACAGTAAAGGGTCTGTAAAAAGCCAGTGTTTCTTTGTTTACATGGATGCCTCTTTTAGACAGCACACTTGTCTACATGACAACTGACTGCTATCGTACTGCCCGAGGTAAAACTGCTTTTCAAATCTTAATTACAGAAGACAGGCAAATCTGCTTATTTCAGGTCTCAGGGAGGATTTGCAGCTTTGACCTCCTGACTAGCCTGGCCAGCTGACCAGCTGAAAAGCACGGCAAAAGCCACTTAAAAGTTAAATCAGGTTCCCTAGAACCTTGTCTCTTCCAGGTATTGAAAAATACCTCCATGGAGAGAGGATTAACCACTGCTCTGTGCAGCCTGTTTCCACATTCAACTATCCTTTTTGGAAGATTTTTTCCTCTTCTCCAGACAGCATTTCCTCTGGTGCAGCTCAGTACTGTTTCCTGCTCATGCTTTGCTGTCCACCTCTCAGGGAAGGTGGGTTCCATCTTCTCCATAATTCCCCTTCCAGCAGCAGATTGCAGCATTTAGATCCCACTCCTGTACACCACAGGCTCAGCAATATGATAGTATGACAGCAAAATGAGAAACTGCCAGCTGCTGAAAGCAATGGAAGGGAAAAAACTGGCTGGACAACCCCAACCTGGGGCTAAACTAATAAAACAACCCAAGGTAATGGCAGATATCACACACAGGGAAAGGGATGTATTGGGAGCTCCTCTTGGATGAAGAATGTCAGAGGACAGTGGGAATAGAGAGGAATCACTGACTTACTGATAAAGACCAGAATTACTAAAATCACCAAACCCAGGGATGGTGGAGAAAGAGTAAACAGGAGTGGGTTGTTTATTTTGGAAGGAGACAGGGGGAAGGGTAAACCAAATTCTATGATTGGGAAGCTCATAGGCATCCATCAAAGCAGCCTTGCCCAGAGGATGACAGCCACCCTGTTTCTTTGCCTGTATCACATCTACAACTTGCCTCTGTGTTCAGGGAGACCTGGAAGGTGTCTTTGAATTTCAACAAAAGGAAGTCCCAGACGGAAAGGATTGACCAAGCCTCTGCAGCATACTCCTCTCGAGCTGCAGGACTTTTTCCTTTCCCCTTTACAATTTATTATCACCAACACCGAATCCTTTCAGCTTCCCCGACTCCATTCCACTGTATCTTCAGTCCTTCAATTTTACTTGATTTTCCACCTATCAGCCCATATTTCTCCTTCTTTTTCTAGGTAAATTCAATGACAGCACAAGCTATAACGTGTGATCCTTTTCCATCCTCTTGTCTACTGTGGTTAATACTCCCTGTTATCTTCCTTTCTTAAGAAAGTGAATTTTAGACAGTCATATCACATGTCTGCCAATTTCCCCCTAACACTTCTTGAACCAATTTGGCTTTTCAATTGAATGTGCAGCAGCTGAGGACAACCGAGTTCCTACAAGTTCTGAGAATGCTCACAGCCAGGCAACAAAGGAACCTAACTCAGTGCTCCCGCTGGCAGAAAAGCAGACCAAATTCACACCTTATTTATCACCTGGCAGCAGCTGGAAACCCAAGCCGCAGGAGCACCGCTCCTGGCTGGTGACAGTGCGTGCTTGTGCTTACCAAGCAGAAGCACCGTGGGAGACACGAGGGACAGCTGGAACATTGCAGAGGGATAGCTTAAACAGGAGGGGACAGAAATCTGTGAGAAGTTCTGCTCGGGGTGATACATGCCTTTTAAGCCCATAAGAAGCTGCCCAAAATAAAAATCACATGAAAGATTTCCACTCAGAGTTTAAAAAATGACCAGCTGGAACCATTTATTTAAAATCAGATCTGTGATTAAAATCCAACTTATGCTGTTTCAAATTCATAACAGAGACTTTTTTAAAATTAAAAATTAAATCTAAAATCATTTAAATCAGCACTATTGTTAATTGCATTTTTTGTCTTAATATGAGAAAATATCTGTAGGCAGTAGCACATTTTGTAAAATATGGATCCTTTTACCTGGAGAACATGACCTCTGAGTTTAGTGGAACTGCATTTGGAATTCAAGTTAAACATGTGAATTTATTTATAAAACAGACTGTTTTATTTTGGAACAACTTTTAGTGGCAAAAACTCATCAAGAATACAATTCCACTGTAAAGTGCCAGGAAACAAAACCTGCTTACACTGATTTCAATGCACCTAATGAATGCAGATCATTTTATTTGAAGAAGGTAGCCAAGATCCAAACCAAGCTGGTGTCCTACACTCATATCTAAGCATCCTAAGGAAGGCGTTTCAAAGGTATCCCAGTGATTTCAGTGCTCAAGCCCCACAGACCCAGCCACAGATAGTACAGAAGCCCCAGCAGTGCTGGCCTTAATTCCTCAGCTTTCTGTAGTGAAGCACTCTTACAACTTACCCTTTTTGCAAGCACTTGCCTTCCAGCATTTTGCAAAAATGCATGGCTTTCTAACAGCAAGAATGCCAGTGAAACCCTGACAGGGACCCATGCATGTCTCTTTCCACAGCACATGCAAAGTTTTCAAATGGTAGATTTCTGAGAGAAGAGTAATGTCTCTGAGAAAAAGTGAAATTTTAGGAGGTGTTAGGAAATAAACTGGAAAGGCAGCCACAGGTCTGACACATTTGAAGTTTAAGATAATACAGTGTGAACATTTATAAACATTTCAACTTACAAATGGCTTAATCAGCAAATCAAATTTAAGTTTTTTACATATCTTTCTTCATCTATTTCACCATATTCACACCTTAACCTTTCAGGCTCTTCTGAGTTCTCTGCCACCACGTCCCTGCCTACACTCAGTAGAACACTCCACACCATCTCCCCCAGCCTCTCTCTGAGCATACTGCTTCACCCTTAGCAACTTTGATTTTTGAAAATTCAGTAAAATACATCTTTTTAAAATAAGATATAGAAGACTGAACATCTCCAACACCATTTGTGAAATGTCTGTGACATTTGCTGTTCACCACCACCTCCTCTGTTCTCCAGGTACACACAGGTTTTCCTCTGGATATGTGTTGTGTCCAAAAATATTGACATAAATATGATTTTCACAAATTGCAAGACTAAGGAAGTTCAGCATAGAAATTAATCAGCAAACACCATGAAACCCATGATCAAAGCCTGAGATACAACACAACTGATCTTGTCTTTTTGCACAGTAATGACTAAGCCTCAGTCTTCCTTTTAGTAGTATTCACTGTTATATGAGGTACATTTTCAGATCCTAGAAAAGGAACTAAGGTCCAGCCACCTCCACATGATTTCCTCCCAGTGGGGATTTGCCAAAATTTCCCCTGTGCAGGAGAAGCACATCCACCCACGGACCTGGCACAGGAGGAGCTTCCCAGCCTAGCAGGACCCGGCCCTCTTGCACCCATGGCCCTCAGCCAGGGCAGTACATAGAAAACAGAAAATAGAACGTGGCTCCCAGATTGTGGTTGTTAGTAGATAAAGAGGTAAGTAGCAGTCATTTTAAAGATCTTTCTCTCTTACTTCTCTATGCCTTTTGTGAAAAACAGATCACCCACTGGACAAGATGTTTACAAGCAACCCCTGCTCACTCTGTGCAACTTTTGTGGAAAAACTGAGCAAATACATATGTAACTAATCCTTTGTCTTCTGTGGGATTTACTGATTACTGAAACAAGTGGAGAAAAAAAATATATAATTTCATTGCCATGCAGTTTTATTTGGTGTATGTTGTTTTCCAAACAGAAAAAGTATTGTTTCTCTAAAATTAAGGACAGATTGAATGTTGTGTGAGGTTTAAACCAGGATGCATGTTCAATCATTTGAGGTTAGGGAAAAAAGAGCAATGGGCTGTCTCTGATTAAGGTGCACCAGGCTTTTTCTTTTTTTCCCTTTTTTTTTCTTTCAATCTCCAGCTCTTCACAAAGCACGCTTGTGTTCAAAATGAGATGTTTTCATAAGCAAGCTTTTGTGTACAGCAGATCTTCAGCTGTATTTCAGAAATTAAGAGTCATCCATCTGAGATTCACTTTAATGACTAATTTCCCTACCATAGAGTTTAAAGTACAAAGAACAGCCACTGACTGGCAGAGCCAAGCTTTCAGTTGCCATGCAACACCCCTGTCGCAGGTTTCCCTTCATCTTTTAGTGCTTTTACTCCGGCTCTGTTCCTCATGGATGAAAGTTACGCAATGCTTTCTAGATACTTAACAGCAGATGTATTAAATTTCTAATCTGATATAAACTAGACTGCAATTTTCTACTGAAAAAGTCACATCAATGAATTTAATAATGTTTTAAATTATAGTCTTTGATAGCAGAGTATCTAGTTTTCAAATTTACATTATGTGGATTTTCCTACCATGTGAATCAGCGACAACTCCATTTTGTCTGTGTCTTCTTTTAAGAGTCCCTGTGGGATTTGGACAATATTTTGTGCGGAGAAAGAACCCATCCAAAGCTCTGCAAAGCCACCTTAGGGAGGCAGAGATGGGTGCTGTGGCTCCTGTGATGATAACTAGCTGCTATTCTCCTCATCCCCTTCATGCTGACCAGACTGGAGACACACACTGAAACCTCTCCATCTGTGCTTCCATTGTAATCAGGGTCAAGGGGTTTTGCTATCAACTTCAATCAGATTTGAAGCAAAGAAGTAGACATAAATGACTCTGTATTTTCCAATGAGACTCTGAGTCAGAGTTGTCTATGTTGCTGTCCATTCAGAGAATATCTTGCTATTTTGCAAAAGAGCAATTTAGTATTATCAGTGGACTGTAACCAAAATTTAGAGCAATCTAGACATATTAATGGAACTATGCATGCATGCAAGGCTCCAGAGTAGCTCTGAATTGGCATAGGCAACCATTTCTAAGCACAACAGGCACCAGCCATCCAGAAAACAGTGCTGTCACATACATAAAGATGATTTTCCTTTCTCTTTCCTACATGGATGAATGCACAAGTTCTCTTGTGGTGTTTCTGAAATCCATTTTGAAAGCATAAGAGCCTAATTCTATAAATTAGTGGAACTGTTTAAATTTCACGTAGGCTAAAACTGGTTGTAAATTTTGTCATTTTGCCATGATGATGAATATTTATAACTTTTGTTCTGCTATTCGAGTAACAGAATTATATACTAGTGGGTTTTACAATAAAATGCATTTTTGAAAATAGACTACTTACACTATCTAAATTATGTTCAAAAATACTCCAGAAAGATGCTGCCTGCCTACTTATTTTCTTCAGTTTTTGACCTGAGATTTATAACAAGTGTTATCATGTGATGCATTTTTATGGATTCAATGACTCTTTCAACACAAATGTTAGGCTTTGTAAGGCATAAAGCTTAATAGGTGAAACCCTTTTCTAAAGGCAATAGTGCTTCAAAATTAATGTCATTTTATACATTGGGTTTTGCTTTTTCTCGCTGAAAGCTTCATTCTACTGCAGAGGAAAGTGCAGATGAGTCAAGAAAACAGGATAATTTTCACTGCATTCAGAGTTTTTGAGTGAAAGATAATGTGTTCCCTGGTTCTGAGAAACCTCATGTGAATCTTCTCCTCTGTAGACTTTCAGGTGAGTCGTTCTGGTTTTTAACAAGCAGCTCCTCCTCCTTCTCCCTGATTTTTGCTGGTCCAGGCTGGGTTGGTCCCAAAGGTTTTGATGGGAGCTTCTTATGGCCCTCAGTGTCACACGTTTTCCCTGCTTGTCCTTATGTTCCTGTGGAGAAGAAATTCCTGAGGAGTCAGAAAAGGGCCCTGCTCATCCCTGCATCACTGTACATCCAGCCCTGATTTCAGATCTGGCCTTTGCTGATTAAAAGACAAGTGGACTACTTCCAAAGCAATCCAAATCAAGGTGGTTTTCTTAGCACTTTTTGTCCTTTATTTTTTTCCTCACAGCTGTTACTGGGTTTTTGGGTTATTTTTCGTCTCCTTCTTGTCATAGCAAGGATTCTTATCTTAAAAGATAATGATCTTTATCCAGCATGCAGGGGAATTTTTTCTTTCTGTTGATATCCCATTGATGTCCTGCCTGATTATTCACCAGTTCCACGAATTATGTAACCTTTATCTAAGTTTGGGTAGTCCTAAAATCAGCGAATGGCTTGGTTTGGAAGGCACCTTAAAAAACATCCAGTTCCAACCCTCCTGCCATGGACAGGAACACCATTCACTAGACCAGGTTGCCCAAAACCCCATTTAGCCTGGCCTTGAACACTTCCAGGGATGGGGCATCCACAATTTCTCTGGACAATCAGTTCCAATGCCTCACTACCCTCCCAGTAAAGAATTTCATCTTAATATCTGATTTAAGCCTACTCTCATTCAGTTGAAAGCCCTTTTGTTACTGAAAGGCTGCTTTAAATTCTTCACGTAGCCTTCTCTTGTCCAGACTGAGCAACCCCAGCTCCATCAGCCTGTCTGCATAGGAGAGGTGCTCCAGACCCCTGATCATCTTTGTGATCCTCCTCTTCACTCGTTGCAACAGGTCCCTGTCCTTCTTTTGTTGGGAACACCAGTGCTGGATGCAGCACTGCAGGTGGGGTCTCATGAGGGAGGATAAGAGGGGCAGAATCACATCCTCCAGCCTGCTGGTCTCACACTGCTTTTCATGCAGCCCAGGGTATGTTTGACTTTCTGGGCTGTAAGCTCACAATGCCAAGATGTTGAACTTCTCATCAGCCACGAGTCCCAACTCCCTCTCTTCAGGGCTGTGCTTGGTCTGGATTCCCCAGCCTGTGTTTGAGCTTGGGATTGCCCCAGCCCAGGTGTGGGACCTTGCACTTGGCCCTGTGGAACTTCCCAAAATTCCCAGAGACCCACCTCCCACACCTGTGAAGGTCCCTCTGGACAGCATTCCTTACCTCCAGTGTGACAACTGCACCACACAGCTTGGTGGTGTCGACAAACCAGCACTTGTACAAACAGCGTTCAGCCAACAGAGTCAGTAAGTCTGAACATAAAATTCTCAGAAACCCTGCCTCCAGTTTGGGCTGACAAAACCGAACAGTTAAGTGCATTTGATGAGACAGGCTGATTATTTTACACAGGAGAGAGTGTAATACATAGGCTTTTCCTAAGGCTCATTTAATTTGACAAGGATCACTTATCTGCAGATATTTCTTCTTGCTCTGAATAAAACCAATACTTAAAAGCTTTGCTTCATGCAGTTTCTCAAACTTACGATTCACTTTTACAACAGCCATCTAGGTAGCTCTTGTGGCTCTCCATCGCTCAGAGGGTCATAATGGGGATGTTAATCCAACACCTCACAAAACAGAGCTTTTCACTTCTGCCATTCCCACCACCTGGTTAGCCTGTGGCCTCCCACACTTGGGAAACAGAGGGATACCTGTGCACAAACCAAGTCTGCATCCCTCCTGCACAAAAAGAATCAGATGTTTCCATCACAGCATTCACCCCTACCACAGATCTGGTGGATGATCCCCTTCAGGAACAGGGAGGGGGTGCATAACTTGCTCTCATGTCCTGTTGCAGATGGGCCTCGGTCTGCCTTGTTCGGTGGTGTCAGGAGAGCCTGAGAGCACACTGCCAGCTTTGCACAGAGCTACTGGGTTCAGAAGCACCCAGCTGCCAATGTTTGCTGTTTGCAGGATGTTAATCTTGACTTGAGAGCTGGCTGCATTCCAGCAATGCACAACATCTTTCCTTTCTGTACAACAGCAGGGTGAACTCATCGTCTTTACTGTGTAAAATGTGCCACTGCACACTGTTGTGTCTGTGTGAGCTGCCCCACAACACCATATCCCCCTCAAAAATGGCAGCAAAATGAAGCAAACCACAGAAGGTCGATATGCCACAGTGTGCTTCCCATTTGTTTGTGATGCAGAAGCTGGATTGCAGCAGGCTGTGCGAGGGAGATTTGGGCATCAGTGCCCATGTGCATGGAAACATGCACCTGTGTACATGCCCATGTGCTCAAGGACAGATGATTTTGGTGGACACTGCTGTTCATAGTCTTACAACTCCTTCCTCTCTCATACAAATAGTACACCATTTTAAAATCCTGTGGTTTAGCCTTCCTTATGCCCCTTCTTTCTCTGGGAACCTTAGCAAGAAATAAAACTTCTTGCTCTCTGCTTAACCTCTACCTAAGGCTGGTAAACAATCATTAATGTTTATACTGAAAATCCCGGAAAGGAGAATCCCCTAAGAGTAATTTAAAATAATTATGTCAATTTAAAAAATTGTAGTAAGAAATCAGTTCACGGATGTCTCTTACAATGGGGAAACAAACATTTAACATTGGTTAATCTCCTGTTAGTCAGGTGAGAATTGATTCTGAGTGGACAAGAAAGTCCATATTTACAGTGAATGAGAAATCAATTTCATGAAGAGAATTAAATACGTAGCTTGTGAGACACTCTAGTGTACATGATGGACGACAAAACAGAAAAGATATGAGGGTATAATGAAAAAGAATATACAGTACTTGACAGTACAGAGACGCATGCAATTTCATGATTTTGTAAATGAAGATGTGTAAATTAGGAAAATATATCCTTCATTTACAGTTATGAGAACAGATGCATAGGTAAAAAATATTGTGGATAACTGGTTGGAACACTATCAAAAATATCCCCAAACCACAGGAGGTAGAAAAATATATTTCCTTGAAATCCTGTTCAAAGCATCAGTTTTCAATTTTGTTCCAATTAATAGCAAAAGTTGAGAAGAAACCAAGATTGAAATGGCTAGAATTCTATTTTTCTAAAAATAGACCAGCAAGATTTAATTTTCTACCTTGGGCACCAAGTTAACACTTCAATTAAGCTGTGGTAATAGTGGTAATCCTTTTACACAGACTTTTTAAATTTTTGCAGGTGAAGTTTTTATATGGACTACCTTCATGGTGACACTGTAACTGAGACACAATAAATATTTTAGTAATATATTTAATACAGGCAGTAATAAGGGTGAGAATAAATTGTTACTGTTCTAGAATGGCTAATGGCTCAAGAAGTCCAGATCTAAACAGACTTTGCTTTTATTTAAGAATAAGCACTTCTCTTTTTCAGTGACTGCCCTTAACTTGTAAATATCAAGTTCCAAAATAACCTACGTGTCAGTCAAACGATTGTTTCCATAAGTTGCATAAATAAATGTAGCAATTTATTGTTAAAATTATACATACATATATAGCTTAGCATAAGGGTAACATTTAGAATGAGGGCAGCAACCCAACTCATATCAAAGACAGAAGAGAAACTGGGCATGGGGCTGTGGAATTGCAACAGAGGGGGCTGATTTGCAGTGACATGACATTTGAGTTGCATGCAGTGACATGTCCCTTTTGGCAGAGATGCTGCTGTCCACCCTCCCAGCAATGCTGCACTGCCCAGGGGAAAACACAGTACCAGGAGTTTCCTGATAAACTGCAGAAATCTCATGAATCCACAAACATGATTGGGATTTTTTTTTTCCCTAGCATGTGTTTTCTTCTACAGACAAGATACTAGCAACACTCTGGATTGAGTATTGCCTTTGAATATTAGGCTAAACTTTCAAAACTTGATGTACAGAAGGTCTTGGCAGCAGAGAGCTTTTACCTTGCTACGTTCAGTCCCTGAAGGTCCTGGTTGCCAGAGACACCTATAGTGATTTTTCTGTCAAGTTGACTTTATTTCTGTGGGTCCAAATATGAATTGTGCATTGGTGGATAGACTTTCTCTCTTTACAAATGTTATTTTGAAGTAGGAAGTCACAAAAACTATTTATTATGATTGATTTCTTATTCAAAATGTATCAAAAGCAAAGTTTTGGCTATATCATGTTTTAGACTGAAAAGTCTTTTCCAAAAATAGGATCAGATCCTCCACTGCATTTAATCACAGTGACAGCCAGGCTGTCCTGGTTTGGGTCATAAGATACCGCGTTGGGTTTTTTTTACTTGTCTGGTGTGAAAACTGAAAAATTAAAATGCTGCCTGGGGTGTTCAAAATGATGAAGCAGCAAGTGTCTCCTCAGCATCAGCAAGATCCATTAAAGATTTGCACTGTGAACTTAATGTGAGAACTGTTCCTCCCACTCCAGGAAAATGTGCATAGAATCTGAGAATTTTTTAGGTTGGAAAAGACCTTTAAGACCATAAACCACAAACCCTGCACTGCCACGTCCACCAATAAACCATGTCCCCAGGTGACACATCTGGGCATCATTTAAATACCTTTGGGGACAGGGCCTCAACCACTTACTTCCCTGGGCAGCCTCCCCCACTGCTTAACCACCCTTTCCATGAAGGAATTTTTCCTAATAGCCCATCCAAAACTCCCCTGGCACAACTTAAAGCCATTTCTTCTCATCCCATCACTTGTTGCATGTGGGAAGAAGTCAACCCCCACCTCAGCAGGGCCTCCTGTCAGGCAGTTTGTGAAGGTCTCAGACCCTGCAGGAGCGGCTGCTTGTGAGGCTCTTTTCTTCTTTTTTCCATTTCATTCCCATACATGCATAAAGCCCAGCAGTGGGGACAGCCCTTGGAGGGGCTGAGGCACAGGGGCTGAGCTCAGCCCTCCTGTGCAATGTGGCCATCTAGCAAAAAATGCTGCTTTAGCACATTCTGACATAGCAACTGCTACTGCTTACCAGCACAACATGGGCTTGACTGTTTCTGCCACAGGAGTAGCCAAAGATCCTAATTTCCTGCATATCAAGGCCAGTTTCAGACAAAGACAATTTGAACCCAGCCATTCATCCTGGGACAGTAATGTGCTCTCCATAGGGGTTGTATTCGTGCTGACTGTTCCAGAAGCGTACAAAAAAGCCAGTGTCTCCTCAGTAAATAGCACAGTGGGCAGAAACCACATCAGCCTGTTGTTAATGCTGTGTGGTCTAAATGAGAGTAAGTTCCTGGGCTGCTTTATAGGTGTCAGTCACCTATAAAAGAGAATCACTCTAAGAGTTTTAAATGTGCTCAACTTTCTGTAACACCACTCACGAAAAAATAAACCAAACTGGGTCTCCTAAGGAGGTCAGCTGGTCTAGCCCTCTACACAGAGATTACTCAGAGGCTTTGCCATCACATTTTGTTTACCTTGGCATCCTCCTGGCCCTTAGTGCACTTGGATCTCCTGGGATTTCTGAGAATTACATTTGTTTTTATTTAAAAAAGCATTTCACGAGGGTGAGGTGGGCATTGGCTTCATAAGCACTGCTGGTTGGATAATTCTGTGTGCTTATGTCACATCTGCACCAGTATTTATCACTCCCTGAATAGAGGAGGTGAGAAATGGGACAAGGGAGATGGAGTTGTTGGAATTGTGAGCCCACCTGGACTATCCAATGGGCAGGGACCTTAAAGTCTGGGTAGGTATTTTGCTTGGTAAATAGCTTTTAAGGCTGTAGCAAAGCACCCATGAATAGAACATGTTCCAAGATCTCTCTGTTCTCCAAGGCCTAGTATATTTAAAAACCCATGTCCCCACATGCTTAGGGGCTCACAGTGGAAAATTACCAGCCTAAACCTGTGGCCAAGAATGCCCCTCTGTACCACTTTGTTTTTTCAGAGGTGTTTTTCCTGTCTGACCAAAAGTAAATTTTTTTCACCCTACTTATAGCCTAAAAATAGCAGACTAAGACATTTAAAAGAAGATGCTCTGATTAGCACTCAGTGGCATGGTCTGATGATAAGCAGCCTCAAGGGTTTTTTGCAGTGCAATCCAGACTTATCCTTGCTCCCCAAATATGTGTGAAGAATGATAAATTTCCAGCAGCTGCAGGTCTTGTCCACCATGGCCTTACCAGCATGCAGAGGCAACCAGCCCAGGGCTGCAGCTTCCCTGTGGCCTCCCCATGAGTCAGCTCCTGCATGGCCTTCACTGGCTTTGAGTCGATACAATAGGAGGGCAGACACAAGCTTTTGGGGCTGTAGCTGTGCTCCAAACACTGCCCAGCAGTGATTTTTATCTAGTTATCCAGATGTTTTCGCTGACAACAAATGGGCCAAAATGCCCTCATCTGCAAGCACATCACCTCAGAAAAATGTGGGGGCAAAGGAAGAGACGAAGAAACCGATGAGTGCACTCTACCAGATGACCAGTCCTCCTTGTCTACACTGCATCTCTGCTAGTCCAGGTGAGTTCAGGAATACATCTGTCAGGTTTCCCAGATGTTTAAGTGTGTCTGCTCAGACAAGTTTCTCTATGACAGTGCAAAAACTGTCCCTGTTATCCTATGTCTCCTCTCTGGAAGCAGTTACACTTGGGCTTTCAGCTTTTGTCACCAGTTGATTCTGTCACCAGGAAAGATGTAGGCATTCACTGACAGAACATTGGCAACAGCTCAAGGTGGGCACGGGCTGAGGTGTTGGTGGGATTTATTAGCACTGATAGCTGAGGTGGGGTCTCACAGGCATTGAAATCAGAACATAAAGCTGCTGCTGATCTATTGTTGGACTTTGCTCCCCCAAGGCAGAGGCATCTGTCTGCTGAAACACAGCTATGGAACTGCCATCATTTCAGTCCACAGATAAGTTTAGCTGCTTAGTTTTTTTTTCTAATCATCTCTCCAGAGTAGTGGTGCTCCCCTACCGGAATTTTCCATCTTCCTCATACTTCAGAATTGGTGGTTTCTAAGTTAAAAAGTTTTCTCGACAAAATTATTTGGGAGAATCAGCCAAGACTGTTGGTTGTCTGTCCCCCTATACCTAATCTTTTGCCAGTTCTTGAGTTATCTAAGTGTAAATTAGCTTTAGTGCCTCTGCCCTCTCTGACTATACCAGCCACATACTCTGACCAACTAGTTCAGGAGCACCTTATCTGAGTAAGAAGGTCAAGACTGGATTGATTTTTGGAAACAGTGGTTCTCAGAACAAGCTGCTTCTCTTCCCTTTGCAATGAAGCAGCGTTTTGCTCCAAATGGCTGACCAGCCCTCTCAGATTAGGTGCTGCAGTTCATATATTGAGCACTTCTCTTGTTCCTATTTAGTCTTATTTATAACAAATTTAAGAGGCTGCATTACTTTATTTCTAAATTCCCCCCAAAATCTGCAGTACTAATTAGAGGATAGTTATCCCAGCTGGTAACCTTTTATCTTTGCTGGATACTTCCATTTACCAGCAAGGCAAAAAGTAGATTACTGCCGTCACTACCATTACAGCAATCAAATGTTGCAGATTGCCAAACACAGTTCCCTCCCCCATGCCCCCAATAAAAATCTTTTCTTTCAATGGAAGTAAATCTTTCCAAAGCACATTTTCTTTCTGATGTGAATAAGTGGTTTGAAACAGAAGTATACACTTGCCTATGTGACTTTTTTTTTAACATCAGATTTCTGGGCTCCAAGGAAACCAAGCATACACACAATATACAGAGTGACAGAGGACAAGGTAGGGTGTTTTTATTGCACTACAGTGGCACTCTTTTATCTATTCTGGGCTCATGGATACCATTTTGAGATGCCTACTGGTAGCGATATCTTCACATTGGTCTAATGTTAGGAAAATCATTATACTGCTTTCTGAGGTACCTCACAGGAAGCATCTCCTCCTGTTTGCCACGGGCCATCACAGGAGGAGATTCAGAGAGGAAAAGCACTGTGGACCTTAGGACTTTAGGAAGAGTGGTCAGCACTGCAGCAGTCAGCATCCTCATTTTCAACAAAGAAATTTGCACTACTTAAACACTCAGAAAAAAAATGAAATTACAAATCCTGTTTCCAAAATGCTTCCTGAGCAGACCTGCTGCCATGTCACAGTCCCAGGACCAGGTGGCAGAGGGGATCCTAGGGCACAGGGCTCACAGTGCAGATGGTCAGGACCCAGTGGAAGACCCCCCTCTCCATAGTCACATCAGCTGCATTCAGTAAGTGCACTGTGCACTGTGAGTGCATTTTATTTGAGCAAAAACAATACGATGGCTGTGTCTGGGCATAGAGTAGTACAGTATTCACATCTGAGAAAGCTTTTCTGTTGTTGTGTTGCTCTGTTTTCTGATCAGGGTGAAGAACAATTTTGAACTCCCTGAAGATGCTTTCAGAGCCAAAATTGTTTTCCGTGTGGTTCCACCCATATGAAAATGGAGGAGTTTTTTTAACCAAGCAATGAGCACAGGCAGGTCAGCTGCTCAAAACTCCTCCTGCCAGGAGGCAGCTGCCCAGGCTCCAACAAAAGCCTCCTTGCAACTAACACTCAGAATGATAGAGAAGAACAGAATGAGAATGTAAAAGAGGGGTTTTAAAATGAGGAGCCACACTTGAGCTTGGCCCTACACTAACCCTGCTAAAGGACAGAAATTCGTTAATGTGCAGTGCTTATATCTACCCAGAAGTTACCTTTAACCATGAGCTTGAACTAGAATTTGCAGCATCAGCTGTAAGTATGTCAGGGTAAAGACAGACAAAAAAGGCCTGGTTAGCTTTGTTCAAAAGAGTGAAGGGAAATAAAAAGCGCATTTACAAGTATCAAGCAAAATTAGACTGCATGAGGATTCTTAAATGCAAATATCAATTTATATACTGGGCTTGGTTTCATGAAAAAAAGAGTTTTTATGTCTTAGCTTAAATTATTTACAACAAGTAAGTGAATATACAAATCATGTACTCTCATTCATTCATACATTTGAAATAATGAATAAAAATATTGATGAAGAGAAGAACAGTGTGATCTAGTCTGATTTCCCATGTAACACAGTCTGTTTATCCAGGCCATTAGCTTGTGGACTAAGGTGTCCAACTCCTACACGTCTCCCAATGCACACATAGAAAAAGCCTTTTCCCTTGCATGGGACATAGTAGCTGGCAACAGACTAGCAAAGATTTTTTCTACATTTTCCCAAGAAGTCTGGTCCAGAGAGTGCTTACTTTGTGAATCACATTGTTTTCTGAATCTAAGAAACTGTGTGTACAACCCCTGTAATTCAGCGCTGGTTCAAAAGGTTGGTTCAAAAGCAGGATGGTGTCCTCTAATCTCAAAAAACTTTCAGAAGCTCCCTGGGACTCTTCCTTATGTACAAAGGAGAATGGCAGAAGCTGGGTGAGAGAACAAATCCCTCTACCACACACTCCTATTTCAGAAATAAACAAACTTGTGTAATCCCAAAGAACAACAAACCTCCACAAGGCTCCAGTCATTTGACACCAATCAATACCAGAATGAACATGGCACTCAGACACTGCTGGTGTGTTTTACTGTGTTTGGCACCTGCATTTCTAAGTACTTTTCTCCTTGATTTTAAGTACTTTAACACTAATAGAGTTTTGAGACTATAAAAAGAGGGGCAGGCATATTTACTTTCATAACATGGTGAGGTACAAAGGACAAACAATAATTTATTTAACACAGACAGTAGTACCCGTTTGAGGCTTGCTTTTGTGAATTGCTTATTGTAGGCAAAATGCTAATTAATTGGGTATTTCAAGGAAATAGGCAGGCCTCAAGGAAGCCCCCATATTTGTCTGACACTAGGAGCCAACCTTTGTCATCAGCAACAATCACAAATACAATTTTATAATGGAGTTTCTTGTGTGTATTAAGTGGACTGTATTTAATCCCTTGATGACATTAGTTACTGTCACTTATATAATGAATCACACACATATCACTATAGAGCCAGAGTCTGGCTATAAAGAACATGTTCTTCCAAATAAAGGGACACTGCTCTGATGGGTGAGATGGGGAAGATAGAAGAGTTTTACCCTCTATTTTATTATCCTGCCTGTAGAAGAGTTTTACTAAGACAAATAGCAGTTCCCAAGAGCTTCTGTCCTTAAAACCTACTGGAGAAAGTTTTGTTTAAAAGCAGACTGTGCCTGTAACCTGTTACATGTGTCCCCTCTACCTCACAATTGTTCTGCTGGTGGCAGTTGGCACATAGGAACAAGAGGTGCAAAGTACGTCCTCGGAAATAATAATCATTAAATCATAGAATGGCTTGCTTTGGAAGGGATCTTAAACATCCTCTAGCTTCAGGCCCCCTGCCTGAGCAGGGACACCTTCCACTAGACCAGGTTGCTCATAGCCCCAACCAATCTGCTGTTGAACACCTCCAGGAGCAGGGCATCCACCACTTCTCTGGGGAAACTCTTCCAGTGTCTCACCAAAACCAGAACAAGCAAGCTCTGTTGGCATTGGCATGGATTTAAGGGACACCTTCCACTAAGCTCAGGAGTTCACATGTTTCAGTGAAACATTGTGATTTCACATGTTTCAGTGTCCCTCTGGAGTCCTGCAGGAGTACAGCTATAATTAACTTCTTCACAGTTCCTCAAAAGTTTAAGAGCTAAGCTTTTCATTTTAAAGAGTTCTTGCCCCAGTGTCCTCCACTGACTTTATCCTTGTCTATGAGAAAAATGCAAAAAAATAGACTTCAAAGAAACAGGCACATCCACTGTCTGACTACCAGAAGCACAACAGCCTCAATCTCAGAAATACAGATGAACATAGACAACTCCTACATTTTTGCCCAGTGCTCATTACCTTCCTGACTCACCAGAACAGCTCAGAAATAATTTAGAGATTCAATAAACTCATTAAGTACTTCCATTTACAATTCAAGATGCTATAATGTGGTTCTGATTATTTGCATAAATCAAATCCTTCTGACTCATATCATACCTTTTTCTTTCAACCTTGGTCTTTACTTAGGGGATTTACGTTACTTTCTAATTGTACATACTCTAATTTTCTTATTCAAGACCAGTTTTTGATAAAGTACCACAATAATCTTAAAGATATGATTAATGGCTTGCCCTTTCACATTATTTGGTCAATGTCTCATTCTTTTCTATTTCTAAGACAATTCTAAAGACGGATGAAAAGTGCTCTCATTGCCTTTAGTTAAAGCTATTGCTGCTGTTGCATTTGCACTGTTGTGCACCTTTAGTAGCTCTGTGCAAGGCACTTTCAGGAGAACATGATCTCTACTCTGAAAGGTTCAAACCTAAGGGCAGACAAAGAAATAAACTGAAGTTTAAATGAGGGAGGCAAAAATACAGTCGACACACCAAGCAATACACTCTCTGCAGCTGGAGGCTGTTTCTGAAAAAGTGTCAGTTTCAAAATTTCTTCATATCCAACAAAATTCTCAAACACAGGATGTAGTGTAGAGCGGGGCTTTTACTCAATAAGAATGAGCTTGAACTCATGAGTGTCCTATTTGCTGAGTTGAGGGTTTTTACCATTCAGATTGGAGTCAGTGGGAGAACTTAAATGAAATGTGCGGGATACACTAGCCGGGGACTTAGGATAAAGAATATTCAGGTTGTGAAACTTGAGATTTTAGGTCCTCATGAGACAGAGGAACACTGATTACCTTTGAAAAAAAATGGACCAATGAACTGTCTTGTGATGATGGATAAAAGTAGAAAACTTGCCATCTAAGGCAAACAGGAACATGACTGCAGCAGCCTTATATGCCCTGAGCTAACAGTACAGACATTGTCTATAACATTTGAAAACCAAAAAGTAAGCAACCAAAATGCATTCTTTCAAGGTTCTTGGGATTTTTAAGTTGCTCTCAAGATTTGGAGGGTTTGAGTCAAGAAGAGAGCTTATCTGTGGTGGATTGTCCAGGAGGATGACGTGGGCACCCCCTAAGATGCACTTTAGAAGACCAAGTTCTTCTGTCAGTCCTGGGGACAGCCACTGCCAGGCCACAGCACAGTGGGCCCTCTCATGGTGCTTTCACTCACATACCAGGTTATAAATGCCCAGCAAAGAAATTCCCCTAGGAAAAGCAGGCTGCAGGCCACAGGGGCTTTTTCCTTGTCTCTTTCAGCTCCAGGGAGAGGGTATGCTGCAAACCTGCCCTGAGTCAGAGACCCTCTCTTCTTTGTGCTGTGCCCTTTGAGACAGCTCCAGTGTCCATCACATGTCCCCACAAGCATTCCAGCTCTTGGATGAATGAGACCATTTCATATTTTCTGAAATCCTGGCCATGCCTCTCAGTCTTCTCTGCACTACCTACACCAGGTCCTTGTGAGGAGTATCCTTCTACATGTGCAGTTCCCAGAGATCCCATATATCTCTGTGGCCCTTCCAGTCCTGAGGAGAGGAGTATTTCACACATCTTGCAGACTATGCTCCTGTTTAGACACTTGGGTAAGATATTCACCATTTAGCAACTTTGTCACCCAATGTCCAGCTGTTATCTCCAGCAGACCCAAAGCTTTTCCTTTTGGCCTGTTAACCTCTATTACCTGCCCACTTGAGCCTTCACTGCTGAAATCCTGATGAGAAGTTATACATGGAGCACCCTGTATTATATGATTTTATTTCCTCATTCTATTAAAAGCTTATATAATATTTGAGACTTCAAGAAATAATTTAATGTTTTCTTGCGTAATCTTTCTTTTCACGTTCTTTTCTTTCATCCTTTTGAATCTGAACTCAGAAGTATAAATTTGGTCTATAAAAAAACATTCCTGTCATAAAGACCAAACATAGCCCCCATAAAGGCAATAGAAAGGAGGTACTGGATTTATTATTTACTTTTCAGTTCAAATTATTTTTCCTATGCCAAAGAAACAGCAAATTAGAGTAAGGGTGGACTTTGCTGGTACAGTGAACCCAGAAAGCAAAACCATGTTTTGCTACCAGAACTACATGATGTGTTTTGTCTTCTCTCATCATTTTTCATGCTGAATTTCTCCACTTGCACTCGGGGTAGAACCAAGTTATTAAATGGAGCCTTACTTACATAAGAAGCACATGACAGAGCATTTTAGCAGCTCCTGTAAGGTCATTAAAAGGTGTGAGTCTCTATGTGAGTAAAACAATCTGACTGGAAGACCAAATAGAAAGACAAAGATGAGATTTCAGATGCCTCCTTCTGTGTGTGTTGATAATGTGTTTATTTTTTGAAATGAGGGTAACCAGCAGTGTCAGCCATATACAAAGACTGAGGGCAGATCAGTTCCAGTGAAAGAGATTAACATAGTTTTTCTGAGGTTGGTGTGTTCAACAAAAAATAAAATGAAAAAAGGAACAAGAATTTGAAGTGCGTCATGAATATATCTTTTGTACTCTCCAGCCCTTAAGCAAATAATTGAAACACAACTCTAGTTATGAGTCACGATATTTCTATAACAATGAGAAGTTATTCTTGATGCCTGCAGTGACATTATTTAGTTAGATACTGCAGACTCCTTTTCTACATATTTTTTTGTAAAGATATAAAGATGCACCGAAGGGTGTTTAAATTCCTTTGCAATCCATCCATGAGCCCACTTAAGGTACACTGCATTAGGTGTTCTAACAAAAGGAGTTTTCAGGTGCAGCATCAAGTCATCAGTGCAGTATTGCTTTCTATAGAGATTTTTAGCTAAGCTGAGAGTCTGAAATTCAGTAAAGCTGAGTGGCTTACTCTTGATTACATTGCACCTTGAAACCCGTGGCTCAGCTGGTCTTAATTTTTTTTCCCAGCACCAGTCGCAATAACATGAAGGCGCTTTAAGGCAGAACATGGAAATTCTTGTTGGCTGTGCACTATATGACTGAAGAAGGTTGAAACAGCACCTGTACATCTGACCCTTGGACAACCCTTGGCAGTTCTGGGTGAGCTGGTTCACAGCAGATTAATAGCGAAGGCTCCAAATGAGTCTTCATTGTAAACCAATAGATAGTGGAATACCTGAAATGTGTTTGAAAAATATAGGGAGAAGTTTTTTTGCTGGTGGAGGGAACTTTAATATTTTTGACATCTCTTATGTTGATCTAAGGCAGATGCCTCTTGCCTACAGTGCCCAGCATTTGGTTGCCAGATAACTTGCCAAGCAGTTCACACAATTTATCACAGAAAACCCCTTTGGTAGAAAGAAGTCCATGCTGGGATATAATATAATATAATGGAATGGAATATTTCAGTCGAAAGGGACCTACGATGACCATGTAGTACAACTGCCTGACCAGGCAAGGGCTGAACAGAGTTAGAGCCTTTTGTCAAGGCCTTGTCCAGAAGTTTGTTATGGCTGTGCCATAACAATCCCAAATCAGCTGTTTGCTTATCACAGTACCTGTGAGTTCCCAAGTAAAAGGGAGTTCAAAACACCAGCACTTGGTGAAAGCACATCTGTTGAGAGCTCACATGTAATTGAAGCTTTTAGGATCTTATGATTTTGTTGCTGACAATAGTATGGCTCCATGTACCCTACTATACAGTAATCTCTTCAGAAATATCCACGGGATTACATTTGCCTGCTTAACTAATTTTTCTGTGATTGAGAAAGAAAAAAAATTGCATACTGGTGGTTTTGATCCAGCTGCTTTATAGCAGACAAGAGCTATAGGCACAACAAGCCTGAAGCTCTTGCAATGTGATGCAGTAGTCAATACTCAGATACTCCTTGTGTGCTCCGCCAGGGCAGGATAAGGTTTCTTTTTTTAACTTGTAGGTACGGGGTGTCACCTGTAGCAATGGCGATGGCCTGCAAGACCAGCTGGCCCTGAGCATAGGTACGCAGCCACTAAGGGCAGAAGAGTGCCATGTGTGTAAAACCAGATAGAGCAGCTGCCTACACAGTATAATACGACTTCTGTAGTGTCCTGGAAAGCCAGTCTCTTTTGCAACCTCTTGCAGGGAGACTGGGATGGGATGAGAAACCTCTTATCCAAACCTGCAGTATCCATCACCTCCGTCTCCCCTCTGCCACTTCCAGGAGTGACCATGGCAAGTCAGTCTGTCTGTTACAGCTCACCTCATTCCCCCTGTTTTCCAGAAAAAAAAAACAAAACTGCAGACTGATGTTAGCTCCTAAGTTCAGGGGAAATAAAACTCACATATTGCTTTGCAGCCAACAAACACTGAGTTGACAGTGCTACAGGTTTAGAATTGGGGAGCCACTCACAGCAGAGTGGTGATCTCTCGATAGAAAGCTCCATGCACATTCATGTACGGTTTTTAAAAGCAGGCTTCTCGGTGTCTCTTATAACTTCTGTAGATGGTAGATCCTTTTTTGAACAGGCAGCAAACTGGCTATAGAAGTCCCTATCCACATGTGGTTTGGGCCATCTTTATTTCAGCTTTTATCACTCAGGAGAATGTGCTGGTCTATGCCTATTTTGTGATCCTCAGCTACTCCTGTCAACTGCTCTTACCACTTAACTGTAGTGTAATCAGTTGTCACGTAGTTATGTGTTTATGACATATACATTATACCTCCTTGGAGATAAGAAATGATTACTGACACACACACACCTTCATTAACTCACTGACAGAGGAGTAAAAGTGAATACAACTGTCAAGGTAAAATGACAGAATATATCAGCATTAGGGTGATCAAACAATGCAGGCAAATACTGTCTATAAACATAAACCTGTTACAACAGCAGTACTTTATGACTTTTGGCAGCCACAAAGTCATCAATAAGATCCTAAAAGCTCCAGTGACATGTGAACTCACTCTCAATAGATACATTGTCAGAGCAATTTAATTTGCTTTGTGGTGGTGTCACTCTTTGTTGGAGAAGGACCTTTCTCACCCTCAGAGTTCATTAATGGCAGTGTCAAAAACAGTCTCATTGCCATGACAACATTGAAGAAAGTTGAATGGAGGCTACTGGATAGCAGAAAACAGATATTGCACGTGGCTGTACTTGCCAGGGATGTTCATATCAAGCAAAATGCTGTTCTTTCCAAAATGTATTAAGGTGAGCTGAATGTGCACAAAAAGCTTCCGAGTCTTTGGAATGTGTCTTTCTGGGATTATATTTTTTTTAACAGACACTAATTTTTTTTTTTTTATTTTTTTACCAGAAAAATAAGAAAAACTAGTCCATGATTTATGTCTTAAAATCCTCTCAGTTTTATCACTTATAGGCAAAAGTACCTCTTGGGTTGTTTTCATCCATCTCATGCTTTCTGTAGCAACAATGACCTTATTTACATTATTGGACAACGGTTATGGATGCTCTTTTACTCCGCAGTTCAGTCACACAATCAACATTTGATAGAGTATTAATGGTAAACACAATTCCAGGTTAATGATTTTTACAGTCTAATTATTTTTTCTGCTGCAATGAGATTTCCATCTCTCCCTTTTTAAATTTCTCTCTATGAGACTGAATGACTGAAAAAGTGGGTAAGCCCAGATGTTTGGTGTCCCAGGTTGGAGCAGTAAAACCCAGATACATACTGAACTATCCAAATTAGAATTTAATTAATTCCAATTAACTGCATTTCATTTGTCTGAGCCATTGATTTTCCCTTATTCTATAGTTCCCAAGCTCACTTCTCCAGATTATCTGCCATTTTAAATGCTGCTACTATATTCTCACTTTTCCTTGTGTCAGAGGCAGACAATTCTCAGTCTTTTAAAACACGGTTTCTGCTGAATATTTTAACACACTCCCAATCATGCCATCACCCTGTGCTGAAGCTGTCACAGATATGCTTCATAGTCTCTTGAGACTTTGAGTATCCAGCCCTGCACTGAGTTCCCCACAGAGTCACGCTGCTGACCACATAAAAGCACTCCCTTCTTTTTCCCTGCCTTCACTATCTATGAACTTGTTTTGCTCTTTGGGCTGTGTCTGTACACATCTGTCCACCACCACATCCAAGTCCCCTTCCTAACCTGACACAGGCAGAATGGTGTAAGGTTAATGAGTAAATCATGTTGCCCTCTCTAATTAATAGTATTTTGCATTTGTTGACACTGAGCTCCACCTGTCATTTTGCTCCCTATTCTCTGGAGTTCCAAACAACCTTCGCCCTTCATGACAGGCTCCAAGAATATTATTCAAGAGATTAGTACTTGAGTACTCTAAATCTTTCGCTCTGTTGGAAATGGATTTATCTGATTCTTTATTTTCTATTTCTTGGCTTTTGCTCCCAGACAATACATTGCTTCCCCAAACAGAAACAAGACATGTTTTTACACCTTCTAAGGAATCTTTTTATTCACCTTTTGAAAATTAAAATTAATTGATCTTTAATTTTTTATATTGCTTTTCAGTTTTACATTGCATTACTTGCAGATAAAAAAAAATCTAATAGATTAATGAGACACAATTTACCATTGCAGAAATTGGTGAATTGCCTTTTTCCATTAATACATCCCTTTTAATAACTTTTTCTTTATGTTTCCCCTTCTAGAGGTATGAGAATATGATTAAAAAAGCTACTATTATAATTTTCAATAGCAGAAGCCTGAAAGTATTAGGAAGAGAAGAAGCAATTCCAGGCCAGCCTTTGATATGTCAGCGAGATACCATTCCAGCGCTCCTTGCTGAGTTCATCTCATGAATGCATGTTGATTAATCAATATTCTTAGAATATTAAGCTGCAATGCAACCCAATTCTGCTAATTTATCATCTACTACACAGATTTTAATTCCTCACACAGGTACAACATAATTTCAACATAAAATGCAACATGAGAAGCAAGAGGAGAAATAGGGAGCTAAAAAGACACATCACCATTAAATGCAGGGTCATGAGAAATCTCACAGAACCCAAAGATCAGATGGAACGTTGCAGGTACATCCACATCCACCATCTTCCTTCTCAGGTGTAAATTCTCTACTCTCATTTCATCATTCTTATTTCATCATTTTCTTTACCAAAGAAAATGGAAACAGGTGTGTAAGACACAGCAACTTGTCTTGTTGGAGACAGAAATCCCATTCATATTGCCTTTACTGTGCAAACCTTGGGTCTTGGTCTTACAGACTGGAAACCCACCAAGGCGTGCCACAGGGATCTGAACTTAAAGGCTCGTCTCAATATCTCCCACAAGTAACACCTCATCCATGGAAGTCCCAAGAATGATCAGCCTTTTCCTATAAGCACCTGTGAGAGATGTGTGGTCCTTGCTGGCCACAGGCATTCATTCCGTGACAATGTTCTGCCTTTCAAACTCAGGAGTATGATTTTCACTAAATATTAATTGACCTGGCTAGTGAGGTCCTGACAACACAATCAATTATTTACCGAGCTTTTCAGCCACGTTTACTTACTATGGGAATGATGCCATGTGAGCTGTTCATCAAGCACTTTGGTTCAAACAGCTGAGGAGCCAAGGGCTCAGTGTGTCTGCAGAGCAGAGCAGGTGAGAGGGATGTGGCCAAGGGATGTTTCTGCCTGGTGCAAAACCCATATCCTGGGCTGCATCCATAGCAGCGTGGCCAGCAGATTGAGGGAGGTAATTTTCCCCCTCTGCTCTGCTCTGATGAGACCTGCTCTGGAATGCTGCATCCACTCTGGGGCCCCCAACATGAGAAGGATGTGGATCTGTCAGAAGGAGTCCACAGGAGGGTCACAAAGATGACCAGATACCTGGAGAGTATCTCCTATGAAGGCAGGCAGAGAGAGTTGGGGTTGTTCTACCTGGAGAAAAGAAGGCTTCAGGGAGACCTCATAGGACCTTTCGGTGTCTACCAGAGGCTAGCAAGAGAACTGGAGAGGGACCTTTGAAAGAGCATGTGACAGGACAAGGGGTGGTGGCTTCAAGTTGAAGGGGCAGATTTAGATTAGACATCAGGAAGAAATTATTTGCTGGGAGGGTGATGAGTTACTGGAACAGGTTGCCCAGAGAAGTTGTAGATGCCTGTGGAAGTATTCAAGGCCAGGCTGGATGGGGCTGTGCCACTTTTATCATACAGCCTTTTTTCCCCTGAAAAATATCATCTTGTTTGATAAAGGTAAAGTAGTAGATTTATTTCATTTATATTTCATGCATGTCAGGTGGAAATTGAAAGAGTGAATAGAGAAATTGCAAGAGCTCTAAAAGGTGACTGAATGGATATTTTTTGACAAAACAAATTTAAATTATTTTTACACTGTTTCTGATTAAATCCTTGTTTCAAGTTTTCTACTACTTGCTTGCAGTAGTCAGGAAGATGATTTCTTTTTCTCCTGTTATCATGCAACTTGACTTCTTAGTGTTTTTCCTCCTCCCTTGAAAGTATGAAATATGATCTAGCTTCAGAAATAAGATGACGGGCAGAGCATATTGACAGTACTGAAAGTCTCTAAGTTTATGTGTCTTGATGACTGGCTCAGGCTCGGACATCTCCACTGGGTTTGCATGACCACACTCTGGGGGCAACCAGGCTGGCTTCTGTAAGAAGTTTCCAGAAACTTCCCCCATGTCCAGCAGAGCCAGTCCTTGGCAGCTCCAAAGACGGACATGCCACTAGTCAAGGCTGGGCCAATTAGAAATGGTGTTAATGCTTCTTTGATAACATATTTAAGAAGAGAGGTAAAAAAAGTTATTGTGCAGGTGTAATTGTGGCCAGAGAAGAGTGGGGTGAGAACATGTGAGAGGAACAACTCTGCAGACACCAAGGTCAGAGCAGAAGGAGGGGCAGGAGGTGCTGCAGGTTCCAGAGCTGAGATTCCCTGCAGTCCATTGTGCAGCCCATGGTGCAGCCCATGGTGAGGCAGTTGTGCCCCTGCAGCCCATGGAGGTCCGTGGAGATACAGAGATCGACCCTCAGTCCATGGAGAAGACCCACACCAGTGCAGGTGGGTGCCTGAGAGGAGGCTGTGAACCTGTGGGGGGCCTGTGCTGGAGCAGGGTCCTGGCAGGGACATGCAGACCTGAGGAGAGAGAACCCCACGCTGGAGCAGGTTTCCTGGTAGGACTTGTGACCCTGTGAAGGGACCCACACTGGAGCAGATACTGTGCCTGAAGGACTGCAACCTGTGGAAAAGTGACCAGTGCTGCAGCAGTTTGTGGGAACTGATGCCCTTGGGACAGACTCATGCTGGAGAAGTTCAGAGAGGACTGTCTCCCTGGGAGCAAGCCCACCCTGAAGCAGGAAAATGACTCCTCTTCCTGAGCAGTGGGAGAAACAATGCATGATGAACTGACCATAACCCCCATTCCCTGTCTCCCTGCATTGCTCGGGGAGTAGGTAGATCTGGGAAGGAGAGAGGGGTAGGGGTGAAGGTGTTTTTAAGGTTTTATTTTACTTCTCATTATCCTGCTCTGACTTTGTCAGCAATCAATTCAATTAGTATCTCTAATTTGAGCCTCTAATTTGTTTTGTCCCAATAGGTTTTGGTGAGTGATCTTTCCTGGTCCCTATCTCAACTCACAGACAATTTGGTGTATTTTCTCTCCTCTCCAGCTGCAGAGGAGAGTGATAGAGATGCTTTGGTGGGCTCTGTCCTAGGTACAATGTAAAAATATTCCAGAAGGTCTGTATTCTATCTCCATCTTCATGAACTGTTAAAATTAGGAGGGGCAGTGTTTTCCTTGCCTCCTCCCCCGGACCATCTCCTGTTAGTGGGCCATTAATACCTTGCCCCATGAGTCATAGATAACTCCCTCTGGGAGCCATTTCCTGTTTAATGGGCCATTAAGAACCCACCCCATGACTCAGAGAATGACATCAGCCCATTGTGAGAAGCTCTGCCCAGGGGGAGGAGCCAAGCATTCCCACCTGGATATAATCTGGGCATTTGGACAGAACTGGCATCTGCCTTCTACTGGATTCCCAGAGGAGCAGCCTTCTCTCCCACTGGATTCCCAGAGGAAGGACCAGACCCTTCAACATCACCACTGGACCACTGGAGGAAAACTCCGCCCTTCTACAGGATCTCTGCTTCAGCAGAACCATCTGTCACACCAGGAGCACTACTGGAGCCACCATTCCAACCGGACTGCTGCCAACACCCTGACTGACAGGGTGTCAGGTTGTATTCTAACTGTCAGGGTTTGTTTCTTTGTTTAATACTGCATCTTGGTCTAATTTTCCTATTAGGTTGTAGTTTGTTGGGTTTTGTTTTACTTTATTTTGTTTATACATATTAAAGAACTGTTATTCCTGTCCTCATATCTTTGCCTGAGAGCCCCTTTTAATAATTTGGAGGGAGGAGGTTTACATTTTCTATTCCAAGAGAAGCTCCTGCCTTCCTTGGCAGGCACCTGTCTTTCAAAAACCAAGACAGGCTCCTAGCATTCAGCCGTATTCCATCCACTATAACAGGTCACCGAGTCCCGGGGTAGAAAGGAATTTCCTTCCAAGTTGAAGTGACAGCACCACTGGGAGAGATGGTCACTGCTTTTCTCTGTAATACTGACATAGTCTAATCCCCAGCAACCTCTTTTATTCCTTACAAATCAGCTCCTGCTCTAACAGGACAGGTCATTGGCTCTAGTCCTAGACCTTTCCTTGCTCTTTTCTGAGACCTTTCATTTAATTTCTTGTATTTCCACTTTTATGTTAAAGATAACGTTTACTTGAAATGGGCAAACAAGGTGTTTTATGGCTTTGTGGTATCTGATCTGTGGGGAGCAAGGACTCTGCAAATCTTTGTGGATTAAGCATTGATCAGATGACGGCTTTTGATGTCAGGGCATTAGACTGATGATTTAGGCAGTCCTAGCGGTCTGTGCCTGAGATGTCTTGCAGAACAGTGCAGTCATAATCCACTTGCTTGTGAATGTTGAAAATGAGGGGTTGCACCATGATAAACACAGAGCATTAATTGCACAATTAGCTCAGGGCAGATTTTTCCCAAACTATTCAGTGGAATTCTTTCTAAAAGGTACATGCCTGTAGAAACTTGTTAAGGAGAACAGTCAGAGTTTTCTCACCCCTGAATTAAGAAAAAATAGCTTTGTCATGGACTAAATTTTCTTCCTACAAGGGTGCCATTGCAGTGTTACATTTATGTTCATGTCTCTGGCAAATGCACTGGTGATCACGGGCTAGTTCCTCATAACCCCTTGCTGGAATCCTCAGCCTATTCATAGACTCCATTCCTTCTAGGAGCAGTGGCTGGACTATATGTGGGATGCTTTATGGCACCATGAATGACACCAGATGTCTGATGAAGCAGTTTTACAGACTCACATGTCCATAGATTCCACACTCACACTGGGATAAGTTATACCCTATGGGCCTAAGTCCCACCCCTAGCTGCCTGTATTGTGTCCAGCTTTCTTGAACATCCTTTCCTTAGAATGCCTCATGAAAACAACCATTCCCAGCCTGCTCTTTAACTGAATTGGGTGTCTCATTGCCCACCAGCTACAGCACAGAGACAAGAGAAAAAGGTAGTTAATAGGTACTCTGTCCCCCCCCACCCCCCATTTTTTCTGGATGTGGAGCACCAGGATATTTCTGTCTCCTTCGTCAGCAAGGATCCATATGGATGCACCAGTTGCTTCAAAAATAATTGTCAGCTTTCACCAGCATTCAGATGGGCTCTATTTCTGGCCCCATGCACATAGCAAACAGAAGGTGCCATCTAGTGTCTCAGAGCAGTATCCAAAACTAGAAGGAGAAATTAATCAAATATACATTTAATGTCTACTTTCTCACTAATTGACACTAAAGTGGTCTTCAGAATGCAAAATTTCAGGGAATTTTAAGCAAGACAGAACCTGTGTTTTCTCTCTCCTGTTATCTCTCCATACTGTTTTCATCCAACGTCTGAGCTTGAATTCAATTCAAGACTAGGGTGTTGAGGGGTTGGATCCATTGGTTCCATTTTATTAAACAATTTGAAGTCATTCTAAGCGATAATGACTAATTTTTTTCAACAAGCCGGGGCTTGAAATACAGCTCTGCGTATTGCTAATAAACTTTTGTCCCACAGGGCTTTGCTCCATTTAAAGTGGAAAGCAATTTTGTCATTTGATATCCCACAAAGAGAAAAGAGACAGTTTCAAAACTAGTGAAATAGACAGCAGAGCTGTATCTATAAAAAGACTTAAATCCAGCTTAACTGCTTCTGCAGGTGCTTTGGACAAAAAGTCAGAGCTGAAAATCCACTCTGCACCTGACTGCACCTTGTAGGTGTTTTTGCAGCCAACCCCTCAATGGCCAAGTGGTGTAGAGGGGCTGTGTTGTGTCCTGCTCAGCCCTCACCTCTCGAAAAGCTGATGGGTTACACCCATCCACTGCCACTCCTGGCCCCAGGACTCCTCAGAGGGGCAGAGCAATGCCTCTGCCACAAGTAAGAATGGGCTGAGACTGTGCTTTTGTTTTTGTCTCCCAAGTATCTTGGATAACAGGAGGACAGGGTGACACCCTCCAGACTGGAATTTTCATAGCATGAAATTGAGAAGAGTGCTGCAAACCCTGGGGTATGGCAGAGACAGGCACGTGGAAGAGCTCAGCACTGGTGGCCAAAACTTGAGGATGGTGTTGAAAGATGCCATCCAGCAGAAGTGCCCAGATCCACACTGCCAAAAGGTCGGCCTGAACCAATCTTTCTCAGGTCTTGCTTTGGAGAGGAGTGGTTTCTTGGGAGTGACCTAGGAAGCTGGTATTTGAGAAACCTGTAAGCTCAATAAGTGCCTCAGCTATATCCAGCTATAAAGGGCCAACTTGAAGCACCTGGAAATTTACTTACAAAATATAAAGAAAAATCTGGCAGCTGTTACCAACTTTAACTGATTCCTCTACCAGGGAACCTTGTACTTTTTTCAGCAAAACCAGTAAAAAACACTTTACCACATCAGGGAAACCCTTTGAAAGAGCACCCTTACATATTAGCTGTCCCTAACTGGCAAGGATCGTGGTACCTGCTAGGCTGAGATGAGGCCACAGAGGATGGGCCATTCACCTGAACACTCAGGAGCTCATGTTGCTTCTCACTCTTGCAGAGCTTAAGTAAAACAACAACTGCATGAAACAACAATCAAATGAAAATGAAAGAAATCTTTCCCAAATTTATTTCTGCCTTTCCTCCTTGCAGGATTAACTCTATTGTAAAACGTCTGCCTGTTTTAAAATGGTTTTTGCATAGGCCATATTCTTAAAGTAATCAAAGATTTTTTTGTAAGAACAAATGTCATAAATTATTCTGCTTCCTCCCCCAATTGTTAATCTTTTTACTTAAAAGAAAATCTGAAATACTGAATGAGGTCACACAGTAGTTATAACCCTTTTTCCAAAAGTAAATTGTGTATAGGGTATTTTATAACACATTTTACTCTGCAATTCTTTTCCTTCATTACTGGGATATCTGTGTATATAAATAGATCCTGCCTGCTTTGTGTGCCTGATTCATTCTACAATGCCACCATCCAGTGTTCATGAAGCTTCACTATCATTGAAAGGATTATAAACCCCTAGATATTCAACTGGAACATCAGAAAAGGGCTAAGATAAAATAAAGCTTTGGAAAACAATGTACCGAGAAGCACATTAAAAGGAGAGATGAGTTTGCACACTACTGTGAGTCAAGTTCACTTGCCTTATCCACAAGCTACTGCAGGACTCCTATGGGCTTAAAGCATTCAGCTGTCTTCTTTTGAGAAGCAAAGATCATGAATCTGTAAGATTACCAGAAGGTTCTTTCTGTATCTTTGAGCCAAACCCCCTGAAATCAAAAGAAAATGGGCACCATACTTTCCAAAGCTGATTGTATTCCTACTCAGGGCCAGGATTTGCATTTCACTTGGAAAACTGTCCCTGAATGGTTATAAGCTTTCTTGTAATCTCCCAAATAATTTTTTTTAATCAATAATGTTCCTTAATGTAAATAATTCTTCTTTCCTTTGCATTCACATAGATCAAACATGGAGTTCTAGAATACTAAAGCTGGGAAAAAAATGAAGAAATCATGTAAGCGATTTCCATGCCCTGAGGTGGGTTCATCACTGTACACCCACACCATCCCTGAAACTCACCAGCAACTGAGGGTCTCCAGCACTGATGAATAAAATACAGATTTAGGCAACCTGCTCCAGACACTACTGGAGATATTTTTAGTTAATGTCTAATCTGCATCTTCCTTTCCTGAAAAATGTGGTTTGTTTTTTTCTTGTCCCGTCCACTACTGACATGGAAATCTGCATGGCAAACTTCCTTTCACAAGCAGGATCTGAAGATTCCTTTCTAACAGAATAAATAATACAAATTAGGTCTCTATTCTCATAAATCACACTTTTGAGACATGTAGCCATTATGGGCTCTTTCCAGCTGACCTACATAAATACAAGCTGTGGTGTCCAAGAGCAAGCACAATACCACAACCAAGACCTTACCAGGCTGAGAAGTTTAAAATATTTCAGGGCTTTTCATATATATTTAAACTTCATATAAAGTTTAAAGTTTTGAATAATGGTTGTGTTAGCTCCTGTATCATTTTCTAAAGAGCTGCTACATGGCTATTATTCCCTATCTCACTTGGAAAGATACTGCAAATTGAACTGCATCCTATTTTCCACCTGATTTCTGAGAAAACAAAACATACGCATTTAGGCAGCTGCTTTATATGTTTACCTGATACTTTTTCTCATTTCCTTCAATTTTCTTTGAACTCATTTACCTCCATATCTGATTTAGTTGAAGAGCTGCAAAGGAATTAAGTTCTTTCAAGTTGTGTGAAAATCAATGACCGGATAAAGGGAAAAGATGGAAATTACAGCTCCTGCAGAGGTTCAGGCTTCACTGTGTGAGCTCACTGGGCATTTATTTTGCCAGCTGGTCCCTCAGCCTTGGCTAGTTCAGGGCTATCCTCATGTCCTGCTGCCCCTTGCCCAGCTCAGAGATGGAGAACATGGGGAAGAACCAGCAGAGATGAGAAATAATATGTGATGGTGGGAAATGGGACCTTTGGGACCTTACAGCTAGGGCAGAGGGGATGAGGGGAAGGTTATGCTCACATCATGTACAGGGCAGGTACAGGTATGGCAAATGAACCCACTGTTCCATAGATTGCCTGTTTTTCAAATGATTTCTCCAGTCACCAGTGTAGCAGCTTCTCTCAGGTTTCAGTGACTGACCAGTTTAATAAGCATATCCCACCTCCTCATCCAGGACTTCAGCAAAAGGACAGAGTCAAAACTCACCAAGCACAGATGGTGCTGAACCCTCAGCTCTGCCCTTCCCCGCAGGCAGCGCAACAAGGACAACACTCTCCAAACACAATTTTTCAAGCCAGTTGTGTTCCAGTTCTCTCTCAGGATGTTTTAACAGATCAAGCAAGCAAAGCTTTCTCAATTTCTTATAATGAAAGATGAGATACTGGTCCCAATAGCAGTTTCCATTCACCTTGATTGAGTGTGAGACAGTCAGCTCCCAAGGCCTGGGATGGTGATTCTGTGCTATCCCTTGCACATGAAAAAATAGCAAGAACGTGATTTTAAAGATCTCAAGACAAAAATTATCACTTTAACAGTCTCTCACAATTGATACCATAAGGACAACTGGCAAAATAAACCATTTAATTTAATTATGAAGACATGAAAATATTTTTTGCCTTGAAGAAATGTTGATAGACCCCTCAAGCTGTTTTCAAAGCAAGACACATTCCTCTAGTGCATTCACAAAAAATATTTCACACCTGGTTTTCATAATTTAATAATGTTTCTGCTCCTCATAACAGAATTCACTCAATGCAGTCACTTACACTCTAGTTTAAAAACAGCAGCTCTTAAAGCAGATACATGGAACTGGAAAGAGCATGTGGTGCTGCTGGCTCCCATTTTAGGACTAACTTTATTCACTCGCAGATAAATTCTTCCCCTTTTGTTAAAACAGAAATTCCTCTTCCCAAGACTCCACGAGAAGGTTTGGAGGTTTCCACATGCTCCTATGCCCAAAGTCAAGCTGTTCTGTTATCACAGTGCAGAGGGACAGTGGTGTACTGTGGAGCTCAGATCCAAGAACAGTAGAAGAGCTGAAGACCTCCCAAGTTCCACCAGTAAACCTAATGAAGGCAGATCTTGAATCTGGAAAATACATTATGGCCCTCAATCATGGAAATGGACGATGGCATGGAAAATTTTTTACATAAAACCTGCATGCTAAATCAGATTCTCAAGCCTAGGAGAGGATGCAGAGAACAAGTTTGTTTCCAAGGTTCTGCTGTGTGAAGTGAATTTCTAGAGGAGTACTGGTAGCTTCTGACATTACACTTTTCTGGAGTGGATTGTCCTCTCTTTTCATCTTACTAGTAATTTCACTCAATGCACAAGAAGCAATCCCACTGACACAATGTAGTCAATATTTGAAGAAAGTTTTTCTGTTTTTCTTTCTTGTCTTGTTTCTTATTTTTCATATTCTTTGCATAGTTGGAGAAAATTGTATATTTGGACTCAGAAATTAACCTGGTTTTTTTTGTCCTCAAGGAAATAGACTGTAATTTGTCATCCATGACATATCATTACTCACTGTAGATAAACACCAAGTCAAGAACAATAAAACTTCATAGGAGGAATACCCTCTGCAACGCAAAGGCATTTTGAGCATCAAGTAACTTGGTTTCATATTTTCAACAGTCTGAAAATCAAGGACATCATGACTCATCTGTATGATGAGAAGTATTTGTAAACACCAAAGACTTCTTGAGGAATTATAGAGCTCCCTCCTGTTTACTGAACAGCTTGCCTACTAATATATTAGCAAGCCAATGCCTTCAAGCCAAAACTTAGGTGTTCTCCTCAACTGCACTGATGCTACAGCTATCTGCATACTCTAGTGAGGATTTAGAAATTCTTTACATCACCTTTTTTGAAGAGCCTATATCTGATTTGAACTTAATCTTCAAAAATTCAGATTAATATAATGAAACATATGAGAAAAGAAAATATTTTGATTTCAGGTAAGCTATGAATTACTATCCATTCCTCCTACTGTCCATCCATATAACAGTGTGTTTCCCTCTCACCTCATCAACCAAACACTTCAAATGAAATCTTCAGCATAAGGCTTTGGAAAAGGAATGGAACATCATTTTAAAAAGTGAGTATCTTATCTTCAAAGATGTTGATCCTTTAAACGGTTCTATTGGTACTTAGTGCCTTGATGAAATATACACTGGGAACATAAGCTGCATAAAATAAATTACAATCAATGCCTGTGTACTCTGTGACAAAACCCCTGCAAGCTGTACATCAAAGAACCTGGACCCTTCTGTTCAATAAAGAGAAGAACAGAGGCTTTTACTGAGTACAATGCATCAATCAACAATGCCACTACAGCCCTCTTCATTTAATTTAATTTATTCTTCATACAATTTTCAATTAATGAGAGGGCATCTTTAAAATTTCAATCACATTGTTGCAAAATCCTGGATCTAAAACTAAACTGTAGCATGTGGGAATTGGTTAAGTTGCACTTCTAATGCTTTGAAAATGTGTAAAGGACACATGGGCCTCATAAACACACTAACTTTCCATACCTTCTGTCACCATCACAAACTTAGAGAAGTTCAAACTCAGCAGTATGTAACAATCACACCACTACAAAATACTTTCCATGAGCAGAGGAAAATAGATCCCATCAGCTAAAGGAGTATTTATATCATCACAAATGTCCTTATTATGGCTCATGCAAATTATCCCTTATTATGGGGTGTGCAAATACTATCCATTAACAGATTTATGGAAATAAGTGATTTGTTAAAATAAGTTGTGTAGTTTCTTCAGGAAAGAAGAGATAAAGCATTGCTGTGTGTATCAGTGGGGCTCAGAGATCTGAAATGCTAAAGGAGAAAAACTTCCTAAATAAACTTTAGTGGAAACAGATGGAAGGAAGGATATGTTTGCTAGTGTAGGGGGTTGGTGGCTCTTGGTCACCAAGGCAGATGAGACCAATACACAACAGAATTGCTTGCACTGTTCCAGAGTCAGCACTGTTGAAGGTATTCAATTGAGCCAAAATTGTTTCAAAAACCACCAGCCACACATTGCTCTTGAGTTGTTTTGGTTTTTTAAGAGGGTAGAAGCAGCAGTTAGAGAAGGCTTTTGCAAATCTTATCCCTACCAGAAGCAGAAAGTGATTGAGAATGTGAGACTGTGTGTGTAAAGGCAATGGAAAGGTAATGGAAAGGTAATGTGTAAAGGTGTGTGTAAAGGTAATGTAAAGAATGGAAGAGGCAGAAAACTGTAACAGTTAATCCCTTAAACAGGGATTTCAGGGAGATAGACTTCAAAAAGCACAGAGAATTCACAGGTAAAATCTCACAGGTCTCGCATATAAAGAGAAAAAGGGTCTTGGAAACTTTGGGTAGACAAGCTGTCTGCAAGTCACAGTTTTCCCAGTGCAGAGGGAGGACAGGAGCTGCAATGAGAAAGTTCAGCTATCTTATGGGGGCCTTTCCAATTACATCAAATGAGGAAAATAAGTACACACCAGAGAAATAAGGTCAGATTGATTGGGGGGGATATACAAAATAATACCATAAGCAATTGAGAGAAAAATGAGAAATTCTCAGAGAAATAAAAAATAAAATTAAAAAAGAAAAAAAGAAAAAAAGGAGATGAAGGCAGATAAATCCATCTGTAGAGACACCAAGTACCAAGAGGAAAACCAAGAAAAATGTGGATCTGTTGTTTTATTGAAAAGACAACCTATTGGCAGATGACACCAGGGAAGACCAAATACCTTTCTGTGTTTGTCTTCACACAAAACAACAAATCAATTAGCTAATGAACCAAAGAGAGTGACAAATCACTGCTAAGAATAGAGAAAAGGTGGATTGGAAAGCATTTAAGTAAGAAAAGTGGGGTTTTTTCAGATCGGCCAGGCCTCATGAATATTAACCTATTAATTAGCAACAACTTGATATGAGCTGTCTTGGAGCACACTTGAAGAACAGACAAGTTACTGTAAAACATGACAGGGAGACCCAGCTTTAAAAGGAGAAAAAAACAAGAATAAACATGGAAGAACTGCTAGCTGTTTTCAGTTCCCCCAAGCCACTGAAACAAAAAACACAGTATCTTTAGCACCCATAAAACAAGGAAACAAGTAACAGACAATGTGGATTTGTCAATGACAAACATTAAGCCAAAACATTTTCCTTTTGTGGGTAGAGGAGCAATGGCAGATGTCACACAGCTGAACTTGGAAAACAGAATTCTCATAAATGAACAACAGATTAAATTACTTCAGCAGAAGGGCAAAAGTAATGTTTCTGCAGGGTTAAGTTAGAAATAGAACGATTTATTCCCAACTGATGAAAAAAAGCAGAATCCTATCCAATCTGCAAATTAAAAAATAAATAAATAAAATAAGAAAATAAACTTTTTAACAGGGTCAGAATTCAAAGAAATTGCTAAACTGAAGAAACCTTTTCTAAAATACCCTATGATTCAGCAAAGAAAAGTACAGAAGTCTACGCTTAAGCAGGAATAATGAGTCTCAAGACTGGACCAGACAGCAGGTCTGCTAAGATCTGACATTTCAGTGGATCATAGGCAGAACAAAAGTCAATGATGCCATGCTGTTGACAAAACATATATTCTACTGGATCATAGCATTAGGAGTATAACCCATAAAACAGTAATAAATTATTCATCTGGCCTATCCACACTGGCTACTTCTGAGAAAGTACAGAAAGTACAGAGGACAGCACTCAGAATGACCAGAGATCCAGAAAACATCACCTACAAGGTAAGAGATTGTTCAGTCTGGAAAGAAGACAACCTCAACCCAAGAAAATCCCAAACTGGATGCCTAAAGGAATGAATGAATCTGTAACGAGGAAGATACAAATTAGATATTAGAAAAACCTTCAATCACTGAGGATACAGAAGGATGGAAGAAGCTGTAGCAGGACTGTGAAAAATCTAGCTTTTGAGATATTAAAGACTAGGTTGTAATACTCCTTTTCAAGGAACATTGCTGATAGGGGAGTTTCTAGTTTTTGGCATGGGAATAGATTGTATGACTTCATGGAGCCTCTCCCAAACATATAATTTCATGATTCCTTGCTTCCAAGATGATGAAGCGAATGAAACAAGCTAATTAACATGTCTTTACACATCTCAGTTCTAGTCTCAGCATTGCATCAGCCTATCTAGGAAAACAGCTCCAGCAGATTTGCCTTCCAGCCACAGTCTTAAGAACAATGTTTAATGAAAGCTGACTCTGCAGAACTAGTCTGTGTCAACTCTGTAGGAAAATGGTAAGATTATAGACTCCGGTGCTGAGGCAGCAACTTGGAGTTAAATCCCATCCATCATATCTTCGGGGCTCTGCAAGTCCCAGTGGCTGACTTTGGCCCCATGGGATTCAGTCCCCAGACTGGCTCTCTGAGCTGGACTTGACTCCTCAGTAAGCACCCAGGCAGATACTGGCTGCTCCAGCAGCCTGGGGTTCCACTCGGGGACACTCTCTATCTGGGCTATTTTAAGGCCAAACAAACAGCTACTCTTTTCTCTTTTCTTTTCTTTTCTTTTCTTTTCTTTTCTTTTCTTTTCTTTTCTTTTCTTTTCTTTTCTCTTCTCTTCTCTTCTCTTCTCTTCTCTTCTTTTTTTAATGTGCATTACCTGACAACTTACAGCCTCATCCTGTTATTAGCTGTGCACATTAAATGTGATAAATAAAGCTAAGTCATAAAACCATGGTCTAAATACATCTTAATTTTCTTTTATACAAAAGCTGCCAAGTTACAAGTACAAAAGTATATTTTTGTTTTTAATATTTACTGACTCCAGTAGGTGTACTTTAATTTAGAAGCTGTTTGTACATAATTTTTAAGCAAGTCAGAGCTGATTTGTAGGAAAGGCAACACAAATTCCCTTCATCATAGAAAAGGAGAAAAAGTAATTATACTGTGCATGTTTTATTTGCCACTAGGTGGGAGTGGAACATAATCTTCTAGTTAATCTTTAAGCAGTATCAATAGAGAAAGTGGAAGACAAAGTAGATTTTCTTGGCTGGTCACTAAAGAAAGATCATTCTGTCGATAGAGTGATTCACAGTGATCCACAGACGTCTACAGCTACAAGCCATGGGAACAAAAGTTTCATTTTGAACTTCAATTAAGTACTGATAGTTCATAAGAGAACACTCTGACTATTCAGAATGTAAATTTTAAACTTTTTTTCAGTCAGCATTAGAAACTAGATTTACATCTTCTTCTGAAACTTACACACCTATCTGATGCATTTTCAAGGAAGTGCCTTGAATAATATGCTGTTGCTCAGCCCTCTTACCTATTGTTACTGCTGCATCTCTTGTTAGTATTGAGAACACTGCATATCTTTATAAACAGTCTTTATATACACTTCACAGTTTGTATACACCTAGAAATAATGTTCTTTTTTATCACATAAGGCCCACTTGTGGCTTTTTCATTACATTTATTTGCAAATATTTTTGAAAGCCTCTGTGTTGTAAACAAAGGGTGTTTCTTACAATAAAGTATCCTGTTCAATAACCCTTCTGCATGGTCTGTACCTGTCTTTATACAGGTATCCTTTTCTTAAAACACGATATCTTAGTCTCTTCTTAGTAAGCAATTACATTATTAAACTACAACTGGATCAATCATCAAAGAAGGAATGAACCACAATTACAGGCTGCAGTCTTTTCTTCCTTCTTTAGAAAGCTTAACATTAAAAACAATAATAAATTAAAAGACATTTTAACTATTTCTTGAAAAAGCACATAGTTAAAGCATATGTTAGAAGGAATACACTAGAGGATTCTAACATCATGGTGGTGAAGATGGAAAGATTTTGCATCACCCCTGTTGGTGCAAGAGTTTTCAGTGAAGTTAATAAGGAGCTGATTTGAACAAATAAGAGGAAGCAACTTTGCGTACAACACACAGTGAAACCCTAGAACACTACACTAATGATTGCAATGAAGTAAAAACAAAAATAGTAATTAATTGATTGATATATACTCAAATTATGGAAGGATAAATCAGTCATGGTTTTGAGATTTTGTGGGTTTTTTTGTTCATCAGTATTAAAAGCAGTGTCTAAGATGGAAAAAAATCCTGTAGCATCTATACATGGAGCTAGTACAAGATGAAGGAGTATATTTTCCCTTTGGCTTCAAGAGCATCTCAGCTCTTGCTTGAGCCTTGGAAGTCCAGCCCTGCTTTGGGCACAGCTCTGCAATGGCATGAAGGAAGCACGGTGCCACTACAGGCAATGTCTTCAGTGCCTCCCTTCCAGACTGACCAAGGCTGATGGTGCTGGGCAGGACAGGCTGGTATCTCACTGTACTTCAACCTTTAGGGGCAGCTGCAGGCGGGCCAAAGCACATCTGGTGTCACAGCTATTTTTGGATTCCTTCTGGCATCCTTTAGGGTACAGCTGGCTCTCTCTGGATCACTATAGCCAGCTCCTGGCATGTGCCCAGAAACTCTGCCAAAAAGGTACACAGAGCTTAGCTGGGTTTCCACCAGGCAGCTTTTCTTGGTGAATACACACCAAGAAGTAAAGGTTAAAGCTTAAAGCTGAGGTTTAATGAGTTACCAGGCATTAGTATGCTCCCCATGCTGATAAGACCCCCAAGGGAGCCTTTGCCAGCCCAGTAGGCATCAGGCAGGTGGGAAAGGGTCAGTCCTGTTGCTCCATGACGTGACCTATCACCATCTCACCACAGTTCTCAGTTAGGATTTTATCTTTCTATGTTGCTCAGTTTTGCCTCCTAAATTGCTCTCAACAGCCCTACCACAGCCTGCAGTTCTGCCTTCCTTTTGTTGCATGATTTTACTGGCAGCTGGGCCAAACCTGTGGGTGCCTGAGCTGGGGCTGTGCAGCTGGATGAACCCAAGTGGACTCTGGGCATCGCAGTCCTTGGGAGGGGGCTCAGCACCAGGTAAAACAATGTAGTGGTTGCACCACGTGCCATCTCCAAGCGGTCCTAACATAAATTTAGCCTCCCTGGGACACCAGTGGGTACTTCTGCAGGCAAAAATAGTAGGGATGACGCACACCCCGCCGCTCGTCCCCTCCCCAGCTGCACACCCATGACAGCCGACCTGTGACAAGGGGATATAAAGCTGTTCTGCCAGCCTCAAGTAAAAAGTGGAGTCTCGTAATGGGGCAACATTTTTTGCCTGTGATGAGAGAAACTTCTCTTTACAAGAATTAAATTCTTCTGTGACCTTTTCCTCATGTTTTTGCTTCCGTGTGGCTGTACAGCTGCACAAAATTTGGTACGACAGAATTGCCCACAGCACAAATCAGTTTCTTTTCTGACGAGGAGTCACTAGCAAGATGTCATGGAGACAGCTTGAGCTCTTAAAATGAAGACTTTATTTACATTAGAAAATTGTTCACACTGAGTCCAGGATAGAGTGAAGTGAAGCTGTTAAAATACCTTCTCAGAGTTCTGAGGACATCCAGTTCCCTACATTATGTCCTGACTACTAATAATTTGGAAAAAAATGCATCTAATTTTAATGAAATCAGAAGAAAGCTTTCAAAGCATGCCCTCATGACATACATTGGGTACACTTGAGAGCCTGTGCCTCAGCAGTCAGTCCACATGACCTTGGAGCCTTGACCCACAGGCACACTGGGACCTGGCACCTGCCACACCATTTCTTCCCCTCTTCTCAAGTGATGCAGGATTCCCTGCTCTCTTTTCTTCCCCTCTCCCCTCACATTCTTTTTCCAAGGAAGGTTCAAGCAGCCCCTCCCCTGCCTGACATTTTAGCCTAATTTTTGTACTTTCTGCTTGCAGCAGCGAGCTAATGGGGAAAGGGACACTTCTATAATTAGCAATTTTTAAGAGTGAGAGTAGATGCTTCTGGGACACTGTGACTTCTGTGCAGCGGAGTTCAAAATTATTATCAGGGTGACTGACAGAGATACGGCGTGCTTGGGGACTGTGGAGGACAGTTAGTAGGACAGAGAATGCACTGTATGCTGGCACCATCCCAGAGGAAGCTTCTTAACCAAGGATGTGTTTCATTAGAGTGGTATCAAAAACACAGAGCTTGTCAGCGTGAACAGGAATACACGCAGTCATGAAGAAAAGACATTTTTTTCCCAGAAAAGCTTTAAGTGCTCATCCTAGTTTATAATTCTTTTTCCTACTCCAGATCTGTTTCAACACAGATAAGGCTAATTCTCCCCTGACACACATATATCCACCTTCACCTATGTATCAGCTCCCTGGTCTAACTTGGAAATCAGCCTTGGTTTAAGCATGCCGTTGGACTAGATGGTCCTTCAGAGACTCTCTTCCAGCTGAAATTTTGTGATTTGATATTTTAAACAGCTAGAACCAACCAGTTGGCTTTTAACATTGGGTTTTCACTCACAGTGCCCCCATACAAATGACAAATGTAACGCCAAGCAAGCAGAAAGCACGCTTCAGGTGTTTCACCACAGGCTTTGACAGCTCAGATCACTCCCTAGCAGTTATCCCAGCTGGGACTGTCTAATAGGGGCAAAGGGCAGGATCAGGGACTGTCATCTCCAAAGGGATGATGGCTGCCTCTTGTTTGACCTGTCTTCCTTTTATAACAGCTGAGAGTAACCTGAACTGTGTTTCAGCTCAGACACTTTCTCTTAGCTGCTTCAAACGAGCAGCAGGCAAAGAGGAAAAGAATCTTACAAAACAGCTGGAACACTCTATTTACCAGGATGATTTTTATTCAGTGAGACGTAATTAACTTTTAATACTATTTATAATTTTTGAAATTTATTCAGTTTGCTCAGTAATTCCATTTTTGCACTCAGAGGAAGTGCCTCTGGTGATTCAACTACACTTAAAGGAAGACTGCAAAGTATTTTCAATATCCTAATGCCAGCCAAAAAAGCACTGATATACATGAGTCTGGAAATTATGGGGTGAGGTGCAGAATAATTCTCATGAAGAATAAGCGGGAGCTCTAATTAAAAGTAAAATTGCAAAATATATCAAATCAAATGATGCCAATGACAGGGAAGTAGAATAATGTATTTTACCTGAGAAAATGACTGCTACAACTAGAGTGACAGAACAATTTTTCACATTTTGAAATAGCTCTAGAGAGAAAAGCATCACAGCTTTAAAAGCATTCAGACCAGAGGTGCCCAGGTGATTTGCTGCTTTGAGAATTTCAATTATGACAATAAGCAGAGGTACAGTATAAGGAGCACCTTATATTATAATTTTACCCGTGAAATAAGTGTACACAGGAACTAAATTAGAGTAAGCAGACCAAACAGATTCACATGTACTTTGTGGACATGTACACTTAATTTTTATCTTACTGGAGAGGATTTTTCAACACAGCAAAAAAAACCATTCTTTGCAATGAAGTAGAATATTGTAAAACTGAGGGGAAATGGTTGATCTTGAAGGCTCTTAGAAGGACCTGCTAATTTCAACACAAGTTCATATTACCTTTTTAGCACCGATGAGGGCAATCCAACAGTATTCAGTTTCAGAGTGGAAAAAAAAGTGCAACTAATCCTGCAATGAATTCACCTCTCCTGTGACCTCAATGGGACTCCTGGCCTATAGGTTTAAAAACAGCAAGGAGCACAACACATTAACTGAGTATCAGTTTAACTTCAGAAAAAACACTAAACATTGTGGTTAGTTGACGTTGTTTGGACACCAGGTGCTCATATACTGCTCTATCACTCTCCTCATCACCTGGACAGAGGAGAGAGGATATAACAAAAGGCTCATGGATCAAGAGAAGGACAGGGAGAGATCACTCACCAATTACCTTCTTGGACAAAACAGAATTGGGAAAATTTGTTTCATTTATTACCAGTCAAATCAGAGTAGGGTGATGAAAAATAAAACCAAATCTCAAAGGCTCTTTGCCCCATCCCTCCCTTTCATATGGGCTCAACTTCACTCCCAATTTCCTCTACCTTCTCCATCCAGGAGCTCAGAGGGACAGGGAATGGGGATTGTAGTTAGTTCATCACATGTTGCCTCTGCTGCTCCTTCCTCCTCAGAAGGAGGACTCCTCACGCTCCTCTCCTGCTCCAGTGCAGGGTCCCTCCTACAGGAGATGGTTCTTCACTGGATTCTCCAATTGAGTCCTTGCCATGGGCTGCAGTTCTGCACCAATTGCTCCAGCATGGGTCCCTCCCATGAGGCACAGTCCTTCAGGAACAGGCTGCTCCAGCCTGGGTGTCCCACAGGGTCACAAGTCCTGGCAAACCTGCTGCAGAGTGGGCTCATCTTTCTAGGACACAGGTCCTGCCAGGAGCCTGCAAAATATCTTTGTGACTCAATGCCTATAGTTTCATGCAGATGTACAGGAAGAGTAAGGAAGATTTGATTTATTAATGGTCTCTCATCCTGTTGTCCTTTGCCCAGACATGCAGTAGGCACTGAATTAATTTGCTTCCATGATATGCTTCTTCCAGGAGACCAGCTTCATTGCAAGAAGTGGGAAGAGATTTGCAAAAAGTTCTTAGCATGCAACCACAACTATTGCACCTCAGTCCATTGAGAATACAGAAGAGCCTGGTTAGCAGGATGTCTTTCTTCTTTTCTAGTAAGTTACATCAAAAACTATTGTCATGCAGGGAGAGTTCTTTAGCATTTAATCTGTTTAATTCAATAGAGTTAACTTTACCAGACTGCTTCACAAACTGATGTCCAAACAGCAGCATTTCATACAGAGACAAGCACCAGACATGGGTTCTCTGTGCTCTGCATGGATTCTATGCATTGGTTCCTGCAGCACTCCACTTGCAGGATAAATTGATTCCTGCAATCTCTTTGCCACATTTCTGAAATTTCTAGTACAGACACAAAGGTATGTGACTTCAGTCAGAAACTTCTCCGAGTGTCCAGCCAAAGGTTCTGCCAAATCCCTCACACTCAATTTCCCAGTCCACCAACTTCTCAAGACCATTGGTAGAATCAGCAAGCAGGGAGGAAAGCAGTCCTCCTTCTCCCAGTTCCCATGCAAAGTGACAGAGGATCCAGACCCATCCTACCTAAACGGCATAATTACACTGGAAATCCCATCATCCTAGGCTTTGACAACAGAAAGAAGAGAAGAACATCCTGGAATAATCCCAGAGCCAAGTGAACTGAACTGCCCTTGGGTGGCAGCTACTGCTCTTCTTTAAATAGATAGGAACCCTGCAGTAACTAAACACCAAAGAGACGCCTTATGGGGACATCTGCCATGGTAAGTACAGAAAGGGATTAAAAAGGAAGGAAAACAACGGGCAGTACAGGACACAGATATGTGAGGGTTCTTGAATACATCAAAGATAGAGCAATCTGGTGAAAGGGTTGGAAGCCATGTCCTGCAAAGAGCAGCTGAGGACTTTGGGCTTGACTAGTGCAGAGAAAAGGAGGCTAAGGAGTACTCTTTTCACCTCCCTTTGGAGGGGAAGTGGAGAGGAAGATGCTGATCTCTGCTCACTGGGATCCAGCAACAGGATGTGTGGAAATGATTCAGAACTATGTCAACAAAAGGTTTAGACTGGATATTAGGAAGCACTTGTCTACAGAGAGTGTGGTCAAACCCTGGAAGAGGCTTCCTGGAGAGGTGGTTGATGCCCCAAGCCTGTCAGTTTAAGAGACATTTGGATACACCCTTAGTAACATCCACTTCTGGTTAGCCCTAAGGTGTCAGGTAGTTGCACTAGACGATCAACACAGGTTCCTTACAACTAAAACAGTTCTATTTTTTTTCTACCATTATACCTGCCTGAATTGCCTTTTACTTTGATTTTTCAGAGGGCATTTTGACAGTTAAGACAGCTAACTTTCTTTTTATATAGAATCAGCCATATCCAGTTCATTGATATTAAATTTGTATTAGTGAAAATATGTGGGTTTAATTACATGTTCATCAAACCACTGCTTGTTGTCCATTTAACTGGGAAGAAATAAGGAGTGGTAGTCATACCCTGAAGTTTTTTCCAGCATAATGAAACAGCAAGGAACCCACAAAAGCCAGTAAAACCATGCCCAGTAAAACTATCACAGAATCACAGAATATCAGGTTTGGAAGACACATTCAAGATCATCTAGTCCAATCATAAATCTAGCACCACCATTAAGGAATGCTGCTGAATAGAGATATTTACACGTTCTATTTGATAAACAAAATTAATATTTCATTTGGCAAATAAATCAACCATCAGACAATGAAAAGAAAGCGAATCTGGCAGGCGATGTTCACATCTTCACCCCAGGCAATTTAAACACTTGCCACACATCAGTTACACACCACCACCACCCAAGAGACCCTCACACATATTTCATGCTATTTAATTCAAAGCAGCATATACAATCGTAATTGCTCAGTGCAATTTGTACATGTGGCATGGATATATGGACAGACTACAGTGCTTTTCTGTAGTGATTTCCACTAATGCAAATTCATTGTAGTTCATTCTGTAGGAGAAAAAACAAAAAAAATTAAAAAATAACCCCACAAAACATTAAAAACAAACAAACCTCTGACATCAGAGAGGTTTTCTTAAAAATTCTGTCGAAGCTCAAAAGCAGTCTTTCCTGTAAAGAATCTTTTTCAACAGGGAATCATTAACAGAGAAAATTTACCCGTGTTTGTTCATAATTTAGAAGCCAAATAAGCAGCCCCATATCTGTTTCACTTCTTAAAGACCCTTATATTGATTCATCCCCAAATTTATTTGTGCTGTTTCTCTCCTCGGGGAGGCTCAGTTAAGTGAGGAAGTGAACCTTGCTTAAGCATCCTGAGTATCCAATCAGTCCAGTGCTCCTGGGCAATCTTTCTCTGCTCCATCAACAGTGTCTCTGCTGTGCTGCCTGGCTGACACTTTCCATAACGTGCCAGTGGCCTGATTCAGATGTGACTCCATTTGTCTGGTACAAGGCTGCCTCACTGAAGGCTCCTTTTTCCAGAGTCTTGATGTTGCATCTTTCTCTTCCTAGCAGGAAAGTTGTTCCTTCCCATCATGAAACCCCCTAAGCCTAACCTGTGCTGGCAGCTCATAACAGAACATGGACCCTATGTTGGCAAAGGCATTTTCAGCATGATGCAGGATTTCTCCGTGTGAGCTCCCAGCTCTGAAGGAGGCCAGCTGTCATCAGACCTGCCATGCACTACAACAAGTGAGTAGATTGCTGACAATTACAGGCATGTGAGGAAAGTGGTGACACTGCTGAAGAGAAGAGCAAGCCAGCTGGATGGACTCTGAGTGGCTTTGGCATGGAAATAAATCTTACACAGCATAAGATCTCTAAAAACAGAGATGAGCAAAGCCACAGCTGAAGCTGCTTCTGCTGCAAATGCTGCATGTGTGAGAGAGGCAATGCTGACAGCCCTCAGAGCTAGATTATTTGAATCTAGATGGCTGGTAGTCCCAGAGGCTGTGCACATTTCTTAAAATTAGCTAACCCTCAAGATAATCACAGCCAAGCATTTCCTTCCCTAAAACATCAAGATGTGCTGTTAGTCAACAACCACACCTTGACTGTCATGTCTGCAAAGCTACTTCCTGCTATCACACAAATTAGACAGTGTTTTACACAAGAAATTGAATTACTGCCTGCCATGAGACTCTTCTAGTCCTTGATGTAGCAGGAAAATGAGTATCTCTTCACTGCACCCTCATACTTTTCTAGATCTAACCATTGAAAAAGTTCTTGAAACATACAATTCATGAGCAGATGCTTTCATCAGACAACTCACTTGCTCTGCTGTTCAACTTCCCACGTCTCTCTTCTGAGACATGTGGGAACACTAATCAAACTAAGGCAGAGCTGCTGGTTGCCTGAACAATGTTACCTGCTATGCAAGATGCTGTTGTGTCAGTGTGCTGGTTTCTTCGCTAACACTGAGGACAAGCAGAGGTCCATTTTACTTCATAATCTGTTTTGGGGAAGGAGTGTTTCCTTCTGAGAAAGAACTTTGGGATACCCTTCAGTTACTATATTCTGTCATTGATAGACAACCTACTCAATATGTTAAGAGTTTTCCCATTAAGATCAAAATTTGCCATATTTGGTCCAGCTTAACATCTTTTTAACCTGGCACCCTCTCTGGAATTGAAAGCACATCCAGATATTTCATGGGAAACCAGAGGGTTGGAAGGTAGTCTCAAGCTTCTATTTTTAATGGTCCTAATGCCTCCAGTTTAATATCTCTGATATTTTGTCATCATAGATATTCCAGATGAGAATGTGGCAGATGCTTAATATTAAAGGATGATGTACCCAGGGTGATGTGTCTTACTGCATTAGGAGCAAAGCATGCAGGCAAGAGGGCAGAAGTGAGAACCTGTGTATTCACAGACAGAATTTGTAATGCAAATTTTCACCTGCCAGTTCCATCATTGAATATTTCCAGGAGTATTTAATTACTATATTTTTATTCTGGATCTTTGTTCATGTTTTCCAAAACACAATTATATCCTCCCAAGGAAACACATTTATTTATGACTGTGACACCAAAGGAGACCAAATATAGCAAGAGTCATGAAGATGGTTCTCTTCCTGTCCCTATTTCCAAACAACCTACTTTTCAAGCCAGGCATGGCTTGCCTAGGAAAACTTCTACAATTATAATACATCCAGGACCTGGAACTTAGGCTACAACAGACAACAACAGTGGCTGAAATATGTCCAGTGTCCAAATAACAAGCACATAAAACACAGAGATAAAACATCACACATCCACTTTTTCCATGGATTTTCTCTTTATATTGCACTGTATGCCTAAGGGAAAAATCTGGGACAGAGTTTTTTGCTGGTCCAGCATGTCATTGATTTCCTTTGAGAATTTTTAAGAACAACAGAATATGTCTGTCCCTGTATTTTGAAGTATTTGTATCAGCAAGTTAAAAAAAAAAGAAGAAAGAAGAAGAAAAAAAAGAAAAATAAAAAGGTGATCTGAGGAAAACAGAAAATAAGGAAAAACTCTGCAGGAGATTTTTCTACAAATTTATCATGCTTTCCTGCAGATCTTTTTTTATTCTGTTGTCTTACATTAATCTTAAAAACACTCAACAGATGTTCATCAATTTTTCCCAACCATTTTATTAGACCATTGCCATGGCTGTACTTTAGAAGAACAGAAATGCTGTGAGGAAACTAAAAATCAATTGGACCTTACTTACTAAAACTATCAGAATTTAAATACCTTGTCCCACAAAAAGCTTTACTTGGATAAATGTGATCTTCCCTGAAAGATCTTAATTTATCTGTACTGAGATTCTGTCAATACTGAGCAAATATTGCTCTGTTAAGGCTAATCAGATGTGTGGTGATTTCTAAACCCTCTATTTAGATGGCTGTTACTGTTTGCCAGTATTTATTACTTGCAATAGAGCTCACTTGAAAAAGATAAACCATCCATCAATAGGACATGCCCCTTCAGGAGTAGTTTTATCAACCGCTTCAAGTATCATTCTTTTTCATTAACTGTTTCATCAAACATCTGTCTGTCTTTCATCTTTCTACAAAAAAAACTGCCACAGCAACCTTCCATGGACATGTTACCCCTTGCAACGACGATATTGTGGGGATTTTTGGTTTGTATTACACTTTTCAATCTCCCCCACAGAAAGAAGGCAAGCAAAGGATAGTATGTTTTACTGACCCATACAAAAGAACCCCAGTCCAGTATGCATTTTCAGACATCCAGCCCTTTAACATATTGGTTAAAAAAGAGTAAAGTCCTTTTACTATTTACACCTATTTACATATTATATTAAAATACATAAGTGTTAGAACCATAAAATGAGATAATACTACTAAAAGCATACTCCTGTTGCTGTAGAAACTGAGCTTGATTTTTTTTTTTCTGCTACACCAGTGAGAAGTGATTGAATGCAAAACAAAATCTTGGCACCTCAACATTTTAGGATAATTGAGGTGTAAAGCACAACAATGAGATATCTGAAATACTTTTGTTAAAAAAAATACATTAGAAAAGGTTTTCAGGTAGAGCTGGAGGGAGAGAAACTGTTATAAAGGACAGAAACAACCACAGAAGAATCACAGAATCAATAAAGATTTGAAAATACCTCCAAGATCATCAAGACCAACTTTTGGCTGAACACCACCTTGTCAACTAAACCATAGCACTAAGTGCCATGTCCAGTTGTTCCTTGTACACTTCCAGGGATGGTAACTCCAGCATCTGTCTGGACAGACCATTTCAATGCTTGACCACCCTTTCAGTGAAGAAAATCTACCTGATGTCCAACCCGAACCTCCCCTGACACAGGCTGAGGCCATATCCTCTTGTCCTGTCACCTGCTGCTTGGGAGAAGAGGCTGACTCCCATCTGGCTACTTTCAGGCAGCTCTAGAGAGGGAACAGGTCTCCCCTGAGCCTCCTGTTCTTCAGGTTAAACACCCCCAGCCCCCTCAGCTGCTCCTCATAAGACTTCCTCTCAGGACCCTTCCACAACTCCATTGCCCTTCTCTGGACACACTCCAGCCCTTCAATGTCATTCTTGTAATGTTGGACCCGAAACTGAGCACAGGACTTGAGCCGTGGCCTCACCAGTGCTGAGTACAGGGGGACAATCCCTGCCCTGGTTCTGCTGGCCACACAAGTTTTGATACAAGCCAGAAAGGCATTTGCCTTGCTGACTACACAGTGGCTCGTGTTCAGCGGCTGTTGAGGAGCACATCCAGGTCCTTTTCCACCTGGCAGTTTTCCAGCCACTCTGTCCCAGCCCATAGCACTGTACGGGGTTGTTGTGACCCAAGGGCAGGACACAGCACTTCACCTTATTGAACCTCCAGACTCTGAGCTCAACCCATCGATTTAGTCTGTCCAGATCCCTCTACAGAGTCTTCCTACCCACCTGCAGATAGGCATTCCTGCCTGACTTGGTGCCATCTGTGAACTTACTGAGGATACACTCCATCCCCTCATCTAGATCATCAATAAAGGTATTAATTATCTTTACTGGTCCTATCCTGAGTCCTGGGGAACTCCACTGGTGACCACCTGCAAGATGGATCTAACTCCATTCACCACCCCTCTCTGGGCCCAGCCATTCAGCCAGTTCTTAACCCAGCAAAGAGTGCTCCCGTCCAAGCTGTGGGCTGCCAGCTTTTCCAGGAGCATGCTGTGGGAGACAACAGCTTTACAGTAGTCCAGGTAGGCAATATCCACAGCCTTTCCCTCACCCACTAGGCAGGTCACCTGGTCATAAAAGGAGGCTGGTCAGGCAGGACCTGCCTTTCCTTAACCCACGCTGGCTGGGCCTGATGCCCTGGTTGTCCTGTGCATGCCATGTGCTCATACTCCATGTTCCATAACCTTCCCCAGCACCAAGGCCGGGTTGACAGGTCTGCAGTTGCCCAAATCCTCCTGCTGGCCCTTCTTGTAAATGAGTGTCACACTGGCCAACCTCCAGTCACCTGGGACCACCTCAGTTAGCCTGGACTGATGATAAATTACTGAGGGTGGCCTGGTGAGCTCTTCCACCAGCTCCCTCAGCTCCCTCGGGTGGGTCCCACCAGCCCCAGGGGCTGTCAGTGTCTCCGTGGCACAGCAGGTCACTCACTGCTCCCTCCTGGATCGCAGGGGCTCTGTTCTGCCCCCTCTCCCTGAGTACCAGCTCAAGGGCTGGCTGTCCTGAGGAAAACCAGTCCTTCTGTTAAAGACTGAGGCAGAGAAAGTATTAAGTACCTCAGCCTTTTCCTCAGCCTTGGTTACAATGTTCCCCTCAGCATCCAATAAAGGATGGAGATTTTCCTTTTAGAATTAGAATACATTTCTTCCCAAATATCATACATGATCTAACAATATATTGTTCAAATTTTGATACAGAACAGAGAATCATAGAATGTTAAGGGGTTGAAATGGATTTTAAAGATCATCTAGTCCTAGCCTGTCCTGCCATGGGCAGGCACACCTCCCACTAGACCAGACTTCTCAAGGCTTTATTCAACCTGGCTTTGAATATCACAAGGGTTGGGATATTTAAAATCTGCATGGGCAGCCTGCTACAGCATCTCACCATCCTCACAGTAAAAAAAAAATCTTCCTAATAGCTAACCTAAATTTCCCCTCTTTCAATTTGCAGCCATTAATCCTTGTCCTATCACTGCAATTCCTGACAATGAGTCCCTCTTGGGCTTCCCTGTGGGCCCCCTTCGGATACTGGAAGGCTGCTGTGAGGTCTCCACAGCCTGCCTTCAACAGGGGAGATGCTCCAGTCCTCTTATCCACTTTGTGGCCCTTCTCTGGACTTGCTCCACCAGTTCCATGTCCTTCCTATGCTGGTGGGACTGGTGCTGAATGCAGTGCTCCAGGAGGGGTCTCTCAAGGGCAGAGCAGAGCAGGAGAATCACCTCCTTCGACCCAGTGGCCACACTGTTTTTGATGCTGCCCAGGATTTACTTGGCTTTCTGGGCTGTGATCTCACACTGCTGGTTTATGGTGAGTTTTTCATCAACCACCAACCCCAAATCTTTCTCTGCAGGGCTGCCCTCAATCACCTCTCCACCTTATCTTTGGCATAGAAAAGAATCACAGGCTCCAAACAAATAAATTCAGCGAGAGCACAAAGAACAGAGATACCTGAATTACAGATAGCTTATGTAAGACTTATTTAATGAAATACAGCTAGAGAAATGCAATGCTAAAAAGGAAAACAAAGGACTTCCTAGACTTCTAAGATAAGTTTGGTATTCAGGGCAATTAAAACTAACTTAAACTAGATTAAACTGAAACTCTTTGGAGCTCAATATATCTTGCAGACTGTTCTCAGTCTCCATCCCTATTTTAAAAAAATTGAATCTCCTTTTAATTAAACAATTTGACCTTCATTCTTCTTGGGGAACAACTTTCAGTTTCTACAGGATAATGAAAAACAAGTGAGTGGAACCAACGCCACTTTATATTCTACGTCTAACAGACCCCAGGAGCTACAGTCAAGAATGCAATTTAATAGCTGGAAGATGTCACAATTATTTGAGATGAGAAAACTACATTACTTATAAATAAAAAGGTAATTAAAGCATGATATAAACTCATCTGGTACCCCAACTACTGTTTAAATTTTATTGAACTCTACAACCTAGATTAAAACTTGACTATTAAAACTTGACTATCAAACATTTTAGTTTGACTTCAAGCAGAGCCATTAGGCATTTCCAAGAATGGAACTAAAGGACAGTATTTTCATTTTCTCACATCAAGAAATTTTTCCAAGCTTTTCTTTGAGACATGCCTGGTTGAAAGCCCTTGAAATTTGAATTGAGGAATATTTTGATGACATAAAATGTCTCGGGAAAAAGTAATTTTAAGTTAGCACACTCTCAAAACATTGTTCAACCTTCAAAAAAAAAAATCACAGTTCATACACACTGAATAGATAATTGCTATAAACTTTTACAAGAACATTTCAACAAAATGTTGATTAAAGTGAGAATCCTGTGGGCCACTGTTGAGCTGGATTTTTGTTCTTCAGGACCACATCTGAGCAGGCTTTGCCCAGGTTAAGTTAACAGCTGGAACCAATCTGTTTTACCTGAGAACAACAGAAAGATGGGTTCGACTACTTACTCACTGGAAATCCAGGCCAGAGGGAACACCATACATTTGCAATGTTCTGTCTTAATCATATATGATAGATGTTTTTCCTACATTTTTTTCTTTTTTTAAATAACAGTGTTGAAAAATATTTAAATTTACAAAGCTATGCATTTAGAATTTGGAAAATACTTATGTTTCCTATGCAAAGACATTTTTTTGGGAATCTTTTTCCATTCCTGCAATTTACATGTGACCTCATATGATCAAGGAAGTTCAAGAAAAATTTTCCAAAAATATAGCCAAAGGATTTTTTTCTCCTTAATTTAGCCCATTTGTAAAGATATGCAATACTTCATATAACTCTTAACAATGTAATTTGTGTTTGTAGAATCTATCATGGTAATTGCTCATTATTGCTTCTAGCTTTTCCTTTTAAATGCATCCTCCCAGACTCCAAATTCTAGGTTAGAGCCTTTCCTGTGATAAACACATTCAGTTCTCATCAAAGGGAATAGAAATCCCACATGCACAACTTGTAATCTGCACTTGTGCTTGTTACTTTGCTCTGATCACAAGAGGTGATGTTTGCATAGCAATGAGCATCTCCCAAAGCTGGAAAGCCATGCTCCTGTTGAGCAACTCTAAACTATATTGGTGCTTTTACTACACTGTTCTTTTACCAGATCAAACCTAATTTTCTACCTGTCTTGTCTCCAAATGTCCTGCCTTTTACTTACCAAAGATTTTGACTGACTGAATTTAATGAATTTTTTAAAATGTGGATTATTTAACAGTTCCTTTACAATGAGTCACATTTTCATGTTTTGCTTAGTCTCCTATTAAAACTGTCCCCATTAAATTTGCAATTCACCTTTTCTTTAATCTAAAGATCTGAAAGTTCTTTCAGGAGGTATTTTGAAACAGGTTAGCAGTAGGTAAGATTTTATAAAGGTGTCACAAATGCAGTATATTATATGCAAAATTTTAGCAAGTGATTTATGAGTTAAACCATAGAATAAATGCAATTTGACATTCAACTCATATTTGGACACATCAGTCTTTGTAATTTGGAAACACACTTCATTATAATTATGTGTTTCCAGACTATGCTTCCTTCAATGGATTTGCCAATTATAAGCCAATTAATATCCCAAATCAATTGATGTTCTGTCTAATGCACAAACAATTGCAAATTTGATTCCCCCTGAAAGGGCTGTTTTTCTACCGATATAGTAAAAAGAATTGCTGAATTGTGACTATTTGGCCATCTCTTTTCTCCCATACATGTAGAAACTGGAAGGAGAAAAGAAGTTATGCAACTTTAGGCAGAATCAGTTCTGGAGGGAGCAGGAACCTTGAATTCTGACAAGATGACCTAGATATAGCAGTATGGCATTTCCACAGCAGTTTCCATGATTTTACATTACTTCTGAATAATACCTGATGAAATGTCAAACCAGCTTGGAGCAAAGAGGCTTTTACCATCTTAATACAGCAGGCAGCTTTCAACTTTTTTTCAGTAGGAACAGAATTTTTTTTTTGTGGGAGCTCAGCAGGTTTGCACAGCATCTTGTTCACTGCTTCAGAAAAAAATATGGCTTTACTGTCATTCTGTGTGCTCATAAAACATGCTGTACAATGAAAAAGGTTATTGAGTAACTAATAGAAAGTTCTGAAAATGGTTGTGAATCTGCCTATTTCCTTGCAGCTTGGCAACACACTTGGAGCAGAGGGACTTGTCAAAGGAATAAATATGTAACCAGACCTGCCAACATTCACTCATTTAAAAGTACATTCTTTCATGTTGAATCCATTTTAATGTTGTCAAGTTTTTCCCTTTAGGGATAAAAGACATTTACCATGAATATTATGAGAAACTGACAAAAATGTCACTGCTGTTTATTCCCTGTGTACTCTGAATTTGTGAGTGAGGAAATGGTATTTCACCTAATAGCCCACACAGTGGCAATGTACTCATTCTGGAGTAATTTTGTTCATATCTTGCTTCTCAATGTACTCATTCTGGAGTAATTCTGTTCACACCTTGCTTTTGAAGGCAATACTCCCTTTCCATCTTAAGAAAAGCATCTTCCATAGACCTGCATCTGAAGCACAGACAGGATCATTCATGTATTTTTCTGTTCCTTTCCAGGCTAACACAGTGAGGGTCAGAAAGCTTCTTTAATCTGCTCAAAGCCTCTGCTCACATCGCTTTGTCAGATGGATGCTTTTGATAAATTGCCTTAATAAAAGTAACAATACCACTGAAGCCATCCACAAATCTTCAATAATAACTGAATTCTACAACATTGAATTCTGTTCTAAGAAAGAAACTCTATGAATGGTCATTTTTATGGTCGGGTTTTTTTGTACAAGCTAATCCCATATCTTTATATTAATCTCCCAGAGAGCAGTTACATCTCTCCCTACCACTTCTTGCTGTTATTGACTAAAATGAAATTGTTTTTTCATAATTTATCAATTTTTTTAATACAAAACCCACAGGTTATGCACTCTTTTCAGCCTTTGTGTTGTCAATGCATCAAATCATGCAGTTCTATGAACATTGGGTTTTTAAGTGTCAGAAAGTTGCCTCCTAAATTAATAAAATCACAGTATTGTCTGGAACTCAAAAGCCTATATTCATGAGCATGAAAACTACTATTTTTTAAGTGCATGTGCAGCTTTGTGAAGCTTGGCAGGTTGTAGAACTTGGCACTGCTCAGGCTGCTCAGTAAAGTATCTGCCTTGTTTTCTGACACAGCAGGCACAGCCTCATTGTAGTATTATCTGTAATCCATACAAAAGCCTTGTCTCCTACATCTTCCACTGTATCACTCTTTGGTAAAATGACCCAGGACAGAGCCTTATTCAAGAAGTCACTTATCTCCACAGGTTATCCTAGCCCTGTACACTTCATTATTCTGCACTGTCTGGTGGTCTCTGGTGAGGTTAGAGTGAACTTTTTTATCAGTTATACTTGTTCAGAAAATACTCCTACACAAATATACAAGTCTCTCTGTGTTCTGCTTTCTGGAAGTAACAAAATTTCATGTCAGTTCCTCAGTTTGATGTCCTCCAAGGGATATCTGACTTCAGTGAGAAGATCTAGCAGAAGGGAAGTATGGGATGCCTCTTCGCAGCCCTACAGGTTGTTCAAAGCTTCGTCACAACACAAGTCTGCAGTACATGTGAAGCTTTCCTGCCTTGTCAATAACCTTATGAATCATTTCAATGGCTTCTGAAAGTTCCCACCCAGGAATTCGGGATCTCATTAGTGGTTGATGGCTATTCTCCAGACCCCCAGCATGCTCCCCAATCTAGTAGACCACTCAGCTTGCGGCTAAGACATGGTTGTGTCACCTCCCAGCTCTGCCTTACCAACACAGAATGCCAGTAAAAAGCCACAGGTCAGGGTTTCTTGGAGTAGAATTGAAAGAGCAGCATCTCTCTCAGCACCCTTTATAGCTAGAGGCATCCCATCCTGTGTTTCAGGCATGGGAACTGATCACTATGCCCTTTCTGAGCTCTGAGCACTAGAAATAGATTAATAAGTGAACAATTTGTGAAAACTATAGTGCACTGTAGACAGTCATTACTGACAGGAGTGTAATTCTTTGTCTCACCCCACATTTTGGCCAGAGCAATTGTCAGACACTGCCTGCTCTTTGCAGATAGCTTGCTCTGCCATGATACCTTCAGACAGCTAGAGCACAGCTTCCCACTGACATCAACTTACTCCATTCTAGTGACTCCAGCTGGAAATCTGCCCTCATGCACTTTCTAACTCTTCTCTGGCCTCTGAGACTACCATGGTTCCAGTTTTTTGTGATATGTAGTTTATGGAATCCATATGGACCCTCAACATTCACTTTAAACTTACGGTAGATCTCCTCATATGACAGAGATGACCTAATATTGTGCTTTGCAAATATCTTTGAATTTATTTTGCTGCATCTTCTTTTCTGCACCTTTCTTTACCTTCATCTCATTCTTTGCTTCTGAATGTTGAAACATTTACATGTCAAACCCTTCACCTGTGAGTCAGCATCAGAAAGTATTTTACAAGAATCTGAGACACCTTTCCTCATTTTGCTTGTCATTTCACATCTCCTACTACTCTGTAAGAAACATTATATTCCTCAGGTATAACAAATAGTTTTCTAGCTCTCCCTCTTTATAATCCATTTGTATGCAGAGTTGTGAAGTTTAGTAAATACTAAACTAAAGCTTCTGCTTATCCAAGACTTGAATTTTCAGTTTCAGAGTCTGTCCAAGTTTTAAAACATAAAAAAAAAATCATTGGATAAACTACAGTTCAACATATGTCTTGGAACTTAGCTGTTTAGAAGAGGTCAAGGTAATTCTTCTGCTATTGTACTTTCTCCTGGTTTTGTTTGTTTGGTTGGTTTTGGGGTTTTTGGGGGTTTTTTTGTATTCTTGCTGTTTTTTTAAACAGACTGCAGGAATCAGGCAATATTCAGCAATACCAACATTGCTGCTGGCTGCTTTGTGGCTCTATCTGAGCTCTCCTCAGGTACTTGTTCAAACCATTTTTAGTGCTGGTACCTGCTTCTTTGGCATAGTTTCAGCTGCTTCCCACACTTCAAACTTGTCCCGAGTGAGAATGAGCACCTGATGTGACAGATTCTAATCACACTGCATTAGTGACAACTTTGTTTGCTTGGGACTATTTCCAATATCTTAACTACTTTTCACTTATGTGAAGTTCTTAATTTGCTTTCCCCAAACTGTCAGGATTTGAAGTGGAGCAGCATTCATCTGCTGAGTTTACTAGCAGATTCTTCTGAACCCAGTAGAGATGATCCCTTCTACGCTTTGAATACCAGGGTGAAATGTATTCAAATGTGTTTCTGGAGCATTACACTACTAAGTTTACTGATAATTTCTGTCCCATTACAGGAACAGAAGCACACACACCTACACACGTAGAAAGACACTCTCACTTGGCTTCCTCTAGTGAGTGGCATCAGGTAGTTCCTGCCTTCCCTGCCTTCCCCTTCCAAGCAAACTCTAATGGAATCTGATGCTCATCACTGGTACTCCAAAGACAATAATTTAACTGGTTTTCAGGTCTTCAGCAAATTTCACATGCCTTGCTCTTTCTCAAAGACAACTAGGCAGTTTTTATATAACAACCCACTCCCTGCATCTACAGATGCAAAACTCAGCAGGAGTTAAGTAAGCAATTTTCCATATCCTGTGGTTTATATTCTCTCTCCAGCCCCCATCAGATATCATATTCTTTAGCTAACAATACTACCACAGATTTATGATGAAATCACCATTAAGACAAGTCAAGATGAAAGCAATTTATTTTTTTTTATGCATGGAAAGCAGACAGCAATGTTACTGAAGTTCATACAAATCGTATACAGGTGATAAAAGGGCAGAAAAATCATGCCTATTTCTAGAAGATATCAAAAGGCCCTCCAGAACCTGTAACAAGCTGTACACAGCTAATCCACATAGCTGAGGTCTGAAGACATTTACAAGAGTGCACTTCACATAGAAAGCATGCTTGCTTTTAAATTTCATCTTCACTTATGGCTCTTCTGAGTTTTCAGTGAGTTTAAAATCATTCTCTAGCTCTGCCTGCAATTCTTTCTTGACACAGTCAAGATCCTTCCTTCCTTCCTTCCTTCCTTCCTTCCTTCCTTCCTTCCTTCCTTCCTTCTATCTATCTATCTATCTATCTATCTATCTATCTATCTATCTATCT
>VXBU01011407.1:103193-158853 GCA_013400315.1 Bombycilla garrulus | reverse complement strand
CCGCTCTCGCCCGTCGCCCGCCTCGAGACCGCCCCCCCACGACCCGCCCGGGACCGTCCCCGGGGGCTGCTTGTCCCCGGTGCCCGTGGCCGGCTCCTCCTGAGCCGCCCGGCGTGACTGAGCGCGGCCCCGGCCCCGCCGCGCAGGGGGGTCACGGGCCGGCGGTGGCGTGGGGGGGGGCCGGTTCTCGGTAGCTCGGGAGCGGAGGCGGTTCCCGAAGGGGGCCAGAGCGGGGGCCTGACGCGATGGAAGCGCTCTTGTGTGCGCCCTCGCAGCGGCTCCGTGCCCCCGCCCCAGCTTGGCCGGCAGGAGCTTACCTTCTCTGTCGCCGCGCATTAGTTTGGTTTTCTAACTTTTCGGAACGGCCCCGTGTGTATTCAAGTGTTTCGTCAGCTAAGAAGTATTTCACCCAAAAGAAGCGTTTTCAATATGCTGAGTTTCTCTTGTTATCAGCAAAAAGTTTTCAGACGTGTTGTTTCAGCTGAAATTCTTTGTGGCGGCTAAGCCACGTTAATTCTTTCTCTCTGTCATGCTTAAGGCTCCATTGTCAAGCCTGGTGGGGAATCTCTCCCGTTGAATTAAATACCAGCGTCTAGGTTTAGCATGAATTCCCGCTGCATGGCTGCATCGGGTCTTTTATCGCTCTCATCACTCCAGCGGTCAGCAGAGTTCAGCGCATTGTTTGGTGAAGAATCAAAAGCATTATTCCTGATGCTGCAGTGAAAATTCCTCAAATATGAATCCAGAGTGAGAAGGAGGGGAGGCATACATTTTTAGGAAGCTAGAGAAGTTCGGTAGTGATAACTGCACTTTCTAGCGAGTCAGCAAGAATTATTCCCACATTCCTGAACATAGAGCTGCAATGGACGCCGTTCCCCAGGAGCTGAATTTCTTTCTGTTCTCAACTGCTTACATATAACTTAAAAACATTTCTAAAAAAATTTTTGAACTTTATTGGAATTGTAACAAAGCAAGTTCTTTGTGCAGCTGTGTCACAATGCCTGTGAAATAAAACACTGGATAAGAACTCTAAAGCTTAGATTCTTTAAACTGGCATATTTTGTCAGGAATTTGCTTGAAACTGAGTTAGAGTTCTTTTTAATCTTCAGAGATACATGTGTACTATTGTCAATCAGAATAAGAAACTCTAATTGGCATGATAGATACCAAGCTTTTCAAGTCTGTTAGTTTCCTATAAAAATGCAAGGAGTAGTATAACTTTTTACTTATTTAACTGCACTGAATTTGGCGTTAGTTTCTGAATATTTCCAAGGTATGCTGCAAATACTTTTATGGTTTAGGATCATTCAGAGTGGAAGGGTCCTTTAGGAGGTCTGTCATGCTCAAAGCAGTGTCAGCTATCAGGTCAGATCAGGTCACGCGGGGCTTTGTCCTGCTGACTCTTGAAAACCTCTAAGAATGGAGGCTGCACAAGCTCTTTGAGTTACTCACTCCTGCTTGACTTGCCCTCATTAGGATGGAGAGATCTGGACTTCTTCCAGTCTGAACCTCCTTTTTTCAATTTATGGCTGTTGTCTCTCATTTTTCTACCATGCATGGCTGTGAAGAACCACCCTTAGTCTTCATGGTGGGTTAATGAACTTTCACCTAGAAATACAAATCTGTCTCTCTACAGTGTAGCTAGACTGACTTAAGTTGTCTATTTCTTGAAGATTTCTTTGGATAAAAGTATTGCTTAGCCTTTAAAATATTTGCTTCCTAAAATCATACAGGACTCATGCTTGGTTTTAAACATTGGCATAGTCCAGTCAGTTCTTCAAAGTGTACTTACTATTGGAATGTAATATTGAATACATAAAGGATTCAAATAACTGCAGGTAAATTGAATAGCAGGTTTTTATTTGTGTGCAGTGAAAGCCAGTTAGAATGAGAAATGGATAGACAGGAAACTAAGCAGACTCAGGTTACTTCAAATAGGTTTAGTCATTGAGAAATGAGAATGAGGGGTGTTCAGTTGAAGACTGAACTTGATGGAGATGCAGGGTCTCATCCTGTTCTGGATAATTGTAGTAAAAGCTGTTAGGGGAAAAAAAAAAAAGGGATGAGGAAGAAAGCCTGATGACTCCAAACTCAATTTATGTGTATGGATTTATATGTGTATAGTCTGCTCTTGTGAGACCCCACCAGAGTCCTGTGTGCACCTCTGTGGTCCCTAAGAAGGACATGGGCCTTGGAGTGGGTCCAGAGGAGGGTCAGAGGAAAGACAGGCTGAGACACTTGGGGTGAGACGGAGCAGCCTTTGAGTACTTAAAGGGCACCTGCAGGAAAGGTGGAGAGGGGCTTTACAAAGGCATGCAGTGATAGGACAAGGGGTAGTGACTTTAAAATTGAGGAGGGCATGTTCAGATTAGATATGCAAAATAAATTTTTAACCGTGAGGGTGTTGAGGCACTGGAACAGGCTGCCCAGAGAAGCTGTAATGCCCCATTCTTGGAAGTATTGAAGTCTGGGTTGGCTGGGGCTTTGAGTAACCTGGTCTAGTGGAAGGTATCCCTGCCCACAGCAGAGGGTTTGGAACTTGATGGTCCTTCATGTCCCTTCCAACTCAAAACATCCTGTGATTATGTGTATGAGCTAGCATGTTCATAACTTAACCTGACTAGTTGGCTGAAATCTGGTTGATTTATTTTGCCATCCATCCTTGAATTTTGTCTGTTGACTATAAAAGCCTGTCTTCCTCTTAGTTGTGTGTCTGTCTTCTAATAAGAGAAACTTTTGTCTGCTTTGTTTTGGTAGTCTTATGCTCTTTTTTTTAAAGTGCATTTCTCAGGTTTGGGAGGAAATGAGTAGTAAGTGTAGACAATAGGTACTTTCTTGCACATGTTAGGAAAGTTGGTCATGATGCGTGAAAAATTTGTACTTCTGTATAAGATAACTGGGGAACTAATTGTAAACTTAAAGAATACAGTAAGATGTGGCAGGATCCAGGTACAGAGTTAGAGTGTGGGCAAGACTGGTAGTAAGATGGGTAGGGCCAGCAAAAAAGTCTCCCAGCAGCCCGGTGGGAAGGTTCTGTGTTTGGCCCATGTGTTCCTCGTGTCCCTCTGCTTTAGCATCCTCTGTATCCAGTTTACTGAATTGACAGAGTTATACCATTGAACAACTGCTTAGGTTGCTGCCATTTTTAGTGAGTTAAACAAACAACTCAAAATAGAATTTTATGGTTATCAGAATTGACATGAGGGAAGATGGCTTTTACTGTGCTTCAGCTGTCTGTGAGAGCATAATTTCAAGTCCCTGCTGGGCCTGGGTTTAGGGAACCGTCATGTTTCTGTATTAGTTTTTGGATTTGTAGATAATAGTGCAATATAAATATATACATTCATGGAAGAAGTTAACCTGAGAAGACTTTCTATTCTGACCCTAAACCTCATTTAATTTCCAGTCTCCATGAAATGATTAGATTAAATGCAGGGGTTCGTTTGGGATTCAGAGTCTCATTGACCGTGAGTGTACGTTGGCAACTAGAGAGAATATAAAATGAGCATTGACTTTGTGAAGAAGGCCTTGGAAGCAGGTACAGAAAGGAAGGAAGATGATATTGAAGTCTAATATTAAATGCAAAACTGCTTAATTGACAACAGCAGGTATCCTGTCAAGGTGTGTTAGAGTTTGTTAGAGTATTGGAAGGAGCTTACTACAGTCTTGGAAATCAGAAGTAGGCAGGCAGAGATCTGATAGAAATGAACCTGAGCTGTGCAGAGTAGGCTTATTCCTTGAGCTCAGGATGGGATAATGAGTGTTTGGAAAGGGTGAAGTAATTAATCTTTAAGATTGTCCACAGAAAGTAACTTGGAGTTACTAGGTATAGAACTATTTCTGAATGTTATGAGGAGTTGCTATTTAGCTTGTGATCCTCCTACCTACATAGATTTAGTATATTTTTTAAAAAAATATTCATTTCAAAATGCTCTCATATACCATGTTTTGGAGAGCAAAAGTTGTTTTTCTGTGTTTTCACTCCAGCTGCTAAGTAACAAAGTAACTTAAAAAGAGACATGTATAAAATGCATGTCAGACACATGTGAGACAATGTAACTGAACCACTCATTAAGCATTGCATTTTGTTAAGAGGGTTTTCCTAAGGAGGACACTAAATAGCCTCTCTTTCTAAAAATTCAAGCAGGAGTTTAAAAATGAGACATTCTTACTCAGAATGTGTGGTTGGGATGTGTAGCTGCCACATAACACTGTAAAAGTTTTAAAAAGGCTCAAAACCAGAACTGATCCAATTTTTGGACTATACATTTGTCTGTGATTATTAACCTGTTGGTTGCAGCTTGGTCTCAGGCTTCCAAAGTTATGATAAAAGCTATGATGGATTCCCAGTAGGACATGTTTTGTGTATGTTGTATTTCTACAAGTTTATGTTCTCTTTATATTTTATAACTAATCTCCTAAGTGACCAGTCATGCATATGGAGATCATTCCAATATGGCAGATCTTTCTGAATAACTAAGATGTTACTCATAATTTTAAAATAGGTCATACATTTTTATTTTTATGAGTTTAATTTTTTTTCTGCTGTTATTTTTTTTTTAATTGGATGGACATCGATGTTTTAAAGGTCAATTCCTATTAATGCTTAACACATACTTTCTAATAAATGTTTATAATAAGCTGCATCTCTTTTTGTGCAGGAGACCTACGAGACTATTCCGGGCCCATCAAAGATCACTTACCTCCTGCAAGCAATCAGGAACAATGCTACTCCTGAGGAGGTATGGCTCAGTAACCTTGGATTTGTGTAGATTTTCAGGGAGACTTGGAGAAGAGGGGAAGAAATCAGTGCTGATTATTTTGGGATGAATGAGCAAGTTTGGCATTAACTGAAACATCTGAATTTACTGCACATTTGTAGAGGGCTCACTCATCTTCTCATCTTGTTTGTTGCACACCCAATTCACTGGCTGAGACCTTTTGGTACAGGATATTTAGTTTCAGGAACAGTTTTTCATAAGCAACTGCTTGTATCTCCACTGTCTTCTGTTGTGTGCTTTGCTTAATGAGAGTTATTTTCCATTAAATGTGTAACTGATATGTGACTTACTGTCATGTTTCTTCAAGTTACAGTTGAGATGTGATTTCTACCTGGGGTCCTGTGCCTGAACATATTAAACTTGTGTGTTGTCTGAAACTTATAGTGCTTCTTAAGTCATCTAACAGTACTGTGGAATGAGTGGAGGGTAGTCTAAACATCATACATATTTTTTAATCTGGGCATAAGGTAAGGGTGCTTTTTAGTTACTCCTCGGTTTTGTAAGGGTCACAACTTTAGCTGTCAGTTCAAGTACTTACTGGTAAAACTATTATTCACTTGGATATGCAGAGCGAACTACTAAACTTTCAAGATATTACAAGTTCTAGAGTCACTTAAACAATTTCTGAACTCACTTATAAGAGCATAAGTGTGCTGTTTCTTTACAGATAGCAATCTCTTCTGGCAGACTGTATTTAATTTAGATTTAGTTGCCATTTGTGCTTTTTAGTGCTAAGAAAGTATCAGCTTACCCATTCTGATGCTTATCGATCTACAGTGTTGTGTTCTTCTGACAGAATCCTTCAATATTATACTAGCAACTGATTGCATAAGAGGTATCTAGTTTTCCTTTCTCTTCCTCTGAGATGTTTAAAATGATAGCAAACTGTAGAGCAGTGTTACTACAAAGTGGAAATAAATACTTGTTTCACATGCTTGTTGATTTTATTCCCTTTACATCAGCTAAGGAAATAGCCCAGTGTGAAACTTAGGAATCTTGCCAGTGACTTGGATTCCAACTTGCAAAACTTGAAAAGTACAAAAATAACTTTTCACCTATAGAAGTTACTCTTGCCAAAGACCTTAAAGGCTGACATTTGTAGAATAACTTGATGTTTAACTCCACCAATGGATTAATCAAATAAAGGTTTAAATGTTAGCTCTTAACATAAGTAAGCATTAGGTGCTGGACTCAAAAAATCCTGATTAATAAAACCTACAACCTCTTCCCTGTAAATCCAACTACTTAGTAGCCTAATTAGAGCCTAAGTGAAGTAATCCCCATGCTCAATCTAAACACTGCATATTACACATGCTGGGAAACCTTCTGTGCATGTGTAATATGGTGCTAGTATCAACAGGTAGTTTCTGCATGTTTTAGAGAGATCCAAATGCTGAGCAGAGTATTGCATGTCAACAGTGGATAGAGCTTTGGGCCTGGAATGTGTCCTCTGAGCACACTGAATGTACCAGTGCCACCAAACACAGGATGCTGGAAGGAGCTTCAGAACTTTAAACGTGCCTTGTCCAGGCCAGGTTCAAATCCCTCTTCATCTTGAAGCTGCTGTATTGCTTTATCTCCTTGCAGGAAAACCAGACTGAAGAAAATACCCCATCGTGTTTGCATGAGTTGGATATTTGTGTTGTACAGAGTACAAGCTCTGTAGGACTATTCAGGCAGCTATTGGGAAAATCCTGCCTCTGCAACTCAGTAGTTTTGGCATTTAAATGGAGATACAGGGATGCAGGTCGTGCTCCCAGTACCCCTTGCATTTGACATGGAAAACACCATCAAGCTAGATTTGGAATAACTCTTTTAACTAACTGGTTTTCTTCTAACCAGATGCCTAAACTATGGAAATATTCACATCTTTCCTCTGTTCTCATTTCATACTTTCCTAATAGTAAAGTAACACTGTTTACAGAAGTGGAGGGAAGCATCTGACTTAGCAGTTAGAGCACTTCTGTGCCAGGTGATGTGCAAGTTTGCGCACCTCAGTCTGAGGAGGGGCTTGTCCTTACTTCCTGCACTTGTAGTCTCACTGTTACGGAGTTAAGACTCTACTTTCTATGCAACTGCATTTTAAAGGGCTGTAGAGAAAGGTGGTAAACATTCACAGTTTATTTGATTCATTTTATTCCCAGGACTTGTCTTAGATATTTTAGGCTGTTACTTTGCAGTTTTGATTTACTACATAAATCTTTGAGAGGAGCAGAAGCTCTGCATTTTCTCCTGCATTTGTTTTTTCTTGCTTAACTCTGAGTTGGCAGGTTTTGATTGTGTCCTAATTTACAGATGATTGATAAAATAACAAATGCTCTGTAAAACTGTGTCTGCTGTACTCACAGTATTCTTGGAGGGCCCTGACCTCTCCCCGAGCTCTGCCCATATTGTCACATGAAGGGATGCATGTCTTATTTTGAAGACTGCTGTTGTGAACAGTTTCCTGTTCAGCCTTTGGGAAGGAAGGCAGCCCAAGGATGCACCACAGTTCTGCCTTTGAGTTGTCTGTGGACTTTGGGCACTCAGTGTTTTCGATAGGACTAGATCTCTGAATGACATTGTGCAAGTCCATCTTTGGACCATGTGCTAAATGTTCTTCCATCCCTGCATGTTTTCCTCCTTGAGGACTTGAAAGGAACAGTAAAACAAAAGTAAAATTCAGTGTGGCAGTGCTACACATGATAGTCAGACTTTTTCTTATAAAATATGTAGGGTTACGTGGATGCTTTGAATATCAGTGGAGAGCATGGCATCCCAGATTGCTGTTCATAAATCTGCTGCTGCCCTGCTCAGCAAATTGTTGTTCTTATTGTGCCTTGTTTCCATCATCCCTAAAATACTAAAACATTTTTAACACCCTGTAAATTCTACTGATCAGAAGCAGTATGTTGAAATTCGGGCATTGTGGTTTCTTTTTAAATTAACGACTTTAACACTTCAGTTGTATGTGAGCATCTCAGTAATTTGGACATGCAGAAGACCCAATGCTGGGGAAAAAAAAGTGCTCTCTTTATGCTTCATTGGAGGAATTCCTTCTTTGGGGATGTCTGCTTTATATTGTTCCTCTCCTCATTAAAAGCTATTGCCACTAAACTGCAGGATTTTAAAATGTTTATTTGAGTACATATCTTGTAATACTTAAACATAAAAGAACCTTTGGGTTGTGTGTGAAAAATACATATATTCTTTCATAGAGTAGAAGAAACAGCCCTGGAGGTGCCATTAATTCAGCCATGTTTGTCATAATTAAATTGACAATGATAGTTTTCATATGTAAGTGAATATCTGCTGAGGAAAATATACCAATATTTTATTATTAGAAGTCTGTTGCTCATTTGTCACTCCCTATAACACTTGAATTTGCTTTAGGGATTTTGGGGATCGTTTTTTTTCCTAAGCTAGTAACTATAACCTGGAGATAATTCATGTAATGCTAATCTTGTCTTTCAGTATGCCTTACTACTTGTTTTCTTATTTTGCAATCAGTCTGTTTATCAGTCTTCTAATATTTTAAATTCTTTGGCGTTGGAAATTCTTATCCTTGTTTTCATAAAGCATGTAGTTTCCACCTGTATTCCTGTCTGTCCACTTGTTATTGCTTCATCAAAAAATGTAATGTAGTGCAAGCTCAGTGATTATCAGAGGTCAGGAAATATGCACTGAAACACGGTGCCTTGAGTAAGGGAAGGCAAACACCGGTGTTTGTGCTGTGTTTAGTCCCAGAAAACTTGCTCCCCACTCAAGGCATTTCTGTGTAAGTTTATCGTATTAATGAGGAAAAATTTAATCTTTCCCAATATTGGTGCTCCAAGGGATGGCAGAAGGAAAGATTTTTTATACTGTGGTACCATGAAAGTTTTTGGACGCATTGTTAGTGAGATTCCCACAGGCAGTGAGGGAAGAATGTCCTTCTGAACTCTCATGTTCTCCATGTGACAGCCTTTTCCTAGAGAATCTTGGCTTTTGATGAGAGCTACAGCACAGATGGGCACTGTGACTGTTCACCTGCTGCCTTCCTTACATCTGCTAGGGAAGAGCTAATCCTACATATGTGGTGGCCTTAGTCCACACCAGAGATGGTGAGGAGGAGATAAGGAATGGTAAAGAGCTGGGTCCATTCTGCTCCTTTCCTTCTGCTGGTACAAGGATACTTTGTGTGCACTACTCTTTAGCTGTACAGGAGAGAGATGGATAGATGAGAAAAAGACACAGTGAGACTGGAGACTGCAGAACATAAGAATATCATCTGGGGTGATGTTCTAGCAATACCTGATATTTGCAGGGTGTGTTAGAAGTTGACACTTTGCAGCAGTTTGTGTTTCACATGTATAGGTTATGCAGTAGTAACATTATTGAGAAATTTGAATTTGATTACATTTGCTGCTCATTGAACAGTTTTGAATTTCAGAGGCTTATAAATGAAACTGTTTGTCATTCAAGTGCACATAAAACAAGGATATCTTAGGAAAAATACAAGTTGGGATTATTTTTTTGTGAGAATTTATTCACACAAGGTTTTGTTACATACATTAAACTTCAGAAGTTTGGATAGTGATTTGTAGTTACTCTGAGTCCTTAAACACCAGTTGGTGAACATTCTATTAAGTTATTCAGAGAGTTTCATGGTTTTTTTGCCTTTACTGCATGTGTTGCTCTATTAATTTGGAATTACTAGGCCATGATTTTTGCTTCTAGTTCTTGTACAATTGTAAATAAATATGGATATGTAAGTGATTCTCTTGTGAAATAGGTGTATTCATACCGGAAACAAGACTAATATGTGATATTGAGGTTCCTATGCTTAAGTTCAAGTTTAAAGAAAAAAGTTTCATCATAGGCCTGCAAAACACTGAAAGCTTTGTTTTGACTTGGATTTGGGTTTTCTTTTTGTGTGAGTGCCTTTTTTATTGTTCAGAGAAGAATTTGCCAAATTCTAACTGTAGGTTCCTGTATCTTTAGCTTCAAGTTTAATTGTTGGAGAAAGTGAATGAGGGTTTACAGGTTAATTATCTGACAAAGTTGCCCCACTAAGTCACATTTTAATCCAGAAAAACCTGTCTGGATTATAATTGCCTCATTAGGCCATTCAAAATAGAATGAATTCGTGCTTTATAGATGTTTCAGTTACACATCTAAGTTCTTGAATTGCCACAAAATATGTCTGTGGTTCAGCTGTAGAAAAAACCTGACTACCTCAGTACTGTGATTATTTCTTTGAAGGGCTGTAATTGTCAGAAACATGATTGTAAGCTGATGTTTCTTTACTATGTTGTGTTTTTTTTTTACTATCATAATTGTCATCTGTTGCTTGAAAGGTACTCCATTCACCAAGGAAGTCTACACAATGGAAGTGTCATTTGGAAGCCTGATGTCGATGCTGCTTTGTAGGAGCATGATTACCATATCAAACACTTAAACACACACACTTCTCCTTCAACAGGCTCGGCAGATGGCAGCTGTCCTTCTGCGCCGCCTGTTGTCATCTGCATTTGAAGAAGTTTATCCAGCTCTGTCACCTGAGGATCAGACATCAGTCAAGAGTGAATTGCTGCTCTTTATCCAGTTAGAAATGCAGTCCACCATGAGAAAGAAAATATGTGACATAGTCGCTGAATTGGCGAGGAATTTAATAGGTACTTTATTTATATAAGTTGATACCATAGTAAAATGTTTATGTATTGATAGTAGTTGTGTTTGTATCTCTTGTTCTCTAGTGCTGCTTAGGCGTTTGCACACAATGTACTAACTGATTCCATGGCTTATAATAGAACCTAATATTTGTTCACACTGTCCTTGACAGATAAAAATAAGATTCTTAAACTTTGCTATTTAAATTGCTCAAGTTTAGGTGAGATTGTATTAAGGTTTAAAAATCCAGTTTTGTGTAAATTGTCATGAATTATGCTTAACATTGCATCAGTTTATTTTTTTGAGTGCTGCTATATAGCAGTAAACAGAGATTTTCTTCTGTTCTGGAGCGTTTTTAGATTAAACATTTCACAATATTTTACATTGTAACTTAGGCATATGTTGACTGGTTTTCTTGCACAATTGATATCTCACCATTCTGAAGTTTGCTTATCCTAAAACTTGTGTTTAATGTAGATGAAGAGGGCAACAACCAGTGGCCAGAAGTTCTGAAATTCTTGTTTGACTCTGTCAGCTCTCAGAATGTGGGACTGCGTGAGGCTGCTCTACATATATTCTGGTAAGCTGAATTTTTGTAGGATAGCCAAATAATGTCTGAGAGTAAAAGAAAAACTGTCACAATGTATTAACTAGTAATCATATTTATTTCATTTATTTGCTTGTATTGTGGCTTACTTAACTCAAACGTGCAGTTACAATCTGTAACTTAAACAATGGATAAGTTTGAAATAGTAGTTTAACTTTGTGTGAATTTTTATTAATGTTTTGGTCTTACCCTTAGGAATTTTCCTGGGATTTTTGGGAATCAACAGCAACACTATTTGGAGGTCATTAAGAGAATGCTGGTTCAGTGTATGCAAGAACAGGAGCATCCCTCAGTAAGAGCTTTATGTTTTGGGATTTTAGTATGTTCTGAGCATAGAAACTCAGTGCAGTAGTCTCAAACATAAAGGTTAAACCATGGATTTCAACCAGGGAATTGCATTACCTGAAACTGATGTACGGAGTTCTGACTGTGCCTGCTGCAAAACCAAAGGCTCAGACCCTTTTGTGGTCCTAGAGCTGACAGGCTGCTGGTATCTGCATTGCTTAGGCCCAGATTCTTCCCCAGTTATGCTTGGAGAAACCCAACTGCAGTGGTCAGCAGCATTGAGGGCTCAGAAACTCCTTGTTAAATTCTCTTTCTGGCCTTTGTGTCTAACAGTGTAAGTCTTTCTTGTCTCTACATACAGTATCTGTACATGGTGTGTCCCAAAATTCTGAGTATATGACAGCTCCTTGAACTGTTTGTGCATGTTTTTGCTCTAAGGGTGTGTGAGCAAGCCTTACTTTTCTGGAAGGCTTCAGATTAATTGATTTGTGCAGAGAATTGTCCTTTTAAAATGTTTCTCTTGTTGTAGAAAATGCTGGGCAAGGATAGGAAACCCTGCTGTGATATATGGGTTCAGTTTGCTGTTCCCCCAAGGATTACTTTTTCTGACCTTTGAAAGTCAACTGAATAACATTTTCTAAAGTACCACAAGTCATGCCTTTAAAGAAGCATGTCTTAAACACTTAGATCACACTTCTTGAAAAATGAGACTGACACTTGCATGCACATTTGAAGTTTTGATGGAAGTTGAAAACAATAGGGTTTTTTTCTCTTTTCTTTCATTTAATGAAAACCACCAAAACAAAAAAGCCAAACTAGGGACTACTTGCCACCTCATATGATAAACTTTTTGTATTGCAGACAATGTAGATGCTGAAGGTCTTCATTATCACTTTACCTTAATTTGAAGTAAAATTTAGAATCCCATGTTAAAAACTAGCAGAGGCATGTTTCAGTACTAGTTTCTCATATTTATTTCTCCAATCATGTCTTTTAGATCAAGACTTTGTCTGCTAGAGCTGCAGCTGCATTTGTGCTTGCTAATGAGCTCAATACTCCCGTTCTTAAACATTTTGCAGACTTGCTACCTGGAATGTTGCAGGTAAGAAACCAAACAAGTAACACTTAATGTGCCATTACCATCCACATTGACTATATCCAAATGTAAATTATTAGTCTGCAAATTTGTGGATTTTTGCTGAGACCTGAATTAACTGAGCCTTTTAGCCAGACAGCAATCACAAGCAAGATGAAGTGGAGGCTAATAAGGAATTTTGCAAACAGAAGATAATTGATAGGGTTTTAAGGAAAATAGCTCAGACCTGATTAACTTACGCAGTGTTACAGAGATGAGTTAAAATCCTTTGTAAGGTATATAGGTCAAAATCATACAGCTTTTAAATGAACCATGATATTGAAATACAGTTTAAATACGGTTATCCTGAAATTTGACATAATCTGTAATTGAGGAATTCATAGACTTGTGATATCCTGTATCTCTTCACTTTAAAGGAAAGCACAGAATTATTTTGAACATAGATTCTTAGACTGAGAACAAGAGTCTGTAGAAATTATCTTTATTGTATGATGAATTAGGAAATTGCAAATAAAATGCCATTTTAAGCTTTATATAACTTCTGAGGCTGGATTAGACCTCTTGGATGGATGAACTTGAGCAAAAGTGTAAGGTTATTTACTTTTGCAGATAAGCCTATTGTAAACCAAACCAGAGATAGAAATTATTTGAGCTCTCAAGGATGACAATTTCACAGTACACTTCCCTTCCTATATCAAGAAACAGCGGAAGTAACTAAGTTTGATATGATAATACAGAAAGTTAACTTCTGGTGATTTAAAATTAGGCTAAATTTACATTAAAGACAGACTTCTCACTACAGTCAGAACAGCAGGTTCCTGTTGATAGGGTGAGCTGTAAACTGCGTGTGCTTTGCAGCAAGCTGAAGAAAAATTTTGCCAAATCTACTGGCATCTGCAATGGATGGAATTTGATCTTAAATGCAAACTGAGAGGAATTTGTTCTAATCATCTGAACTTGAAAATGGGCTATAGTGTGTCTAAGTGTTTTGATATTGAGGTCTCTCTTGGGTGGTTAGTTCCTGTCCCCGCCTTTGTCAATAACAATTTTGTTATTTAAAAGTTAAAACTGCCTGGGAGGACCTTGGTTACACAGTACTGTGTGAGTGGGGGCAAGGCAGGGCTTGGGGTGGTCATACAATTTGTCTTGATGTTTGGCACTTTATTAGTGTGTGGACTTTAGATTTCGGGCTAATAGCCCACTGTGTGCTATAACTTTCAATGCTGCTGTTACACTGTTTAGACACTGTAACAACACACGCACTTGGCTCGCATTTTCAAGCTGTCTTTTGCAAATATGGAGCGCAGAGTTGTTATGAAATCTGTCTTTTTAAAGTACTTACTGCAAGAAGAACAAGACTTTCTGGCTGTGGTAACACAAGATGGATATGAAGATCCGAGTTTATAAATAGGAATGTGTTAGAATAGTGGTGAGTGACCTTTAGAGACAGTTGGATGCTTTTTTTGTTGCTGTTGAAATTCATTTTGTTGAAATACTGACGTGGTAAAAAAGCTAAAAATAAAATTCTGACTTGGCGTATCAGTCCTTTCCGTACAAGATCTATAATGTTTATGCTGGAAACTGAACTTTGAAAACTGACAGTTGAAACTTTTACCCAGAGTTTTCCCTTGCAAAGGGAGGTAAAAGCAGATAGAACTTGACTGACTCCCTTGAACGTTGTTTGATACTACAGAAAAGTGCCTCTGCCTTTTAGGGCTCATTTTTCACTTTGAGCTGCTTTCTTCAGAAAACCAGTCTTGCTTTAAAAAACTGTCATAGTTGCAATGGGTGTAAAATACAGTTTTGCAGAAAATTCCTGTAAATATTACGTTGTCCTTTGAGACAATCAAAGGATATTGTAGCTATTAGACAAAAGGCCTTAGCTGTGACAGATTTATTTTTTTTCCAGATTTTTCCAGTTCTGGTACTAGAAGATGCTGCTTCTGTGTTGGAAGTGTGGGTTATATAACTGCCACTATCAAAAATGTTGAATTCTAGACTTGAATATTAAATATTACTTAGTTACTCGTCTCAAAAAATGTTTCAACATTAGGAAGACATAAACTACTTTGTTAGTGAAAATTCTTTCAAAACCTCAGAAGTGAATGTAAAGACTGTTTTCTTTGGAGCTTTGTGTACTTCTAAATTCTAGCACCATTGAGTAACAGTGTTCTGTTTTGTCACTAAAATATCACTCTGATCAGTTAAAAGTAAGTTTTAAATTTTTTTTCAGAATGTGCATATGGGTTAGGAAAGATAGTTGCAAAAATCTTGATTTCTTCTTCTCTTTTCCGTGTCTGTGACTGAAGGCTGAAAGGTCTGCTTTAATTTTGTGGCTCTCGAGGCATGTCTGGAAAAACTTCTTTAATCATGTGGTTCCTGGTGTTTATAAGCATAAAACTATTCAAAACTTTTCTCACGTAAAAGGCAAAAGAAGAGTTGGGTTCATTTTCCTTCATTTGGGCAGAGTTACTTTCTTTTAATTGGATTTTGAAGTTGTTGTCAGAACTCAGTGGATTTGCATGTCAGAACCTCTGATGTGTGACCTTAATTCTTTCTGATTATCTGCAGTGTTAGATTTGAACGTTGTGAGCCATCACTTAATTGTAGAAAACTTGTCGTTTTGGACACTGCATAGTATCTTGTTATGGATTTAAGCACACAGGTCACCATAGCAGGGTCTGACTTTGAGATCCTGCTGGAAGTTGGAGTGAAGCCTTCTAATTAATTGTATTCTCTTAGTTCTCAGGTTACAGCTTGAACTGGTGCCTCCAGAGAGGGACCCCTACCCCAATTCATGTCTCTCAATTGTGTGTGCGCCACTGATGGCCCAGTCCCCAGCCACTTCTGTTGATGGTCTCCTGATTTCTTACTGGTTTTCACTGTTGCAGGGCTGGTCTTCTGATGAAGTTACTTCATTCTCTTGGAATTGTCTGGTTGATTCTTATCTTCATTCTGCTTGTATCTGCTGGAATCAGCTAGTTCACTGTCAGAAGCATTAGTTTTAACAAAAAGTTTACTCTGGTCAGTTCTTGTGGATTCAGGCTTTGGCTACTTAGCTACTAATACTAAATTGAGATTGTTCAGAGAAACAGGAATACAACTAATGAAATTCCATCTATAACACTGGTCCTATTCATAATGTTTGCTTTTATTTAATCTTACCTCCATCTTATCTTTCCATAGGCTCTGAATGATTCTTGCTACCAAAATGATGATTCTGTTCTGAAATCCCTTGTAGAAATTGCGGATTCTGTTCCTAAGTATTTACGACCACATTTAGAAGCTACTTTGCAACTAACTCTGAAGGTAAAGCTAGGAATGTTTTTTTTAAGAATCACTTTTTCCACCCCAAAACTTCTGTTCTAACCATTTACTGTAATCTTTTGGGTTGTAGTTGTGTGCAGATTCCAGTCTCAGTAACATGCAGCGTCAGTTGGCACTGGAAGTAATTGTGGCCTTGTCAGAAACTGCTGCTGCTATGCTGAGGAGGCATACAAACATTATTGCACAAGCCAGTAAGTATTTTCCTCATTTTCTTTGTTGAAACAGTTGTCATTTACAGTACTAAATTGACTTTGCTGTTGGTCAGTGGTAAAACCACATCTAACTGAGAGTTTGCTGGTGCTTGTAACTTAAGAAAACTCAATTCAGTGTCTTCTAATGGAGTGACCTCCTTCCTATTATGACTCTTCATAAATTAATCTATGCCTATGCAGCACCAAAAATTTAAACAAAAATACTGTTGATTCTTATTAGATGTTTCCAAGGAAAACACTACTTGCATGCTTTTCTGCTGGCTTTGGAAAAAAGGGTATTTAGTTCTGCAATTCTATGTTTGGAGTTTGGTATGTAGGCCAGATACTCTGTGGTGCTGGCAAGTCAAGACTGAAGGAATTGAGCATGCATGTTGAGCATCAGTGGTGAGTTAAAGCCGTGAATTAAAAAATCAGATGCTGGTATAAATATATAGAAATAAACTAATTAGTCTATTTAACATGCAGATGGTAAAGTCTTTGAAGAGGCACTTTTTAAATCATGCATTATTATTTGAAATGCTAAAAATAAATGTCTTCTGGGCAGCCCCAGCATCAAGGCTGTTTGCACTGGTGTTTCTTTGTCTTTTAAACCCTTTCTTTGACTAGATCAGGGCACTGGCACAGCAGTGTAGCCTGCTTTTCCCTCCCTGTCACACTTATGTTTGCCTAAACTCTTGCTTGTTTTCTGAAACTTGCATAAAAGGCAACTTTTGCTGTGCGCTCAGCCTGAGGAAAGTTGTATAGATGTCACTAAAATTATAAAACTTCTGTTGTAAACTGGATCTGATTGGCTTAAGTGTTTAATATATTGGTCAGAAGTTTTGTTTGCTAGTAGAATAGTTTTTTTTTAAGAAGAGGACCTTTTGTTGAAATCTGTAAATTTTCAGAACACCCTGTTTTCACTCCATCTTGTAGCTTGGTGGAATTAGTAACACTTGACACTTTGCTGGCCCCACATCATTACAAGCTTCTTATTTGTTCAGAAGAGAAGAACCTCTTACCTCTTTAGAATGCACTCCTATTATTTTGGGTTGATAGTTGCTGTTTAGGAATGAAGTACTTCTATTAAGATAAAGCACCGTAGGAGAGATAAATGCCTTTCATTTGCAATTAATCGTAAAATTAGTCATATTATCAATATGCCACTAAGGAGAAAGACATTTATGATTTTGGAGAACTGGTAAAGCAGTTGTGTTCAGGGAATGATAAAAAGGTAGTAAAAAAGGATTGCTTTTGTCTTGGCTTTGTGTCTTAGTTTAAAAGGCTTTCTGTTTTCATTCAATGAGAAGTTGCTAGATCACTTGATACTCACAACTAGAACTGGGACTCAGGCAAAGTTGTCATATTGTGCTGGTTTTACTGAGCACAGTGCTGCTTTAGGAGTGTGTGTCCTGTGTGCCAGTTAGCTGCTCAGGAATCCACTTGGATCACGACTTCCCTTCTTGAACTTAGAGGATTGCAGAGAGTTTTATTGCTCTGATAAGAAGCAGGCTTAGTGGGCTTATGCTTAGCTGATTTGTAAGAGTCTATATATTGGCAGTAATTAAATTTTGAGGGCTTGTTGGGACAATGTTGAAACTTCTATGCACGCTCTATATTTTTCTAAAAACTCCTTGTGAAACTACACTTACTGGCAGCCACATTCATGGAAAACATCAAGACGAAACAAGATACTGTAGGTTCTAGATATGATGGCCAGAACACATTGGATGAAAGCTTGTTGTCAGCTTTGTTTCTTAGTAGCAACAAACACTGGCATGACTTTTTGGAGCCACAGAGCTTTGTTAGATGATGTTTGTCTTCCATATTCCATAGCTGTTGTGACAATGCATGGTTCTCATGTGTGTACTTAAGTGTGTCTGTGTCTGAAAAGCTTCTGGCTTGTAATACTTTGCTGGTTTTTTGAGGTCTAATCAGTGTATATAAAAACTGATGTAGGCATCATGCTAGAGAGATCATAGTGTCTGTTATCTTGATAGTACATAAAAGCCCTCTGGAGGTTTTTGCAGCCTTAGAATATTCTCTGTCTGAAAGTACATGCCCATGTCAAGCAGATAAATCCATAATTTGATTTTTTTTTTATACTTGCCCACAATGCTGTCAGTGAGCAATATTTTTTTTTGGTCATCAGTTGGCCAGAAGTTTCTCATCTGTCCAGATACGTGGTGGTGAGTTTGCTTAGGGTGTTGTCTCCGTGGTAGATTACAATAGTGTAGGTATATTATGAAATTCAGCACTTGCAGTGTACTTGATCAGTTCCTGTAAATCTCATCAGCAACTTGAACAGTTACTGGTTGCCTACTAGTTTTTCAGGTAGGTTGCTGTAAAGAGCAGTTACCTGTGATGGATATCTTCAAGACGTGTGGTAGGCTGTGCTGAAAAGATTGTTAAAGGTCAAAGATTGAATACTTGATTAAAACCTTTTATTTCCAGGTCAAAGTAAAACTTTGTTGCACAAATGATACTAAATTCAAAGAACTGCTCTGAGTGATTGGTGTGTAATGCAGAGTAAAGGAGTGCTTAAGAGCACCTTCTTTTGCTCTGCAAGTGCAAGGTAGACTTTTCACCCCTTGTGCTTCTGAAGGGCACAGCAACTAGCAGACCTAGAGCAGACAAACCACTGTGCTCCTTCCTTCTGTGAGAACTCGTAAGAATAGGTGATGTTTATTGTATAATAGTTTGATGCTGTGATAGAGATTGTGTAATAGTCTCTATAGAGACTTAGAATGAGAAGAATGGACAGCATCAATCTACAGAGATAGAAGCAGAAAACTGGTGCATTATAATGTGCAAGGTATGTTCATTATACAAAAGAAAAACTTGCATTAAGTGGGAAAAAGGAAATCTCAAGTTCTAAACCATGGCCTCATTGTAAGAGGAAAGCTTTATGCTAAGCGACCACTGTATAAATAGCTAACAAAATGTATTATGTTAAACTAAGGGCTCAGTAGTATTCTTTCATAATTAATAGTCTCTTTCATTAGTAAATGTTAAAAGGATGATGTCAGAGTGGCAGAAAAATTAAGCAAGTATATCAGAGTTCTTAAGGTATATAATACTGTTTTTAACTCTTTCAAGAATATAGGCTTTATTAATGATTTTGCTTTTTATAATTGTCATGATATACAAAACATTTTTGAGTCTTGGTAAGTTATACACTCAAGATTTTTTTTACTCTCAGTTGGAATGTTCTGGAAATACTTAATCCGGCAATCAATTCTGGATTATTGGCTGATGCAGTTTGACAGACCTGGCCATCTGCTACTGGAAGAAAAGCTGGTTTTCTTCAAAAAATTTTGAAAGGAGAAAACTTGAAATTCATACTTGTTTGAGAATCTATTTTAAGAGATCAGACTGAATTTAAAACTGTGTTTTTCAGTTCCTCAGATGTTAGCAATGATGGTTGACTTGGAAGAAGATGAAGATTGGGCAAATGCAGATGAGCTTGCAGATGATGATTTTGACAGGTAATTATGAAACCAGTTGTTTCAATGTGTTATCAAGGCTGTGGCTAAAGGCAGTTTAAAGTGCAGAATGCAAATGCCTTTTTCTTTATTCAAATAACTATTGTAATTTTGTTCCTTCAGTCATGAGCAGTTTATGTACTTACTAAGGAAGTAAATTATTTCAGTTTTCATATTTGCCATAATCAGACAAGTTGCATGTCCCTGCGTTTGCTGTTTTGTACTGTTGTAACTTTTCAAAGCCTTTAGCTTTTGGTTTTTTCCGTCATTTTTATTACTCAGTTCAGAAGTCAGTGCCTCCTAATCCTCTAAATTGAGGGCTAATCCTCAAGTTAGCTGGAAGCCAAGTTGAAGAATATTGACCTGTTTAATCATCCACAACCAGTGTCTTTGTATTTTTCTGTATCTATGCCCTTGAAAATCTGTTGTTTTAGAAAAAAAAGATGACTCTGGAAGGATGTCATCATGCATGGCAGAATTCCTTGCTGGATTTCATCTAGTTCAAAAATACTCCAATTACATCCCTTGGTATGGCTAGCAATACTTGTCTTGTGTGTTAGGCAAGAAAGATCTAAAGATGTCCAGTCATTTGATTTTGTTTATTCTTACATGCTTTGTAGCTTGCTCCAATTTTTTACTAAAATAGTGGTTTGTGTACAGCATCCTGTTGTATTTGCTCTTGTCCAGCTACTGTTAGAGTGAGGTAGAAGAAAGCAGAAGTAAGTGTAGGTGGTAACTATCTCCACAGTTCTGTAAAGACATGGATGTTCATTTACTAGTCTAGACACTTCTTTGACATACCTTGCTCATCTAGACTCAGATATAATTAGGGTTTTGGGACGATTTATCTCAAAACACTTAGAGATCATCACAGGGCAATAGACAAGAGAAGAGATGTTCATTTACCCTGAGCTGTAAAGCAGCTTCTAATAGATAGCAGGCATGTAGAGACACCTGTAGAACTGATGCATAGGAATTTATGTAATAATCTATTTAATCTTTCCCTTACTTAAAATAATATTTTTAGCTCCCTTTGATTATGAGATTGAAAGTGAGCTGTCCTTTCTTCTCTCCCTCACATAGTAGACCATACCCTTTTAACCTGTTTCCTCAGTGCTGAGATTTTCCTATACAGGTATCAGCCACCACTGCTACATTCAGGTTGGTTAAGTATTTGAATCTTTTCAGTCAATAAAATTTCAAGGGGGAATAGAATATTCAAGTTCATATCCTTATCAAGCCTTTCAGGGTGTGGAAATTTATTCAGATGGCTTGCTGTAGGCAGCTTAGTAAGTATGCTGAATCATGCACTTGAGGCATGCCATTTTCTCTTTATTGTCAGCAGAGTAACTTTGTTCTTCTAAATATGGCTTGGCTGCCTAAGGATTTTGTAATGAAAATTTTCCTTTTCTTTGTTAGAAGTCACAAGTAGAGTGAGCACAGATCAGAAAACAAGTTATGCTCAACAACCTTAGCCTGAAGGAGCTCCTTTGGCTCTCGAATAGGAGAGCTTGAGGCTTAGACACAAACTACTGGACATGAGCTGGTCTCTGGTGATGGTGTGTGTGAGGGCAGTTTTTCTTTCAGCAGGGTCACTCCTCGTGCTGCTATGTGCTTCCACCATTGAAGCTCAACTTTGTGGAGAGCTCAGTGATTGACGTGCATGCTAAGGTCTCCTGGTGCTGGAGTCTTTGTAGCTTCCTAAGGAGACTGAAATCTTTGTGCAGTGCTAGGAGCAGGCTAATGATCATCAGGCTGCGCCCTAGTTAGGGTGTGTTCAGATCTGATGAAGGGGGATATGAGTCAGCCCGCACAAAAGCAGCATGGAATGCTTTAGCATTTCCAGTTTTTTGTTGCTCTAACTTCATAAAGGAGTGAAATTCTAAAGGAGGAAAAGATTAATCCGACTTCCTATTTTCTAGGCAAAAGCCTTGAGAACATTAGAGGGAGATGTATGTTCGTTTTTCTGAGATAAACTATCTTTATTTCTTGGAACTGAATGTGTGAATTAATGGTGGGAAGAAAGCTCAAGGAATGGAATTTCAGATGAAAGCTGCTTTATTGAGTTTGCTCCAGTTTAACCCTGTGTGCCCATGCTCCATTGTCGTGCTGGTAATGTGTCTGTTTATTTGAACATGACTAATCTGAGGAGCAAATACAAAGCTGTCAATATCTTTTCACAATCACCTTTGTTCCCAACATGGGAGTTTCTAGATTATTTATGGTTTGTAACGAGACTTGGGGATTCAAGCATAGTAATTTGAAGACCTGTTTCTGACCCAGCTGACTGACACTTTAAAAAAGGGCGAGATTGATCCCTTTCTGAACCATTACTGAGGTTTTTCATCATCATGTGTGTCTAGGATGGTCTGTAATAACATTGAGTTACTACACTGCCAGCTATACCCAGACTGTTACAGAGTTATCTGTGTCCTGGAAACTTTCATGCTGTTTTGTGGGGAATAATTCCATTGGGTGGAACAAATCACTTTACACAGATAATGTTGGGCCATTCTAAGTTCTCTAACTGGCCAAGAGTCACAAATTCCTCACCTGGACTGGATGTTTTCTGCCTGAGTCATTGACAAGAGACAATGCTACTGAGTACAGCCTTACAAGAAAGGTCTCTTGTGTGCCAAAGTTTGAATTCTGCTGGGACACCTGAATCATAGCAAGTCTGAACTGGTTTATGTTCTCATGACAAAAAGGCAATGGCCAATATTATTGCTTCATTCATTGCAAATTTAGTTTCAGCTTTCTAGGCATGTGTAACTGCTGTGAAATTCAGTCTGTACCTACAGACCTAGTGCTAGTAAGAATCAAGTTTCTTTGGTAGTAGATTTAATCAGTGGCCTGCAGATAACAAATGTTTCAGCGAAGAGTAAATAACAATTTTGTGGCCTGTGTGTGTTTTTAGATTTGGGTATGGTTTATTTACTTAAAGAGGCTGGTGTTTTCAGATGGCAAAAGTTTGAAGACTAGAACTGCAGGGAAGAGCACTCTGTTGGACTGCTTGTTTTATTGTAGATATCAAACCACTGATATTTGTGTAATTGATATTTAGCAATGCAGTGGCTGGTGAGAGTGCGCTGGACAGGATGGCATGTGGCCTTGGAGGGAAACTTGTTTTGCCTATGATTAAAGAACATATTATGCAAATGCTTCAGAATCGTAAGTAACTGCATTTTCTTTTATTATTTTTTAACAATTCTGTCCCTTCCAAGAGCTTCAGTACCTCTTAAGTCTTTGTTTTTAGCTACTTGATATGTTATTATACATTTCCACTTTCTATGTCAGCAGCAAAAACTGTAAATGCCGTGAACTTGAAAGTTTACTTCTCTTGGACTGATTTATTAAACTTACAGAGTGCATTACAACATTTTTTCTGTTATGGACAGCTGAGCAGAGATGTCATTAAAAAGCAACACAGTTTGGTTTTTTTTGAACACTGGAAACTACATAAAAATAAGAGAATACTTGGGGTTTTTCTATTTCAAAATATTCTCTCTAAATCCCTAAACAGATCCTCACCATACCTTGAGTTTGTGTAAAGTGCCACCAGTTTTCTGTAGCTCAGTGTTTTTCCTTTTTCAGAAGTGCTGCATTTAAGTGAAATTTTGATATATTACAGTTCGTAGACAAAAACTAGTTTTTTTTCCCCTGGAATTTGATGGACAGAGGTCATTGGTAGGCTGTCTGTCTATTTGGTATGCTGATTTTAATACTTGTTTCATGAGATGTTTCTGTATATTCTTATCAGGTGTTTTGTATGCTTCTTTTCCTCTTAAAATACCTGTAATGCCTGCTGAGCCAATGACTGAAAAAAGTACTGCATTGCTTTCATGTACTTTCACTTGACCTGTAGTTTGAGCCTTTGGAGTAGAAGATAACACAGAAGTTCTGGGTACTATTTCTGCCTTTGTGGTTTAAAACCCAGTCCGGAAAAGGCTGTTAGCATTTTGGTTATGGAACAGAGGGCTACTCAAGGTAGCACCTGCTGTATGTGAACACTGACAAAGTTTGTTTGGAATGAAAAGGCTTTTTTATAAAGAAAGCTCTATTAATGAAATGAGCAAACCTGATCCAGTGTTGGTCGCTTCTTGGTTAGCAACTAGCTAATTTTATAGTACATTCAGAGAAGTGTGGAGTTTAATCACTGAAAGACCTGACTCTTGTGAAGGGCACAAGAGTTGGATGTTGTTTGGATTGGAAGCTCTCACTCATAGGGACTTGGGAGGAAAGATGAAGACACTTAAATTAAAACACTGACAGTATTCTCAGAAATGAAATATTTTCTTCTCCTACCCCCTCTTTCTTACAAGTATTTATTGAAATAATAATTTAAGATTTGGAGTTTTGGTTGGGTGGCCAGATGGTTCAAAGAAGATTGTGTTTCATTTTGTAGATTCATTGATTTCAAGTTTGGAATACATGCTAACAGTAATGCAGTGGGAGTCATGAAGTGTAGGCTTAACTAGCAGCATCTGATGAACTGAAATAGCACAAAATAAACTGCTGCTTTTCTGTTGTACCTTCTCTCAAGATGATACTTCATTGCATCCTGATCAGACAGAAGCTTGAGTGTCAGGATTCTACTGCTCTGAACTGTGATGTTCTTCATTCCAGGAATGAATGTTGCTAGCAATAATGAAACATTGCACTATTTTGGGAGATAAGTTTTGTAACCTGCCTTTCCCACAGGTCATTTGGTAAACCTGTTTATTCCTTTGATTTTCTCTTCTGTAATCACAATGATTTCTAGTAGAAAGGAAGATTCTTGTAGAAAAGAAATAAAATAAATTGTAGTTTCTCACATGTTGCTAAAAAAAAAAACCCCAAAAAACAGAGAGGGACATGAAAGATTGATTTGAACAATACCCACTACCCAGAGAATAGCTTGGAAGTGGGGAAAGTTTACATCATAAGTGGAATGTTACTGTTCTTATAGCCTTGAGAATACTGCTGAAAAGTCCAGTTCAATCATTTATTTATTTTAAATTCAGATGTTGTTTGAGTCATTAGACTTTTTTCTTGAGAAAGGTATGGGCTCTTCCGATGACACTAAAACAGAAAAAAAAGATGGGGTAGAGGGAAATAAAAATACTGGCCTGATGTTTGCCTGGTCAGCTCATTTAATTAAAATGCAGTTTCCAGGTATTAGTACTATGTACGTACTTGTATCAGCAGTTAAGAATTCTTTTTTCTAGGTCTGGATTTGGCCTGGATTAGACTCTCAATTTTTTGTGCATCTCTGGAAGTATGTATGAGAGAAATGGAAAAGTATTTAACAAATCAAGTAGATGCATTAACTTCCCCTCCATTTCCTGTTCTTCACTTTGCCTCCTCCTGTGTCCCCTACCTATGCAAGGAAAAGCTGATTCATCTTTGTGATTCTTGGTGGTTTCCAAAATGAGTAACACTTCATTTTCACTCTTCTGTAGCTGACTGGAAGTACAGGCATGCTGGCTTGATGGCACTCTCTGCCATCGGAGAAGGTTGCCACCAACAGATGGAGGGAATTTTAAATGAAATAGTTAATTTTGTTTTGCTATTCCTTCAGGATCCTGTGAGTATAGTTCTAGAAATTATTTCAAAATGTCTTCATTTCTGCTTTCACAACTGCTTGTTAACTGTTTGAGTGTAATACTCTTTCAGCATCCCAGAGTAAGATACGCTGCTTGTAACGCTGTTGGACAAATGGCAACAGACTTTGCACCTGGGTTTCAAAAGAAATTTCATGAAAAGGCAAGTACAAGAGTAGTAGGAAAAAATGTGGTTAAATTGTCCTCTTCAGAAACTTGTTGTCTAAAAAGGAGTATTTCTTTTTCAGGTGATAGGAGCTCTTCTGCAAACCATGGAGGATCAAGGCAGCCAGCGTGTTCAAGCCCATGCAGCTGCAGCACTCATAAACTTCACTGAAGATTGTCCCAAGTCACTGCTTATTCCATATTTGGATAATCTAGTGAAGCATCTTCATTCCATTATGGTGATAAAACTACAAGAGGTATAATACACTGAACAAGTTTGATGAAGGGTAACCTTGTCACGTAGGCAGAATAAGTACAGCTGAACTAAGACTTCAGAAATGAGCCAACATCTGCTGATGTTGGTCTAAAACTGATAAGAATTAGCATATGTGCAAGGGCTGGTTTTTACATTTGGAATGCTTTAGGTGAAATATGTGCTTTAGAAGTATAACACTTTATTCTTTCTCTTTCCAAGCTGATACAGAAAGGCACTAAGCTAGTTTTGGAGCAAGTTGTGACTTCAATTGCATCAGTTGCAGACACAGTGGAGGAGAAGTTTGTTCCCTACTATGATTTATTTATGCCCTCCTTAAAACACATTGTTGAAAATGCTGTTCAAAAGGAATTGAGACTTTTACGAGGAAAGACTATCGAATGCATCAGTCTAATTGGTCTTGCTGTTGGCAAAGAAAAGGTAAGCTTAGATTTTCTATAATGGTCTAAATATTTTTAAATGCCTTTGATTTTTGTGATATTAGCACAGAATTAATATAATCACTTGTTAAGCATACAGCTATATTGCTGCTGATTTCTATGCTTGTCTTTGTTTCTATTTCTGAGGTGACTGTTGCTGCTTAGGTTCACAAATTTGCAAAGAATTTTATTGTAGCTTACCCAATTCTTGTCACTGAAAAATGTTGAAAGCAAGAATTTTTTCTTCCATTGAGATTATTTTTTTTTCCTTAAGAGAAATGACATGGTGTCTCATTTAGGCAATGTCAGGGGCAAAGTGTATGCTTAAAGGAAACTTAGTGTAGTTTTGTATGTGGATGCCTGAAACAGTGTAACTTAAGTGAGCATTTAAGTCTCTAAGAAGTAGCATCTTAATTTGCCTTTAAAAACATAGTTGTTTCCTGTATCTAGTTTATGCAGGATGCATCAGATGTAATGCAGCTATTATTGAAGACACAAACAGACTTCAGTGACCTAGAAGATGATGATCCACAGGTATGTTAAAATTGTGTCTTTATAGCTCATTGGTATTAAAAATGTTCCTTGTATACATGATGTTTCTGCCCTCTCCCTGGCCCTTCAGGCTAATTGTCCAGCCTGTCTTACAAAACTTGACATTGAGATGGCCCTAGAATCTTTCACAGAAGCGTGGTTAGGAAATGAGACTTCCAGGACCTATATTTGCAGAAGAAATTTGAGCTTGCTGTCACCTTCTTATAAATAGCTCAACAAGACTTGTTAAGCAGCTGTTCTAATGAGCAGAGAGCTATTTTAACTTGTACATTTGAAAACAAATACTCCTCTGAAAACATAGTACTGCACCCTTTTTTACTTTTTGCTCTATTTTGCCATTTTCAGTAGTGTGGCTTGGTAGTATTGTTTAAATCTGGGAAATATTTCAGAAAAAAATTATTTTTTAGATCAGGCACTTGCAGTGCAATCATGAATCTTACACTATCACATTTTTACATGTGTAGCAACTTCAATCAGAGGTGCTGTCAAGGTGTTGTTAGACTTGAGATGTCTTTTGAAGATGCATTTTTATGTGGATTGCATATTGGATTACTTCTCTTTGAAATAAGCTTTATAGACTGCTGACAAATTGTTTTCAAAAGTCCTACTGTGTAATGTATTTCCTTTATGCTTTCCTTTTAAGTATGCATTAAAATAAAAAGTGGGACATGAAATTCTGCCTTCTCTTTTATAGATTTCTTACATGATCTCTGCATGGGCCAGAATGTGTAAAATTCTTGGAAAGGAATTTCAGCAGTACCTTCCTGTTGTCATGGGACCTTTAATGAAGACTGCATCCATTAAACCTGAAGTAGCTCTTTTAGACAGTAGGTTTAAGATGATGTTTTGCTTGAAAAGTATACTGAAATAAATGATTTTGTAGCACTTTCAGATTATTTTTCCTCCCCTCTGTATAACAGCACAAGATATGGAGAATATGAGTGATGATGATGGTTGGGAATTTGTAAGCATAGGCGATCAGCAGAGTTTTGGAATTAAAACTGCAGGCCTTGAAGAAAAAGCAACTGCATGCCAAATGCTGGTGAGTGATAAAACAGGTTTGTGAGCAACGTGTTTCTGGTCAATTGAGTCTGAAGCCAAAATCTGTAACCAAAATACTCTTTTTTTGTCTCACGTGAAAGAGTTTTTTTGGTGATAATTCTTAATTTGGATTACTGGCACTTAGTTGCATGTGGTTTACTTGATTAAAAATAGTTTATTTAGTTATGAGCTTAAAATTTTTTAAATGAGCAGATGGTTTTCCTTTGTTAGCAAAACTTAAGGACTGGATATGTTAAAAAACAGTTCCTTTTTGCAAATATTGCTATTTTGGAATTTGGTTTGAAAATAGATGCATGCCCTAAGAGTGAGAACTCATGCTGCTATTAGGATTTTTCAAATTGCCACAGTTGTGGGGAAAGGTAAATGTATTATTATCTGTTTTTTTAAATAAACCAAAAAACCCTCGTACTTTTAACAATCTCCTTCTCACCTTTACATATTTGAAAACCTAAGTATTTTCCCTTAAAAGAGGCCTATCTGTGTTCTATTTTTCAGGTTTGCTATGCAAAAGAGCTAAAAGAAGGATTTGTGGAATACACAGAGCAAGTTGTAAAGCTGATGGTTCCATTGTTGAAGTTCTATTTCCATGATGATATCCTATTAACAAATTCCACTGTGAAAACGGAAACTTAGAATCAAAATTGTGCTAGCTGTTTTCTTAAATGAATTGAAATTGTTAGTGTGAAAATAGTCTGTGACTTTATAGCAGACATGGTTTCAGAGAATGTTGCATTACACACCCTATCTTAGGCAATATGTTCCTACTTTTCTCCCTAGTTTCTTTTTAAGTAAGCAATCAGTAGAAAAATTGATGTTTGTATAACAAAGCAGAAGAGAACTTGAGCAGCTTTTCTGTCATGGCCTGAAACAGGCTTGAAGCCACTTCTGAATAGCAAACAGTGTAATTTTCTAGTTATTTAATCTATGTCTAATTAAGAAATCAAATGCATGGATTGTAATGAAATGAGGTTGGGTAGAAAACTAAGAACTTCGCTGTGGTGGTGGGGTCTGAAATTCGCTGCACTTTGTCGGTGTTGATTACTGTATTTCCTTAATAACTGCACGTGTCCGAGTGGCAGCTGCAGAGTCGATGCCGCTGCTTCTCGAGTGTGCCAGGGTTCGTGGGCCAGAGTACCTCACGCAGATGTGGCACTTCATGTGTGATGCTCTCATCAAAGCCATTGGGACAGAGCCAGAGGCTGATGTCCTGTCAGAAATAATGCATTCTTTTGCAAAGGTAACACTCTTACACGTTTCATAGCGTTACTGTTTGTAGCTTTTTGAAGTATGAACAGACATCTTTGGTGATCCTTTAAATGGCTCAAATAAATGCAAGGCTTCATCCGCAGGAAATTGGTTGTGCCTGTAAATGTTGTTATATCTGATGGAAAAAGTTGTGTTTTCCATGACTACCAAAATACTAACCAAAAACAGTTACCAAATTTTTTTCCTTTTAACCACGAGCAACTGAAATTATGGGTATGAAATGTACCCATATAACGGTACTATATGCCTTACTTGTATAATTTGAGCATTGATTACAGTACGAGTGTTCTTCTTATATTATTCCTGCTAGTGATCCAGAGCATGTATTAATATTCTTTGTGTGCTTAGATTTCATTAGGACTGCTAAAGTTAAATTTTAAAGCTGAAAAACTGGTTTGTTTTTTTTTCACAAGTGCGTTGAGGTAATGGGAGATGGATGCCTTAACAATGAACACTTTGAAGAACTTGGAGGAATACTGAAAGAAAAACTAGAAGAGCACTTTAAAAATCAAGAATTAAGACAGGGTAAGTTAACGCAAATCCTGTTCACATGTGATGTGGCTGTTCTTTAAAGCAGAATTTCAGATTATTTCTGAATACGGAGGAAAAAAAACTGTCTAGATTTCATTGATTTGCCTATTTATGTAAAGTTATGGTTCTGTGAACCAACAGAATCCATGAGCTGTATTTGAAAGCTCTTGGAGGATGAAGATGACATCATGTTCAGCAATACTGTAGTTTAATCAAAAGTTAATGGACAGATTTACTTGAAAGACAGTTCACATCTATGGTATTATCATTTCCATAGGTTTTTTTCATCTGAAGTCTTTGCAGTTTTCTGAAAGCAATAGTAGTTTCTTGTTTTTAAAGCACTTTTCTTGTCTTTGTAGACAAGCTGGTGTGTTTGTTTCTGTTTTGTGTGCATTTTTACAAATTCTTGAACTGAGCTGTCTTGTACTTCTTCCTTTTCTGTGGAAGTTTTTTGAAGCTTCTTAAAAATGGAAAATTTCTGTTGCATCTTCAGCTACTGTTTCCTGTTTTCTAAATTTGTTTCTGCATAATTTTTCCCTTTCACAGACTTCTTATGCACTTATAGAAAGGTAGTGGTTTAATTAATTTTTTTTTTCATTTAGTGAAAAGACAAGATGAAGACTATGATGAACAAGTTGAAGAGTCATTACAAGATGAAGTAAGTTAGTTTGAAGAGTTTTTCTACTCATCAAGCACCAGGATGGGAATATTGCACAAATATGCTTTCCACTCATTTAGGACATAGTGCATCCTCAGAATTATTTCTTCTTAGAAGACTCTTGTTACCATAGTCCTGCAAAACTTTTAGTAAGAAATGGATCACACTGCATTGGTGAATTAGAAAATGTGGAAGGTTTCCTTGTCTCATATGCTGAAGTAAGAAGTTCAGGATATAGCTTTTTATTTTCTTCATCTGCTCAAACAATTCTTGGATGACATTAACACTGATACAGATTTGACAGCAGACTATTTAATTACATAATAAGCTGAGTTGGAAGGGACCCACAAGGATCATCGACTCCAGCTCCTGGCCCTGCACAGGGAATCCCAAGAATCACACCATGTGCCCAAGAGCATTGTCCAAACACTTCTTGACTCTGTCAGGCTGGTGCCGTGACTACTGCCCTGGGAAGTCTGTTCCAGTGCCCAACCACCCTCTGGGTGAAGAACCTTTTTCTAATACCCAACCAAAACCTTTCCTAACACAACTTGGGGCCATTCCTTTTGGTCCCATCACTGGTCACCACAGAGAAGAAATCAGTGCCTGCCCCTCCTCTTCCCCCAGTGAGGAAGTTGCAGACTGTGATGAGGTTGGCCCTTGGGTGTAGCCTTGCTGACATGCTTTTTCTTTGAGCCTTGCAAGCTGGGTGGCTCTTAACCTTGGGCCTTTATACCTCTGATCCCAAGACATCTGGTGTGCCATGTCAGGAGCCTGTCTCAAAAAGAATAGCCCAAAAACAGTGTCAGAAAATGACAGCAGGATAAACAGCTGCTGTTGTGTGTTTGCTTATGAGAGAATACCAAAGTGACTACTTAACTGCTTACACACTAGGGTACCGAAGTGAGCTAATGGTTTAAAGAGGAGGTGATTGTAGAAGAGGTTCTCTCTCTCTCTCCATACTAATGATTTAATAAAATTATTGTAAGTGTAGTAATGACTGACTGCTGCTTATAACATGTGACAAAGGATGCTCAGTAAATTTAAGAACTAAGAAAATCTTGCTGCACAGTGCAGGTATGAAGCTTGATCACATGAGTTTAACCTGTATGCAGACTCCAGAAATCATACACCTATGTGTAAATACTGTCTTAAATAACAGTGCGGTTCTTGAGCCTCCTTTTAGACTTGTTAGAATTAGGCCAGCATTCAAGAGGATAGTTTTTTGTTGCCTCCAAGAACCTTTTATTTCTTATGTGTCACTCTGTACTGAGAGAAAATGGAAGCAGGCAGCAGTTTCAGAAAAGCTTAAACAGAGTTGCAAGGCATTTTAAAAAATGTTCTAATGTTTACTGATTTTTCTGTAAAAGACTTGTCTGCATTAGTCTGTGAAAGGATGGGTGAGATGAGGACATCACTTGCCATATGGACAGAATTAACAAATGGGAAATATTTGGATATACACCTTTGGTCTCAGAGTATGTTGCTGTAGCCCTTAGCTCAAGGCAGCAGAAATAGAAGAAGCACTGAAGTCATGAAAGTTATTCAAACAGTAACTTCAGATCCAGCTGTCACTTCAGCAATAACTAAACTGCTGATTTGGTAAAGAGTGGAAGGTGTACATCAAGCAAGAGTTACACTCTCTTCCCTGAGCATCTGTTATCAACTCTTGGTCAACAAGCAGTACTAGGCTAGGTGGGCCTTGTGGTGTGCTGCAGCAGTTCTCTACCTCTTAATGACATTGTGTGCATATTGCAGGGTTCTTGCTTGAATTGTGCCTTGACGATGCAGAAGGTGACGATGCTCAGTAGGAAGGGTTTAAATACCCAGTAGTGGGAAGCTGCCTGTTGCACAAGAAATAGTTACTAGTTTGTCACCAAAAGGTGAGAAAGACAAAGGTCACTAGGGACCAGAAACTAGCTGTACTGTTTTCCCTGCCTGTTAAAGTATAAACTGGTTAAAGGGACCATACTGAGTATAACAGAAGTTGCTGTAAAAGAAGGTCAGTGTTTTCCAGATTGAGTATGTCCAAGGAATAATCCTCATCTGTAGGTATACCTTGAATTGATAGCTCTGTAGCAAGGCTCTTTATTTGACCAGTTTGCTGTATTAATTGGGCAAGGTGAAAAATTAATTTAAACAACAAGAGGAGGAGAGTAATATTTGTCGTATTTTTGCCACAATCTTTATCATAAAGACAGTTGTCCATTTAAGAGGAAAGACACCTTTTGCCTTTTGTAAATGGAACCCATTGAAGCAGTAAACTTGCACAAGACAGTTTTATCTTGATCTGATTTTTCTGTCCCTGAAACAAACCTGCAAGTTCTAGGGAACTGAGCTGTAGTGATTGACTCACATTTTTAAGAAGGGTGAAAAGGAGGACTCCTGGAATGCTCAGTCAGTCAGTCTCACTCTGTGCCAAGTATGGTCACTGAACACATTTTCCTGGCAGCCATGGAAGACAGGGAGGTGATTAGAGACAGCTGATAAAGCTTTCAAAATGCAAATCATGCCTGATTTATTTAGTGGGTTCTGTGATGGAGTGGATAGATGGATGGATTGATGGATTAAGGAAGAATAAGTGTTGTCATCTGTCTTGACTTCTGTAAGGCCTTTAAGAGGGTCCCACACAACATCCTTGTCACTAATTTGAAAAAAAACATATTCATTGGATTCAACAGATAAGGAATTGACTGGATGTCCATGTTAAAGTTCCATTCAGTGCCTCAATATCCACATGACAGTAACAAGTGATGTCCCCATGACACCTGGAACATGTCTCCTAGAGAAGGATGTGGTTGCCTCATTCCTGGGAATGATCAGGGCCAGGTTGGATGGAGCTCTAAGCAACCTAGACTAGTGGGATGTGTCCCTGCACAGAGCAGGAGATTTGGAACTGAATGATTTTAAAGGTGCCTTCCAATCCAAGCCATTTTGTTATTCTAGCATTCTGCAGCTGGACAAAGAATTGAAAATTAGTGAACTCAAAAAAAAGGTTTTATAAAAAGAGTCATAAAGTATCTTTATTCCATTAGTTTAGACACTTTAGCCCTTCATGTGAGTTCCACTCTGATAAAGATTGTTAGTCTTCATGTGAATTGTATCCTTTTCCTTTCAGGATGACAGTGACATTTACATTTTGACTAAAGTATCGGACATTTTGCACTCAATATTCAGTAGTTACAAGGAGAAGGTACTGCCATGGTTTGAAAGGTTACTTCCACTAATTGTCAGCCTAATTGTAAGTACCTTGTTTTCCTTCATTTAAATTTAGTTATTTTTTTTCTGATGTGCTGAAGTGTTAGAGGACTTGGTAGATAGAATGTAGCAATTACTGTTTTACAAGATAGGTTTGTTCTAGATCAAGGATGAAGTTGTTACCCTATGCTTTTTGAGCAGGGTTGCTGCTGTGCTGCTTAAAATCTGTGTTGCAAGACCCAGGATCACTGATGCACACAATTGTTTTGAGAAATTTAATTTTTTTGATATCTCAAAAATGGATTTCAAGAGGAAGGACAAAAGTCTTGCAGACTCATGGGGGAAAAAGTGAGACTGATACATGTAATGGAGTGTGAAATAGAAGTACAGAGATACACCTGGATTTTGTTTTGTTTGTGGTGCGATCTGGAACGATCACTACCGCAAATTACATGGTTTTAGGATTGAATTTAATCCGTGAAGGTTTTAACAAAACTATTAGCCCGCTGTTGCTGTGATTGTTGTTGAGACAATCACCGGCTGTAGGATAATTTCAAGGCTCTCAGCTGTTGGTGTTTGTGCCGCAGTGCCCGCATCGGCCCTGGCCAGACCGGCAGTGGGGGCTGTGCATTTTTGACGATGTGGTGGAGCACTGCAGCCCCGCCTCCTTCAAGTACGCCGAGTACTTCCTGAGACCCATGCTGGAGTCGGTGTGTGACAACAGCCCCGAGGTCCGGCAGGCGGCTGCCTACGGAGTGGGAGTGATGGCCCAGTTCGGCGGGGACAGCTACCGGCCCGTGTGCCCAGGTACGGACCCGTGCTCTGCCCGGGGGGCTGGGGGAGGAAATAGAAATGGCTCTGCTTTTGGTTGGTGAGGTCTCTTCCCCTTGGCAGTGAAATAGATTGCCAGTATTACCTGTGTTGTAGACTGATAAAGTACCTGAGTTCCTCAGGTTTTTATTGTTCTGCTTAGTAGCGTTTCTGTTGCAGCACTGACTGCTTAGCGAACTTGATTTACATATTCTTTTTTAAAACATGGCATGCAAATGTTAATTTCATCAAAACCATCATTCTGATACACAGCTGTCTCATAGATGCTTTCTGCTAATACTAATGTGGTTACATATTAATGCAAAAGCCTTTGGGTGTCTGGAAAAACTACACAAGAGACCCGTATTGAAGAATAGCCTAGAATATGACTTATGTGGTTCTCTGCTTTCTGATTATAAAAAGGAGCCTGATTTCTGTAAAGTAAGAAGTGAAATGCGTGTGACAGTACTTATCAGAAACACATTGTCTCCTTTCTTTCTGTTTCAAATTTCTTTGAAACTTCAAAATCTTAAATTTAAAGAAATTATTGTCTACTTTCACTCTTCTTGCCAATCACCAGTTATTTTTGCACACTAAGTAGCACTCCTTATCAAAGGTTTTTCCTTTTTTTTAAAGAAAATATTTAGTCATGTAAATATGTATTTTTAAAATAAGTATTTTGCATGAATATTAAATGAAAGCTCAATTAAATGATATAAGAAAATAAGACTCATCTGATAGGTATTAACACAAATGTTGCCTACATCAATCAGGGTTGTAATTTTCATTGTTAATGTTAATGTAGCTATTAAATGATAACAATCACAATAAGGTGTCTTTTTAAAAAGAAAAGAAAAAGCGGTGTGGGAAGCCTTGCAATGAATCATTAAGAGCATAAAAATTTAGAATTGTCTAGACAGTCCTGATATTGAAATTTTTTGAGCTTTTTTAGCATCTGCTGAAGTCTAATTTTATTTTTCATTTTCTTTTAACTTTATCTTACCCCACTTAAACTTTGTAACATCTTTGTAACATCTTTGATCCTTCTCTTAGTATTTGGACATAATCCTTGGTTACGCCCAGACACTTGGCTTCTCCTTAAGTTGAATTTTAGATAAAATGAACTTTCAGCAGACACCTCAAAAGTATTCTAAATACTTCTGTGCATACATGAAAGAACTTTGTGATTTGTTGTAATAGATTAATATATGCTGTGATTAGAAACAAAGTAAAATCCATGTCATGAGACATCATCTATCCCATAGGTTTTTCTGTATCTCTGAAAAACTTCATGTGTGAGAGCTTTTATTTGTAACTTATTTTCTCTACTGGTTCATATATCGCATTGGCATATTGTTTTGCAAGTTTGAAGAGTATGTAAATACTCTCAGAAAAATCAGAGGTATTAATATGAGCATTTTTGGCAGTCAGATAAAAAAAGTCAAGGAAATAGCAAGAACTGTTAAGTGGCTTGTGAGCTACACTGATGAAATAAATGTCACTAAAAACAGATTTTGTAAAAAGCAGAGAAGATGGAAGGAAAAACTACAGCAAGTCAAGTCACTTTCTAAACGGGGATACAAGGTTACAATTGATGCAACTGGCAAGGTTGCTTCTGTTATGTTGGAAGAATATAATTAGCTGTTCTCTGTAAAAATTGTATCAATCAACTGCATGGATTTCTTCCTAAATCACATCAGTGGCCTCAGAATCGGGTGGTGCCAGATATCAGAGCAGTCAGTCCTTGAAAAAAAGCTTAACATTATAGAAGATGGGTCTTCCATTGTCAAAAGGCTTTTTTAAGGTTACTCTAACACAATATCTATGTGAGAACATATCTGTTTTATAGACAAGATGAAAATTTGTCTGGTAGGCTGTAGGAAGAAAATTATGCTGTTTCATTTTGATCCCCTCCTAATTTTACAGTTGCATACCTAGAGTCATCCATTAGTATTAGTGAGATACAGATGAGATGAGATTTAGCTTCAGCAGCCACGAAAATCTGAATTATAAAATGCAGGCTCAGTTGTCCTGGACATTGCAGACCTCTCTGAAGCAAACTCTGCTTTGGAGAATAGTCCAGCATCATTATTCTGCATTTAATACATATGCTAGTGGGACTGATGTTTCTGTAGTTGTGTAATGTTTAACAGCTTCTCCATAGCTGCTTAAATCTTCAAAAATCAAATGCAGTGGACTTAATATCGAAAGTGTGATTGTGTATTCTTTAACTGCAAAGCTTCTACTTACTCATCGAAATTCAGAAGTGTGAGATCTCACTCTTTCTCAGTAATCAGAGTTATTTTGAAGTGTGCTTTCTGTAAAATTCCACAATCTGCTTCCTGTGCTGATAGAGAATTTCACAGCTTTAGCATTTTATTTTTAGCAGAACAACACAAGGACAGTAGTTCCTGCTTACATGTAGTGTGGTTGGAAGTCTGCATGGACACCAGTAGCTAAAAATATGACATTAATGTTCATTTAGAAGTGTGCACCCACATGACTGTTAAAAAAACATAATTGCTATTAACCTAGGAAGAGAACTGACATTTTTCCTCCATTGAAAGACATTTCCTTTCCTTGATTTTTATGATCTAAGCTATGCCAAGTTGATTCACCAGGTGAGATTACTCCTATGAGCTTTTCCTAGGGCACCTTTTAGTGGTGGGAGAAGTGTATGTGTGCATCCACATATATTTTTATGTACAGATGTGCCCACTAGCAATAGATACACAGCAGGCATACATTGATGATGTGCACTATAGTTCACATTGAATGAATGAGTGACATTCACAGTGAATGTCACTGTAGCAGTGCTTTTCCTCCTCCTGTGTTTATAGAGCATGATTGATTAAACAGATAATTCTTGCTATCTAAAGCATCTTGTGTGTTTTAGATTGCATAACTCCAATTGAGAGACGTGGGAATATTATTTTCTTCTCAACTTCTAAATCAAATTCAAACTTTTGCAGTAGCTGTTTTCTTCTGTTTCCTTGCAGAGCTTAATTTATCTGTTTCGTTTTCATCTGGTAATTATTGAGCAGAGGAGACCCTAGAAGCAGTGGAACATTTGAATTACTAGGTTTTAGTGCTTGGAACACAAAAAATCCTGATTTAAATACATACAGTTGTCTCAAGTAGAATTTGTGATGTTAATAAAGTATAGCTTAATTGTGCACTAAACTTTATTTTTGTGGTTTTAACAATTAGAGGCGCTTCCACTGCTGGTGAGAGTCATTCAGTCGCCAGATGCCAAAGCCAAAGAGAATGTCAATGCAACAGAAAACTGCATTTCAGCAATAGGAAAGATAATGAAGTTCAAGCCTGACTGTATAAATGTTGAAGAAGTCCTTCCACACTGGTTATCATGGCTTCCACTTCATGAAGACAAAGAAGAAGCTGTTCATACTTTCAATTATCTGTGTGACTTACTTGAGAGGTAAGGCAAAGTCTTCACTTTGCAGCCTTGCATGCTTACTTTCTTTGCACTCTTTTTTTCAAAACTGATAAACTATAGGTTAATCTACGTATGGTTTAGGGAAGATAATTTGAAATGTCAGAACTGGGCCTTCCTTCATGTTATTGCTGCTTTTTTAAACATTTGTCCTAAAGAGTGTTTGTATGGCTGGAAAAAAAATCCTGGCTGTTTTATATGTCCATAATGGGAAGGGATCTGTAGAAAACTTGTACAGAAAATTTCAGGAAAAGTTTTTGTTACTCTGCTTACATATCAGGACCTGTAACTAATCAGGTTTTTTTCTCTTAAAAGCAGCACACATGCTCTTGAAGCCTTCTTTTAAGTCGTTTTGCACCTTTTTGCTTTCCAACAAAGTGAAGTATAAAGCAGGGAAATAAGTGGAAAAAATCACTGTAAAGTGCTATTTCCCTTAGTAATTATTTCAGTTATTATTGAAAGCATCTTATCCCACAGTTTATTCTTTGGAATTGTGCTTCCTCCTGTAGGTAAATGAAGGGAAAAAAGTAAAGAGTTATTCTAGTGTGGTGCACTTCATAAATGAGTGAAAGAATGTAGCCTCTGAGGTGTTATGTAGTAAGCCCATTCTTCTGGCTGGCCCTGTATTATGTTTTAGGAGAAAAATACAAATGAAGTAACTTAGATTTCTCAAAGTATTTTCTGTTTTTTGAGTACCTTGTATCTCTGGGTGCTTTATTAAGCCAGAGTCTCAAAACGGCAACTGAGACAGATTGTAGAACAATTGTTTAGAGAGACCACAATAATGCTGCCAGGTGTGCATGTAAAGAGGAGCATAGAAATTGAGAATTGCAGCACCAGCATGCTTCTGTACCCAGCTCTGTGCAGGTGGCTCAGCCTGGCTGCCTGCTTCTCTGGAGCTCTGCCAGTCCTACATCCACAGCCTCTGCATTCCAGCACTGGTAGGTGGCAGGGCTGGAAGTAGATCATGTGTTCCACACAGATTCCTGATTGCTAATACTCCTCCAGTATTTGGCTGGGAAGGAGGGAGCAGAGCTGCTTGCTTGCTGTGTCATGGAGAGTGCTGGCAGAGAGCTGAAGTTACTGGCGCTCCTGACACCACTAACACAATGTCCTGGGAGGCACAGAGAGACAAAAAAGGCCTTTTAGGCAGGGTATTTCTGTCGCACTGTTTACAGTTCCATCTGCGTGGAACTCAGCCATTCTGTAAAGTTCAGAACTTCTTCCTGATGAAGTTTAGGCTGAGTAAAGAATCAGCTGGTTAAATATTAACAGAAGGGGGAACATGCTGTCAGCAGGCAACAAAGCTGCACATACTTACTCAGCTGTGTGAAACTTAAACCTAAATAAGCAGCTTTAGAGTAAGATCATTCAAAATCACTTCATTTACGTGTAAAGTGTTCACATTATTTTTAGCTAAACATTAATTCCTTTGCAATATCTCTTTTGTAACAGCAATAACCCGGTTGTCCTCGGTCCCAACAATTCCAACCTTCCCAGAATACTTGGAATAATTGCAGATGGTGAAATCCACGAAGCTATCAAGCATGAAGATCCATGTACCAAGCGGCTGGCTAACGTTGTTCGCCAAGTGCAGGTAAATAAATGCTTGCTGAGGTATAAAGGGAAACACTTAGAATCTGTTTGCAGAAGGAACCAAACTGTTATGCCAGTTTTGAGAGCCTTATCTCCTTAGAAAATAATGGTTCAACCAGTGATCTCAGAGATCCTTGGATGTTCCTTGAATGATTTGTAATAAAACTTGGTGACATTTGCACTTGAATAAAATAACTAACTTTCATGCAGCAAGATGGTTAATGTGTGAGCCAGTGTTAGTTTTTTGTGAAGTTTCTTGTCTGAGTCAGAAATTAGAATCTGGTGAGAAATCTGCTTGTCCTTTTATCAGCGAACTGTAGTGCAGGATTTGATCCAACATGTGCTTCTTGTAAGGGTTGCCAGCATCCTGTGGTGACTTTCTAGTACAGCAGCAGTGTGGGTTCTTTGTTAGAGAAGGAGTGCAAACCACAAGTTATTTTACTGCTGCCCTTTTCAATCCAGTGCAAATATAGGTGGTTGTTCCTTTGGGGAACTGCCTTAAGGTTCACCTCCTTTATGCCATGGTGAATCACTTAATGATGATGGGGATGTCCAGGTACTTAAACAGCACTTCTCTGCAGGGCTGTAAGTGATAGTGCTCATAGTGCAGTTCTGCTCCAGGGCCAAATGTTGTTGGGTGGATGTAGTACTAATGAGAGAAAGGAATGTGCCTGCTAAGCACCTCTCTCATAAAAAATCAGGGAGGATTTTAAGCAGCAGATTTTCAATTACTGGCCTTTTTACCTGACCTGCTTCGGCAAAATTCAGGTTCAAGAATTTTAGAAACACTTGATATTGGAAAAGATTCACCTATATGAGTGCATCAGCCTGAGAGATCCATTTTGTCTGGTAGAAAGAGTTGTTAAAATTCTGAAGGCATAAAGAGAAGGAAATTGAGCTAAGTTTCAAAGTGAAAGTAGTGTAAATGACTGCTCTAGATTCTGCCTGACAGATGCAAATCCTTGCTGTTAGTACTTAAAGTCAGGGAATGGACCTCTATTAGGGTTTATCCTAATGCATTTGTTCACTTTACCTCAAATCATCAAGGTTCATCAAGGTTTTAACAGTACAATGGCACATAGATGTATAGATTTGTTGTGTACAGCAATGTCTGGTTTTGGCCAGGATTGATAGGAACATTAATATGAGACAACACCTTCAGCATTGGCTGAATGATTTACCTTCAGACTGAGGAGGGAAAAAAAACCAAAACCTTAAAAGTAATATCTTTTAAAAAATACAATTTTAGCACAGTGTTACCAATCCTTTTTCTCTTCACATATAGTATTTTGACTTCAGTAAAGCTGTAAGACTTATATACTCTTACTGACTGTAAGAGGTTTATACTATGATAGGAATTTTCAAGGTTGTGTAGTTCCTAACAAGCTCCTGCTTCCCAGATTCCAGGAGACTGTAATTTTTTTTTTAATTATTTCAGTAAGCTGTTTCACTGCCAGTGTCTGACATGAGCAAACGTGGTCATTATTGGAATTAAATATAAACTTCTTTGCTTAGGTATTGTCAGGCCAGAAATATTTCAGTGTAAAGTATCAATTTAAATGTGCATCAGAAATGCTAGAAGAGTACATTTAAGAGTACATTTGAGAGCATTTATTTTTGAATTTTTTAAATCAATCTTTGTATTTTTAAACTTTTTAAATTTTGAGAAAAGAGCATTGTAATAGAACTGAATGTAAGATATACCAAATATAAATTAAACTTTTTTTAAAAACTTACTTAAATTACTTTTTGATGCCATCAGAACAGTTCTTACTGATGGTGACTTTAAAAGCTAAGGTCTCAGCTGAGGTGTGGTAGCACAGATAGTGTTTATTTACATTTACCCAGACAGATGTTCTGCCGTTCTCTCTGGAAGCGTTTGACCTTTCCTTTCACTGGAGAGCCACACCCTGTGCTGGCAGCAGAATTTTGCACACCTACAGTAGCACAGCATGCTTTAATGCCAGTGCTCACCTCGAATCTCTGAGTGCCTTACTGCTGCACCAGTGCCCAAAACATTCATGTAGAAGAGGCATGGTTCAGTTTTGCCTGAACATTGGTCTTTACTTCAGAGGAAAATGAGCAAACAGTCTAATTTAGGCTGTGGTTAACACAGGAGTGTCATTTGTCAACCCACGTAGTTGTTACAGAGTTCCCAGGAGTTCTGAATCAATTACTCTGCTGCTGTTGAGGCTTTTGGAACATCTCAAGTAGAATCTGTGTAGCACTGAAGATTTCAGTCTCTTTAGCATGTATATTACAGCAATAAGCCGAGTGAATGTTAAGCTTTGTAAGCGTAGCAAAGTTCAGGATGTGCCTTGAACACTTTGAGCCTGCATAAAGACCACTTCTCATTTCTTTTCCAGACATCTGGAGGACTGTGGACAGAATGCATATCACAGCTCAATGCAGATCAACAGGCAGCCATACAGGAGCTCCTGAACTCTGCTTGAAGGGCCTTAACTATCATCTGCAAGAAACTAACTCCAAATAAACGTTTACCCTATTGTTTAGGTTTCTTTTGTTTCTTTTCTGAGTAAAACCAGAACTGTAGTGCGTGTAGGCCGTTCTTCTGCAACCTACAGGCAGTGGCAGCAGGAAGAAGCATTCTTTCAGAATGGTGTTTAAATCGGTTTCTATCCCACAACATGAAAGAAGTTTCCTGTAAACCCTACAATAGCACTGAAGAGTATTTTTCTAACGGTATCAGCCATCCATACGATGGTGGAAGGGAAACAAGTTGAATTTTCTCATTAGACATAAGACCTTCAGCAGTAGATGTACGTTATAACAGATAAACGTTTCTCTACATCTAGTGTTAATTGTATTAATTGGAGTGTGAGTCTTTGTTAGGGTAGAAAGTGTCCTTCTGCCCAACAAGGTAGTAGATCAAAAGATGAAAAACTGAAGACAAACATCGAGCATGAAGACCTCATTGATCGCACTTTCGATTCCCAAAAACAACTTGTACAGTGACTCAATGAGGAAAGCTGTTCAGCTTCCAGCCCTTGAATGTGAAGTCTCTTTGGCATGTCTGACAGTATCTCGTTCACTCCTCAATAAATGACATTGAAACACAAGAAGCTTGTGTAGAAGTTCAGTGATGTGTGGTTCTTTTAATTTACTCTTGTGAAAAGATGAAAATAACAAACTATACAAGTCACAATTTTATATTTGAAACTTTGTATATTGTTGCCTATTACAGATTTTATGCTTTTTTGTTTCTTGACTTTTTAACAAATTTTTCACCTGAGTGTGTAGAATGGAAACTTAATGGCATTCCTTGTGTGACAGTAAATATACATATCTTGACTTCTAAATGTTTTTCATGTTCGGATGCAATTGCATTTCTTAACTTATAAAATGTAGTGTTGTTCCAGCTGCAAATGTGCAACGTGATCTGGTAGGCAGCAAACCTGTTGTAGTAGCCTGTGTTTCATTTAGTAGACAGCCTGACCTGAAAGGATCAAAAAACCTCAGGTCTTTCTGGTACTTCGAGAGCAATACATCATCTACCAGCAAACATAGGCATAGAGTATCTGATTTCTAACAAAGGTGAGTGAAGTTTTTCCACTCTGTTACTTCCAACCTGTTAATATATGCATTGATCTTTAAAAACCTAAGTTCTTACTGAAGTGTTCTTCAAGTCAATCTCAATTGTCTCTTGAAACAGGTCTTTTCACAAAGAGAGTGTAAGTTTTATTCCTTTATAGTAAGGAAAGGTAGAACTTTACATGTAATAAATGCCTCTCATATTGAAGAATAAACTTAGTTTTGCCTTCAAAAGTGTTTCAGAAAAGAAAATAAAGAATGAGGTGTACCAGAAGCAGCCCAGGACCATTATACCCAAAGGTTTGTGAGACAAACTGCCTTAACCTTAGAACTTGACATTGTAGTTAGTTTAGAGGCAGCTGAAACTGTGCGACAAAGTACTGTTCTGGTTTTCATTTTGTTCGGTATTGCTGACCTCTTATTTACAGAAGTTCAAGCATTCATGCATCTGGAAGATGAATTGGATACCAGTACTGTGAGAGAACTACTAAGTCATGTCAGTTATCTCAAGCACTGGTCCTAAAAATAACAATTTTGCTGTACTCTATCCATCATCTTTCTTATTGGTGGGGTTTGGGGTTTTTTTAGGTATTATTTCAGTTTCCCCTCAGTCTAAAACATGTAATTTTTTCCCTGCAGCAAACTAATTGTACTTTTTCTCAGATCTTAAAGCTTAGATTTTTTTCCCTTTCTTTGGACTGTGTGGTGAGAATCGTAGCACATTTGGCATTTCCCAGAAACAGCGTCAGCTTTGGCTCTCTGTAACATAAGCAGCATTTGAATTGCTCTCCTAATGGACCAGCTGTAATCCTCTTGCCTTCCTTTCAGTCGAAGTAACTGAGAACAAATAGAACCAGGAGATAGGGTTGCTCTGTGTGCCAGACCCAGCACAGAGCAGCTTTGTGCAGTTGCTTTTACCTTGTTAATCGTTTTATCAAAGCAAAGGGCAACGAGTGAATCACTGTCAGCCTGACAGGTAGGTTGGTTCTGGGTCCTACTTAGAGATCTATTCCTGCCTGTCCCACTGAACTTGTCGGGGTTAATCCAAAAGCTTCTGTGGCATTTTCTCAATTTGCACAAGCCTTAAGAACTACCTTCCCTTTCCACCTATTTAAAAGCTGTCTGGATCACTAATCTTGTTTTTACTGGTTCCTTCATACAGAATTTTTAAGCAGTCAACTGTTCTGTTCTTCATTGCACCTAAGTACTGTTCTGTAGAACAGTAGCTTTATCTGCAGCTATCTAAAGTGTCATCTTTATGAAAGAGCCAAAGCACTCTGAAGCTGTTGTTCTGATATGGGAAAGGTAGTTTTGATTCAACCATTTTTCCTGGGTATACCTCCCATCTTGCTTTAACAAACTGCTCAGCTATTGTGGGTTGAGAGATGTACCTAGTGCAGCATAAAGAACACTGCAAACAATAGCAGTGTTTCGCTTTGTCTGAACAAAGAGCTACCAAATCCACCCTAGGCATCCACACAAAAGCGCTCAAACACTCAGTAACAAAGCACAACTAGATAACACCATGCAGGTGTTCAGCACTGGAGTTCCATTAGCCTGTTTAATAAGCATATGATAGTAACTAGTGTTCATGAGCACTGTTTTCAAAAGTAGCTCCTCTCCCTGAAGTGTGGGTGAGTTCCCATCTAAACTCTCACCCATTCTTATTGTTCTGAAGGTGAAGCTATTTGCTCTGTGTTCACAGCTCTAGGTGTTGGTCATGGCAGATAATGCAGATGAATGTCAAGTCTCCTTTACCTGACTTTGTCTACAAAATCCCCCAGAGAATCCTGTGCAAAATCTGTGTAAGAAAGTGACTTGTAGCATTCATGCTTTCAACATGGCCTTTGTGTACTGCTGAGGCATACTGTCATTGCATTTTCCCTGCAGAGACTTCAAAGTGTTGCTGAGTGCAAGGGCTGGTATTCCCCAGCACAGAACAGTTGTTGTTATGCCAAATGTTGTCTGTTCTCTACACATCTAGATCTGTCAGTCTCATGTATGGAGTACATGCGTGAGAGTAAGACGTGTTGCACAGTTGGAATTTTTGATGAAATAAAGAATTAAGGAAGGTGAATTTCCTATTGACTCTGTGTATGCTTGTCTGTATTGGCTATGCAGCTGCCTCAGGCTCTTGAATGGGAGCTTTCATTTTGCCTTAGTGGTGTCTGTAGGGGTGCACACATACACTGAGTCTTCAAAATACAATGAGGGTGCTTTTAAAAGTAATACAAAGGTCAAGTACTTGCCACCACATGTTTTCTCAACTTTGAAATACTTTATTGGGCATCTTTGTGGAGGAGCCTTAGCCTTTGCTATTCAATCATTTGGTTTGCTCTTCCTTTGCTAACTTAGACAATGCTACTTCCTTTTACAGGGCTCTATGGTACCTTAAATTCTAAGAAATGCATTTGCTGTCTTCCAAGAAGCAATAAACAGGAGCTAAATGTCTGTCTAGTACAGGTCCTTTCCCTTCTTGGTTATCATGAAGATGTTTGTGTTGCTTCAGGGAAGAACATCTCTCACGATAGCTTAACCTCTGTTGAGATTTGGAGGTATGGGCTCAATATTTAATGGAAGTCATGGGATTTGTTCAGGAAAAGGCTTCTACAGCATCTTCTCTGATGCAAGAGAGTAGTGAGGAATGGAGGCCTACTGAGAACATGAAAGCTGTGTTTCCTGTCTGTGAATACTAAATGCTAACCTCAGCCACAGTACAGTTATTCCAGTAGAAATATAGGTTTGTCTCTGGAGTTTTTGGCTGCTTTTTGTGTATCAGAGTATTTGCTTTTCAAAGGTAATATCTTTTTCTGAGCAGCCCATGAGGCCTAAATGTTTGTTCTTTACATTTGTCACATGTTCACAGATTTTGCTCACTGAATTGACTCTGATCTTTTTAATTAGCTGGTAGAGAAGCCACATCACCTCTCAGCTCTTCTGAGCTATTTGGGAAATCAGCATGGGAGTGACAGCCTGGGATTTCTCCTCCTGATGAGCAAAGAAATGATGCTTAGTGCAATTGCTCACCACCTGCTGAGCAATTCCAGACCCACTTTCCCAAACCCAGATCAGCCGCCCTCCCAGGTAAGCCCCTCAGTTTATACACTGGGCACAGCATTCTGTGGTGTGGAATATCCCTTTGGTTAGTTTGGGTTACCTATCCCAGCTGTGTCTCTCCCATTTTCTTTTTTGTATCTCCTCTTAGCCAGAGCATGAGATAAATAGGGGGGAAAAATCCTTGACTTAGGATAAACAACTTGGCAAAAACGAAAGCATAGGTGTGTTATCAACAACATTCTCATTCCAAATCCAAAACACTGCGCTGTAACAGCTACTGAGAAGAAATTTATGCTACCCTAGCTGAAACCAGGACATCCTGCAAGGCTGGAGTTAGTATGAAATCCATTTCTTTGGTTAGGAGATAAGGAGTTGCAGTTTCTGCTGTGGGGAGACAGTTCCTACAACCTCTGCTGCAGACTGTTTCCTGTCATTCTGGTTTAGACTGGTGATAAACTTTCTGCAGATCTTCAGGAAGGAAAGGTAGGACCTAGGAGACCTAGGAGGTACAAGTCAGTTTTGACTTTCATGAGTTTGCTTTATCACTCCAAAGGCTGCCCATGACCTCAGTTCAGGTGCAGGGAATTTTTGTGGCTGCTAAACCATGAAATCTGAATGTCTCGAGTTTAGTAGTGTTACCACTCTAGGCTTAAGAATACCTTGTGCTGATGTAACACTAGATGCAGACAGGTACACATAGTGGAATTTCACTTAATTAGGGGAGGTTTGGTTTTTTTCAGGGTGTGGTTTTGGTGGCTTTTTGGTTTGTTTGGTTTTTTGGGGGAGGGGTTTTTGGGACTTTTTTGCGTTTGTTGTTTGGGGGTTTTTTGTGTGTGTTCTTGCTAGCAGAAGAGGCTCAAAGCTCCCCTGAGGCACCAGATGAGCTCTACTCATTGATGGAATGGAATTTTCTTCCAGAAAAGTGGGAAGGATACATGTTGGCAGAATTTCCTCAAGGGACCACTACCCAGGAGTATATAGTGCAGTATTCCCAACTTAATGGTGACTGATGGGAATTAGAAGTCGAATTTCAGTCAGTTTTGCCCTGAAGATTGTTACTTTTCTCTCATTTTGCCAACACCATTACCAGTGCTTGCTACCTACTGCAGATGGCCAGTGTCATCTGATGGTGGGGAAGAAGCAAAACAGAAAGGGAATATTTCTTCAACTTACTATTTCTACACTTAATTTGTGGCATTTTTTTTTCCTATGAAGCAACAGAAAGTTTTATTTTAAACGTATCTGAAGTACAATTTTTCATGTAATAGGTGCTGTTAACAAAATGTTGTTCCTTAATAACTGCACAGGCCTGTCTTGTGTCTGGTGGTGATAGGATTTGCTATAAATAAAAGTTTTAATATTCAATTCGTATACTGTCTTAAAAACTAATGCTAATCTTTCAACCAAAAAAAAAACCCATCTTGGAATAAAATTCACATTTTGGGTTCAGATCAGTGAGAAATAATGTAACAGGATATTAAATCAGGGAAGCTAACCTTGCCTATATTACTTGAACTAAGTTGTGCAACATCACCATTTTTAAATACCTGAGAATAAAATGCAAGAGACATGTTTTACTGTGAAGTTTTGTCTGTTTAGAGAGTTGGTATCCCTGGAAAACAAATAAAACAAAAGAAACACCAAACCCCCCAAAACTGCCAATTTTTGTCAATAGTTAGTGCAAAGAAGTGTGTGGATGAAGTGGTTGTATTTCAGCTGTTCTGTGCTCCAGCTAAAGCTGCTTCTGGCCAGTAGATGGAGATGAAAGAAAACAAAGTGGTAAATCAGTGCAGGTTTAGCCAGGTCTTCTCCCTATCCCTGTTTACTCACATCATAAGAGTGTGAATAAAGTACATGCCCATGGACAAATGCCTTCTTGTAAAATGAGACAGCCATAGCAGCTTCTTCCTTGCAGCTACAAAGCCAAACTCTGTTTGGAACCTGCCACCTGCTCAGGATAAGGAGGAAATGAGTTCCTATTGGGATGCCTGTCAGTCTCTGGGAGCAAGTGAAAAGGAACAGCAGCTCTGTAGGTGAGCTCCTGAGGCTCTGCATTAACATTAACAGGTGTGGATTCCTGTCCTTAAAACGAGTAAAAGCTTGAAGATGTAGCTCGAAGTGGCAGTGTGGTGAGAAAACACATTTCAAGTGCAAAGCTAAAAAGGGTTAACTGGTGAAGAAGTTAAATTTTAAAAGAGAGGATCTTCATGTGCCCTTGTTGCTATTAAAATACTGTCCCATAGTATGTATTATCATTCCGGGAAACAAACAAACAAACAAAAGACAAAAGACTGTTGGAATTGGTCTCTTCTCATCATTCTTATGCCAAACTGAACTCTGAGTGGTTGGAGGACAGACAGAAGCAGGGGAGTAGGTGAATCAGGAACAATTCACTGTTTCTCATAACACAGGACTGCCCAAATAAAGTATTAAATAGAGTGTTTAAAACCAACACTTTTTTTCATGCAGTGTAATTTCCAATGGATGTGTCTGGAAGTCAGAAATAGATTATTAAAACCATTTATTCAAAGGGCTGTGAATGATTAATAAGCAAGGTGCTCCCGGGGCAACTACTTGCTCAAGAAGTCCATAAATCATTGGCTGTCAAAAGTTGGGAGAGTAGGCAAGGAAAAGAATTACTCTACCTTTGTCCCTTTTGTCGTTCTCTTTCCCTAAAGCTCCATTACTCCGTCTTCTGTTAGACACCCAGTTCCCTGATCAGGCTTCACACAGCCCTTTGTGTACATCCTTCTCTACAGCACTCCTCACTTTCCCCTCACTGATTTTGTTCATACAGATCAAAACTCACTGTCTTTGCATGGGGCTTTGAGACACATAAATAATTGTTCACCCAGCTCATACAGGATCAACTAGAGCAGGAATCACTTTGTATAAAACCCATCTCAGTGCTAATATTCATGGGGACACTTGCTTGGGGCCTGAGAACGGAAATAAAAGCGAACACTTTTTTTTTTTTTTAACATGGATTCTAAATAAAAGACAAAAGAGAAGTCTATAATTAAGCACAAACATAATACAATCTCTGTCTTTTATTCTCTGCACCATTTTGAAGGAGATAATGGATTGTTTTATGTAGCTAAATATGGCAGGTCTGAAATGCTAAATATTTGTAGCTTACAAAAAGGATCAAAGTGCAGTAGAAAGTAAGGCATGTGGTGAGACTCTCTGGCTTTCCCTAGTAGAAGATTAAACCATTTTAATATTTGGGCAGTTTTATGAGAACTGCAGCTCCTTTGTTACTGATCTGCCTCTTTAGGATGAGAGATGACAGCAGGAAATAGGGATTAAGATTTCCTTTCCAGTGCCAGAGGGAGATATGGCACAGAACAGATGTGTGATACCCAATGTTATCAACTGCAGAGAAATTGTGGAGGGAACAAATTAAACAGGCAGGGCTGAAGCAATTGGAAATATCAAAGAAGAGACTGCATTTCAGAATTTAAAAGCATACGATAATGGGCAGCATTTTTTTTATATAAAGAACCAGTTAAATTTAGTATGGACTATTATTACAACTCCTGGTGCTTTAATAGAGTTCCTGGGAACTATTCTGGTTAAGCCTGTCCCATTTCAGCCAGAGTGAATTCAATCCAATTCTAAATTAAGCTCATATCCATTTTGAAATCTAGTATTTAAAAAAAATTTTTTTTTTTCTTTTGGTTCACTTGCAAATACCAAATGGTCACTAGAGAAAATGAAGATATTTCTAAAGGACAGCTGTATCTTAAAGATTACTGATAAACCGAAAGCTATTACTTTCTCTATTTCATTGTCAGAGTAAACAGTGAATCTCATGTTTAAAACATTTATAGAGTGGAAAACTGCACAATAAACTGGAATACTATGGGACACCAAAATGCTGAGGGGAATGAGACATACATGCATGCAGACCATTAACTGGGAAAACAGAAAACCACACTAGTCCTAACAAACATAAGGGAACTTTTTTCTCTTACGTAGGGTGGGAAAATGATCTAATTGGAAATAGTGATAATGAATTTTGACTGATTATATTAGGTGGGAAAAAACAGGCATGGGAAAAACCTCATACCCTCTGTGCCTCCAACCTGCATCTTAGAAAACAAAAAGTTTTCTATGTCTGTCTTCGGCATCAGAATCTAGGAAACAGGAGAGCACTCATCACTCGTGCTTAAAAGCCACAGGCAGAGACACAGAACAGGTTCAAGAGCACCTTTGACAGTGGCAGACCAGCACTGGGAGGAACATGACCAACAGTTCTGGGCGTCTTTGTCAGCAAGTTGATGGGAGCTGATGGGAGAAAAAGTGTGTGCCCAATATACCTGACCTTTCAGGAAAAATTTCCTTCCTGACTTGAAAGGAATCTGTAGTAGAAAATAGACCACGTCATTGTAGATGATTTTTCTCATCAGTAAAATGGAAATGATGCTTCATATCTTTCATCTAAGTTCCACTTTCTAGAGCAGCTGTTTTGTTTACATTCACTGAAATTTTATTTCTGAGAAAAAATAAAAAAAGATAACAAGCAGGAAAAATGTTTTTCAAGTCTCTAATAATTTGTTTATATTAAATGCAGATTATGCAGATCTTGCTAAGCTTTCTACAGTGAAATGTTATTTCTGTAAATTATTTAATGCTTTTCACTTTCAGAACAGAGTGCTGCACAGATCCCTTTTGAAGAAGGAATTTCCCTAATTATGTTACGCACAGATAGAAAATTGATGGTCTTGTTTCTCCTCATTCTGTTATGTTTTTCACATGGGACACATAAAAATTATCACCCTGAGAAAACTGGGCTTCTGGTCTGACATTTAGGAAGGGGCTGATTTTAGAGGCTGCGTTCTGAAATAGCAAAATCATAGGCTGAATTGATGTTTGCTTTGACAGGTTTTACAGTTGCTCCCCACAGCCAGATTTAGATGTTCTAAACATTAAAATGGGCGAATATGACAACAGAGAAGACAATAACCAAGCCACCTGTTGTAACTACCCGTTGTAAAAATAAAAGGTCTGTCAGCCAGCATGAAATCAGAAAGGACCCATGGGAGATCCTGAATGCAACAGAGCACCAGATAAGGCTCCCCCACCACTACTTTGAAGTGGGGATTATCCCAGAGGGATCCATTCAAACACACTGATATGTTCCAGATGTATTCCCTTGCACAAGGTCACAGCAAAAATATTGGTGGGGAATGTTGAGGAGAGCAAGAGATTTATTGTTTTCATGGGAGTCTTTAAGTCTGATAATGCTAAGAGCCATGTTTAATGTCCTATATTGTTCTCATTTTCATATTTGCAAGGGGACTCATTTCAGCTGTGTTTACTCGTGGTGTAAATTCTAAGGGGCCGCAAAAATGGGGTGTTTTCTTTGGCTTAAAACCATACTTACTTTTATCAGTCCAGGTACTTAAATGGTTCTTCTTCATCATACAGTTAAATGGTTTCAAAATAATTTAATGGATTTAGTTGCACTTTCCTTCTGGAAGAGTATCACATTTTTTGTTTCGCTTTTGTTTGTTTCATTGTTTCTTTAAACAGATAAACAGTTTGCTCTGTCCAGAATTACAGAAACAATGGAAGAGAATGAACTATGGTGCTGGGAGTTCTACCCTGAATTCTGAATTCTAAAGACACATTTCTATTTAAAACAACACATTTAGTTTTCTTCTTCAAAGTAGTATTGAAAGATTAATGTGGCTGATTTCTATGAAATCTTTTCAGCTCTGCTAATATTTTCTCTTTCCCTTATCACTTCTCTCTCCTCACCATGACAGTTTCTGATGGAAATACTGGTATAGAATATTCATTTTGTCCTGACATTCAGTGTTCTTCTTCCCTTCTTTGGGAGAAAAGGTGAAAGTGGAGAGGAAACCCAATATCAACAGCATTTTTTTTTTTTAATTTAAGAAACATCTGTATTTTTCCTTGAATGTCAGGATATATTTTATTTTATAAATTATTATTTTATTGATAATTATAATTTTTTTTTCATTTACACTGCAGTAGTTGACAGTTTTGTCCATCAATGAACATTTTGGAAATGTCAATGTCATTAAAAATAAACCAAAACAACAAAACAAAACTTTTTTTTTTTAACTTGGATTTGCAGATGGGAAAAAGCAAGCACCAAAAAAGTATAAGCTGATGCAATCTGTGTAGTTTTAAGGAGTATACATTGTTCACGAATTTCAAATAAACTTTCTAGCTCTGAAGCTTCAGGGGTGATTCCTCTATGAACTGTTGCACTGTTGATGATCTGAGCATGAATATGCAGCTAAACCAACACTCATTCATCTGAAAGAGGCAAACTGGACCATACAAGGTAAATGTGAAGACATGTAACTGAGGTGGTGTCGCCTGGTGTGCTGAGGCTGGCGAGAGGAGCTTGTTCCAACTGCTTGACATGCAAAATTCTCCTTATATAAATTCCTAAGGACTTGGGAAACTTGCAAACACTGTTAAAAGGCTCTCTTAATTCATGATATTATACCCTTTGAGCAGGCAGTAAACAAAATCTGTTAATTAGCTGGCTCTAAGTGTTTGAATGGCTTCTTTTCAATGTTTGAGTATTTCTTTCACATGGAAATCCTGAAATTTGAGCCTAGAAACTCACTCCTTTGCCAACTGGCTAAATACTTTGGTTTTTTTCTCAAAAGTTAAGCATGGTCTACTTGCTAGTATTATACACTACCAAGAAAACTGTAAAAGACCGCTGCCTCTAGCTACGAGTTGAACATTGCCTTCCAGTGTGGAAAAAAGAAAGACACATAGCTTCAACATTAGTAATCTTAACAGAATAGCCAGGGGTGATCTTAACAACTGATGACTCTTAATATTATTTTGAGCAGACGTAGACAAAAATATATTGCAAACAAAGGCCTTTGGAATGTAGAGGGAATCTCGAATGCTACAAAATGTGTAATAAAAATAATGGTGGAAGATGGGTATGTCTGTCATGTTCTTGCACTGAAATTAGAAAAAACTGATGAGCTACACAAGTTAACATAAGATATGAGAGCCTAAAATTCTCCAATCAAATGCCATGGGTTTGCAAGACTGAGCCCCAAACCACATTTATATAGGAATGAACTGATAAATCTAGCACAGAAGTATTTGCTGAAAGCGTCTTTGAAACTAAATTTCAAGCTCCAGGGAAAACATTTGTGGAATGTTTTATGAAAAAGAATTACTAGGCTTCTGAAATACACAGATTTCAGTTTGGGCAGCAACTTAGCTTCTCACCTTACTGAAACATAGCAAAACATTAATTCAACACATATTGTAAAGTAGTTCACAAAAGAGGTGTAGATTTTAAGGCCAGGAAGGCCACTGAAGAATCCAGTAAGACCTTAGTGTAAACCAGACCAAAGAACTTGGTGTCTGAGTCCAGTAATTTAGCTAGACAAAACAGGCAGACAGGCAAACAAGTTCCCACATGGGAGGTGAAAACGGAAACTGCAGCTACTCTGCCTTAACTGCCCGCATGCACACGTACCCTCTAGAACCTCACAACATATGGGAGAAAGTCTCAATATAAAAGTAACTGTAAATCATCCCAGGATATGAGAGCTGTGAAAATGTGAAGGCTTTCCAGAGATCTGTATTTGTATTCCATTGTAGCCATTGCTGTTTCTTTCCTAATGAGAAAAGGCAGAGGGTGCAGAGACAGAGTCTCTCAAGATGACGGATCCCTTTTAACATACTTCTCTCCTTCTCTTCATTTTCCTTGGGTTCTTCTTTATCTGGTAAAGCAGAAATTAATAATCTGAATCCTGTTCCAGCTCTTCTCCTCCTTTGTCAGTGGATGTAAAGAAAGCTGGCCTGTTTTCTTTCAGAAACATGAACTAATTAGAACCATTTTTCTAATTTCCATGACTTTTAAAAAACAAAAGCCTTTTCTCTCAAATTCTGTTTATTTGATGTACCAACAAATTCCACTTCTTAATCAACAGGGAAGAAATGTAACCCAGTGTGTTACAGGAAAGTAACAGCAGCAGTGCTCCTGAGCTGTCGCATCAGAAGAGTGTAAGATGTTGCCATTTGCAATTTACAAGACAGAAATACATTTTAGAGAAAAAATTGCTGTCTTCTCAGATGTCAATCCCTAGTTGTCCCTGATAGCCTTCAGAAGACCCAACAATCGAAGGCTTAAATAAACACACACAAACTTGCCCATGGCTCCTAGAGAAATGCCCAACACCTTAATAACTTTAAGGTACAGCATTCAAGAAAATATTTCACTGTTGCTTTTCGGAGCTTGGTAAGAAAGGGTCAATGGCTGCAAGGCAACCTGTTACCTTTGCTCAGCGCCGAGAAATGTCACTCAGACTTGGAAGGCATTGAAGATGACATCATACATTCGAATTAGATTACAACGACTCTTTTGTTAGGTGTGAATGAGGCATTAGTGATCTGGAAGTGTAGATAAAAAGCACCAGGAAATTCTAAATGTTAAGTGCTGCCACTCTTGAATAAGAGTTAAAGCTGCTGACAAAGTAAGTATTTGCGAAAAGGCAATCTTTTTTTTACGTCAGCGTTTTCAACCACAGTTCCTATGGTCAGGCAGCTGGACTAGCTGGCCCTCATAGGTCCCTTCCAACCAAAATACTCTCTCCCCTTACTCTATTCTTATTCTATTCGCATTCTACATCGTCAGAACAAGATGTCTTCTCTCTGGATCTTCTACAGACTGTGCATTTCACATGGAAGAAATTTTGCGAGAAATAAAAATAATTTATTTATCAGGTATTGACAGGTAAAGGGAGTTTCCAGCTTTTAACTCAGTAGTGTATGCATTTTGGATTAAGGTTTCAGGGTTGACTAGAGAAATGAAGATCTCTTGATCTCAGGAGGTTCACTGACACATGCACTGAGGTATCTGTAGCAAAGTTTGTGCATATAGAGGCACTGCTGTTGACAGCAGAGGAATTTGTCATTTTGAGATTCAGCAAGGCCAAGGCTTGGACGAAAAAAAAAAGAGAGTTTGCATATAATTTTTTCCCTCCTGTGATTTAAAACTAGGTATAGCAGCATGGTTCCTCAAATAGCCTTTAAATGCTAGTTGCTCAGAAGGGTTGCTTTACAAATATATACCTAGTTTCCTGCTCATTCCTGGCTCACTAAGAGAACTTCAAAGACCGGAAGGGTCTTCCCTGCATCCCTCATTCGTGTACACCACCCGGTCTTCCTGGAAAACCATCGGGTGAAAGCCCGGAGAAGGCTCAAAGAGATGCACGCTGTAACCCTTCAGGCATGCAAAGGTAAAGGGGTGATGTAAGTGTTGCTTTATGCAGACAACTCTGCTGGCTCTAGGTGTGACAGCCTTTTTTCTGCAACTCCAAACCTTCTCTGAGGGAATGCAGTCCCCGGAGGAGGCACGCACCCAGCCCTGCCCTCTGCCTGCTCCACTCCTTACTGCTGATGTACTGAAGACTGTTGAGAGACAGAACCTGAAGCCCAGATTGCTGCTACTGGTTAAACGTTACTGATCTGTGTTTGTCTAACGAGGACGAAAATGGAGTTTATTACAAACTAGTAACCATAAATGTGAATACAGCTCACACACACCCAGTCCTTTGGTTTTCTGGCACCTCGGGCAAGCACTTGAGACTAAGATGAGTGTGGAGGGACGTCTCCCTGCACATGAAGCGCCGCTCTGTTCTCTGCTGGCTCCTGAAGCCTGGCTCCTAAAGCAGAAGAACCGGGGTACCCATTACTGCACAGCTCCCTGAGGCAGCGTCCTGCTTCCTCCTGCAGGACGCGCCTACCTACACAGCCTCACAACTGTGGGCGAGCAATTCCCTCTCCGAGGAAGGGCGGCAGGGCACAGCACTCCTGCGGGGTGTCCCGCTGGGCGCCTACGCCCCGAAACCCACTGGAAGGGACAGGGACCCGCGGCGCCTCGCGTTCCCCCTGCCCGGGGGGAAGCCGGGGCTGCAGCCGGGTTTAACCCTTCCCTTTCACCGCGGCCACCCGGGCGCTGCTCGTCCCTTCTGGTGCCCGGCAGGAGGAGGTAGAGGAGAAGGGGGCTATCTGGAACCCCGGGCACCGCAGCGGCTCAGGGCGGTGGTCGCCGGGCCCC
>VXBU01011407.1:95518-102797 GCA_013400315.1 Bombycilla garrulus | reverse complement strand
GCCGCCCCCGGCACCGCCGCCCCCTCCCCGGGCGGTGACAGCCCGGCGGACACCCCGCTCGGTCCCGCGTAATCCCATTACCGCGGGTAATCCGCGGGCAGGCTCCGCGCAGAGCGGCACCCGGACCGCCCGCCCTTCCCTGCGTCCCCGGGCTACCGCGGCCGGGCGCAGTCCATGGCTTTTGTACCGGGCTGGGACCCGGCCCCCGGTCCCGGCGGCGGGGCGGGAGCCCTGGAGGGACGCGCGGTGCCGGGCAGAGTTGTCGGGGCGGCCCGGGGAAGGGCTTAGCCCGGCCGGCAGCCGGTGGGGAGGTGCCGCTCCGGGGGGCGTGCGAGGGCAGCACCTCCCTCCCGCGTCGGTCCGGGGCGGCCCGGCGAGGACGGCGTGGGACGGGACGGGCTTTTGCTCGCTCCTGGCCAGGGCCACCACCCCGGGTTTCCTGAGTGGCTGTAGCGGCTGCAGCCGCCCAGCTCTCCCTCCCTCCCAGCGAGGGGTGCGCAGAGGTGCCTCCAGCCCAGTGCCCTCGGCACCTTTGTCATCACCTTGCTCGTCTCCGAGCTGGCGAGTTCACCGGTTTGAAACCGAACGTTGCCTTCTTGTCGTTATGATCAGCCTCAGACAGCCGGGAACCGCTGGGCAAAGTTTAGCGTAAACTGCAGTTTATTTCCAGAGCGGGAGCTCATGTGCGGTAGGCCTGCTTAGCTTTTGTGATACGTCTGCTTTCTCTCTTTTTAAAGCACGCGTAAACTCCGTGGAGTGGATTTAAAGTTGCCGGATTTGCTTGATTGCCGGCATGAAATTACTGCCTATCTTTTTTAGTGTATCTTTTTTGGTCACAGCCTTCTCTCTTGGGTTACCTTCAAAGAGATTTTTTTCCCTCGAGAGTGGAAAGGTGATCGCTCTAAAAGAACAGCATCCATCAGCTGTTCTGTTATTCATATCTCTCAGGTACCTTGACTCCTGCTCCACATTGCTTCCAATTCACAGCAAGCAGCTGATGTTGGAATCTAGCCAAGAAAAATAAAACTCTCAAGGAGGCCAGTTAAGAAAAGCCCCAAAAGTTCTCTTTGAATTAAGGTACCTCTTTACTTTTGGATGTCTATGTGAGAATTGGGATATCTAGCTAGCTGGTGGATCTGAGCCTTGTAGAAATAGAGATTCTTCCCTAGAAAGTCCAAAACCCTCTTAGCAGTGCCTCACGTGTCCGAGCTGCCGGGGTCTCGAAGCTCGGGGCTGACAGGACAGGACGGGAGCTCTGTGTGCCGTGCTCGTGCTCGCTGCCTTGCTCGTACTCGCCGTGCCGAGCGAGGAGCGAGGAGCGAGGAGCGGGCTCTTGGTGAGGTCAAATGAGAGCTGCTCTTCCCCTTTTGCCCTGGCCTTCTCCAGTGTCAGAGGTGTCGGTGTTTAGCACAGGGTAACAACTCTTGTGGCTCAGGAATCCCATCGAATGTTTGTGCGTCCCAGGTCAGAACTTCATTATCTTAGATATGGTTTTGCTCCAGGATTTGGCAGACTCTCTTTCCTTTGCAAATAACAAAGATGAGTGGTTATATGTAATACATGGAATTATGATGGCTATTTTTGAAAGGTTAGACGTGGCTGTATCAGTCCAAACATGGTGCAAATTCTTTTATCCCCATGGAATTAAGTTCAAATGTAGAACTCTGGATCCCTGTGGAAGGGGTAGTTGGCAGTAGGACCAGTTTGTCATCACGGGAAGGGGGGACAAAAAGCTGTATTTCTCAGCTTTTTTTTCCCACTATCTTGTACAATCAATTAAATTATTGTTTTTCTGCCCTCTGTTTTTTGAACAAACCAAACACACTAGGAAAGTGGGCAAAATGTTTAACAAACGGTAACATAGAACTTCAAAATGTCAAAAGTTGGCATGAGATTGAATGTGTAATATCCAAGCTTGACTTTTATTTAATGGCTGGACTTAAAATTGGATTTTTTCCTTTTTTTTTTTTTTCCCAGGTTGACACAGTTCATTAGTCATTTTGTAATCAATATCTTTAAACATGCTACTTGTAACCAAACTTTTTGAAATAAAATTGTGGAAGATAAATGACCTAAGGGGGAAACACCACTTAAATGTGATGGCTTGAAACACGAAAAAGGAAGACTTGCCCTATGAGATGTATTTCTGCATTAAAATTCAGATAGAGAATTCTGAATTTATAGAGTTATTCAGTAAAATTTCCCTTCTGATTTTTAGATTAATTTAACTTAGTAAAAACCAAACTTCCACTTAAAAAATTTATGTATGATAATAATTAGCAGCTCTTCTAAAAAGAAAATATATAAAAAATTCTGACATTGATGAATACGAGGCTGCCAGTTCTGGCAGCTTTTTAGATTATGTATGCTTCATGATGGAGCTATGCAAAAGAAATGCTTCTCTGGTTTGAAATATCTTTACATTAAGTCTTTACTTGCTCTTGGGCATGCTTTTCTGAAAAGGACTGGCTGCTATGGAGGCTCCCAAACTGGGATGTGTGAGGCATGAAGCTGGAGAAGGTGGTCCACAGGACCATATTGTTTCCGTAGTGTTTGTGGGGACAAACACTTGGTTTGTTGGGCAGGGAAAAAACGTAGTTGTAGGACAGAGGAATCCCAGGGCTGACAGTGGCTAAAGAATCAAGTGCTCATTGCTCATCACCAGCTGAGTGCGTCCCCTCAGGTTTTACAAGGTGGAAAGCTGTGCACAGAACAATGTTGGCTCTTTCCTGCTTGTTAGTGGTTGTCCGTCCCTCTTTCCTGAGACTGCTGGAATTTGAAGTGCAGGTCAGTGCTCTGACCTTGGCCTCCCCTCTGCTCCATTTGGGGAAAAGCAGATCTGCATCTTGCTGACTGCAGTGGGGATCTGCATCCAGAACTTCCAGAGGATTGACTCAACTCATCTTTTTAAGCTTACGTTCATATTTAGGAAGTATTTTTTGTAACTCTAGGATTGGGTTACAAACCCTGATTATATACATATATAACTGAAGCTCTTAGTGGATGTTTTCAGCAGTTAAACCTCTGTTTTATTAATCTTGGTTAAATTCTAGTGCTGGATCAATGTATTAGCATTGTACTTTTCGTGCTGCGCTGTTAGCATTAGGGACTAAACTGACTGGGTTTAGTTTCTGGTTTGATTTTATTCCCCTGACTGTTTTTCCATGGTTCTTGTATGTGCCAGTGCGCTTATTTTATATTGTCTTTTTTAGAAAAGCATGATAAAAATGCTGTTTATTGAATTTGGGTCCACCAGCTAGTTCTGCTTTTTTGTTTCTTCTTTTAGAAATTGGCATGTTTATCTTAAAAGGCCCTTTCCAAGCTCAGTTTCATGACTTCGAAAGGTTGCAGTTTGTATATTTCCTTTCTTTATATTTTCCTTATTTTTGTGTCTCTTTTTGATTGGCTGAGTAGATGGCGAAGTTTCTAGTTTACAGATGGACTGCTGAACTCGGGAGAGAAGAGGAACAGCTTGTTTTTCTGGTTGTAAAGGCACAGAAGACTAATTACAGAGGTATAAAAGGTCATCAGGCTCAAGTCAGCTTTGAATTTGTGCAAAATGATAGTAAATTTGGCTTGCAGAAATGTAGGAAGATCAGACAGTTAGGTCAGTCTTTGTGGTTGTTGCCACTATCTTTTTTGTCATCAATTGCAGCATGATGAGCTTTCTGACTTTGTCTGTAATGAAGTAGGCTTGATTAAATATTACGAGAAAGGAAAATTTGATATGCCTTTTGGGGGATTTGAGAAGCAGGGAGGATTCTTTGCAACTACATTTCTTTTCCCTTTATTCTGGAAACATAAATGGAGGAAATTGTTCCTCATGCTTGGTTGCCAAAAAGGACTTAAAGAAAAAAAGAATGGTGTCTCTGTTAGCTGGTAGTCAAATAAAATGAAGCTTTGTTGGTGAAGTTCAGGAAGGTGCTAAAGTTCTGTTTTCTGTTGATCTCATGTGGGAACTGATTTTTGTAGTCGTGCCCTTCAGTGTTACGCAGTGAAGTCTGTACAGCAAAATCTGGTCTTGTGTCACTGTACAATATGGAGAAAAAAACTTTCTCAAGCCATGAAACTGAGGCTTACAGGAGAAGATTTTTGTGCAATACAAGTTTGTTACTAGACATGAGGAAAACTGGGGGGTTGGGTGATATTTTGGTGTAAGGCAGGGATGGTGTTTGCAGACAATATTTTCTTTATCAGGTTATAAATTGGATGCAGTGGTAAAAGCCCCCTGGAAAGTGGGAGGCTGTGTCTCCGAGATGCTGCTTCCCTTACTGCTGATGCCTTGCCTATGCTCTGCTCTGGTGCCTACCATTAAAAATCAGGTTTTTGGCTACTTTGGCATCCATGCTGGAGGCTGCTGACCCATGGCACAAGATTTATCAAATGAGTAGTAATGTTAAGAATGACTTCAATCCCCATTTCCTTTCCAATATGCTGTCCTGGGGTGGGGAGAAAGTAATGGTTTGGACCTTGCAGGGTGACTGAATTTGCCATAATGGAAGTATGTTAAGAAGCTATTACACTCCCATGTGTTCCTGCTGTCTTGTAAGGCTTTCTAAATTGCTGCTTCAAGTTCTCTCCCTTGTTCAGGGTAATAGAAGTAAAAAGGCCAAGTTGTGCAACCAAAGGGGACCTTCCCCTCCTCCCCTAGGTATAGGTCTCCCCAGAGCATCTATTTCTATAACACCAGGTATTTGGGTGTATAATACACAAAATATTACAGAAATTCAGCAGCAGGCATGTGGCCAGTTTTATCTGAGGAAAAGTTGTGACTTTCTGAACAGAGATACCAGTATCAAGCTGTCCTTGTTTGAAACAGCTGTGCCTGAGTTCAGGCACTGTGCTCTGTATCCTGCGGGAACATGGCATTGCTGCCTCAGGGACAAGCTACTCATGCACCTTGGGTGTCTTGCACAAAACATTGCTGGGGAAGGAGACACATTTTTGTAGGTCAAATGATGACTTGCTGGCAAACTGGAAACCCCAGCAGTAACAGGAGGGAGCTGGTGTTGTTGGATGCTTCCTTTTCTGATCTGGGGCTGCTGCTTCTGCTGGCCACCACTGGCCTTTCTGCGTCTTTCACACCTGATTATTGCAGGCCCAGTAGTTTGATAACTGGTCACTCATAATACTGCTGACTGTGTCTCCTTAATTAAGGGCCTTTATTTTCAGTCACCTGCACCACAGGCATGGGTTGAGAAGACATTTGTCAGTGTATTGCAACAGCACAAAGGGCCTATCTGCTAAGAAACCTGAGTGCATTTAATTGGCTCCTTCTGCGCCACATCGGGCGTTTTTGTGTTGGTTACACTCTTTCAAATAATTTATTTCTCTGCCTGGATTAAGAACCTGAGCTGCAGATGTTACGTGCTCACTCTTTCAATCTCTGAGTGTTATTTTTGGATGTGTCCCAGCCTCTGTCTCTTCGCTGAACAATACTAAAGGTGTTCCACGGGGACCTTTGCTAGCCTAGCAGTGGAGCACTGGCAGGCTGCTCATTAGTCTTTTATGTCTCTCCTTATCAGTTTTACTGAGAAACTCCCTATCGCTTTGGTTGCACATGTTAGAATAATTAGGCTTCCTGTTCAGCAGGTTTGTGTGGCATTGATTTTGGCCTGAAAATTCAGGAGAGGGGGAGGATACCATTAAATTATATGAAATAGCAAGTGTGTCTTCCACAGTTATGTTTTTTTTCATTATGAGTTGGGTTTAAAACATATTATTGCACACAGAGAGGCAGAAATCCCAGGCAGAATTTAATGCTACTTTAAAAGGAGGTGTTCTCCCTTGCATTAATAAATAAGTTGAAATAAATCTTAAATTTCTAAGAGGAAAAGAGGATGTGATGATTTCAGTGTTCAGTTGGAAGAGGACTTCACATAATTCAAAGACTCTGGGATCACAGCAGGTATCAGACAGACTTGGAGCATTTCCCCGGCCACCCTGGTCTTCCTATGATTATGGGAAGGAAGGATGGGATGTTGTTTGGGGATTAAGTATTCTTTTTCTGTCCGTCTCTCTCATGTTTCCAGTTATTCTGGAGTTTGCTGCTGCTTGTGGCTTACCATCAAATTGAGCTTAATTTGATTTGGTTTTATTTTGTTAATTCTCTGCAGTCTTATAATTGCAATAACAATGATTACAACAGAGACGTCTCTGGTCAGCTATTGCTCTGTATAATAGCAATGTCTTTTTCAGATTAGGGAAAGGTAAGATTTGTTTAGTTTGTCCTGCCTGAGGCTAAAAAGGAAGTAAAGCTCTTGTAAAAGTGAGAATCTACAGAAATTGTGTCAATTTTTATTTTTTTTCCCTCAAGATTTTCCTATTTTCCAGGAAATGCTTAGTGTTCAGGCTCTTAAAAATACAGAAAATATTAAAGGGAGAAATGGAAAGGGGGTATTCAGTTGCTGTACCTTTTAGAGAATGAAGAGTGTACATAATTTTATGAAACAGTCTCTGTGCATTTTAGAAGTTAGACTTAATTTGTGCAAATCTGTAAGATTAGCCTCCTTGGCTACTATTCAGTCTTTCTCAATTTGAAGACTTCAGCTCCTGTCGTATCATGATGGGAATTCCTCCTGAAAATCTCTTGTTTTACATTGTATTTGTAAGACCTAAAGCCACTGTGTTTGCCTTTAACACACTGAACGGTCAATAGTGCTTTTCAAACAGAGGCATCAGTTGGTGCATGTGGGAAGATCAGCTGTATGGTCATGCCATTGTAACCTGTGTTGTTTGTTAGCCATTTTGGCTGAATTGATTGGTGTAATGTGGAAAATAACGTTGTTTAATGTTTTGGTGCAGAGTGCCGTTTTTCCCTCCTGTGTCCTTCGAAATATTGATCATAATTTTCAGTACTATGAAAGAAAAAATGCTAGAAGCCATTAAAGAAACATAAAATGAGCAAAAAGGAAAGTATATCTACAATATCTGGTCAATAAATATCAAATTTGAAGCTAGCAGAAAATTCCTTCAAAATGTCTCAATAGCAAATAAGTAAAAGAAGGACAAACCAGATGGTGTTGCAGTGGAGAGGAGGGCAAGTGACTCTACCATTTGGATATAAAAAAGGTTTTAAAAGGCATTCTGACTAAGTGCCGCTCACAGCTCTGCTTTTAATAGTAATATTTGAATACTGAGGTGAGTCACAAACGGCATAGTTCCAAGGACATAGGATCCATTTGCCTAAAACACGTGAGTCGGAAGTGACCCTCTAAGAGAAGAATTTCTAAACAGACCTGTGAGAGAGGAGAAGCTGTTGGTGGTAACTTTACGGGGC
>VXBU01011407.1:15518-90518 GCA_013400315.1 Bombycilla garrulus | reverse complement strand
CAGTAGTTTTTTCCTTAAAGAGAAATAATCTTTTTTTTTCCCCTATGGATTTCCAACTCAGTATCTTTTTCTGTCATTTAACATGAGATACTTTGAGCAGTACAGTTACTCTACTGATCCAGTACAGTTACTGGACAGTCCCTTACATTGTGAGTAGTAATTACCCTTGATTTTACCTGCTTAATTTTTTTTAGTGATTTGTAGGATGAGCTTCCTGTTGTTTCCATTGCCTGCAGAGCTGTTCTTTCAGTGACTGACTAAAGGACAAGTTTTAGGTAATTGCAGGCTGGAGCCAGTGTTAATAAGAATCTTGGCAACGAGCTTTTCTGTATCCATGATCTACTTTAAGGGTGCTCCCTATAAGGACTCGAGTTTTTGTTCAGGCATCTTTCAGATGTCTGAAATACCTCTACTTCCATTAAAAGGAAAAGAAAAATCTGCTTCATCATTTGTGGTCTTACTGTTGGGGATCTTTCCTGCTGGTAAACTGGTCTATTTCAAACTGTTCTAGTTGCTTTCTAAATCTTTAATCTTCCCACTCAACTTGCAGACCACATCCCTTGGATGCTCCCACACTTCATTATTCTGCTCTCTTGCTGCTCAGCTGTGTCAGTCTCCTCTGTTCCCTGGGAACCTTTTTCTCTGCCCTGGCTTGTCCATTTCTAGAGCAGGGAATTGTTACCTGTGGGACAGAGCACTTCAGGAGGACTCACAGTGAAAGGGTTATTCTTCCTGGCAGCTGTCTTTCCAGAAAGATCATGAGTAACCTACTTACTGGACCACTGGCATTAGATCTGTCAGTCTCTCTTCTGAATTTTAATGATTTTTATCTAACTGCTGTCTTCCATGATACAGGAAATAATAAATGCATTTGTTTTCTTGAAGTGTAATTACTCATTATTTTTATGCCGAGCTGAAGCATTTTCTGCTCAATAACCTCAAGGTTCCCTTTTGTTACCATATGCTTAGTCATTTTATCTGTGTTACTAAGGCATGATGACCTATTTTGGTTAGTATGTCTGGCTTTTGAGCTGCAGGATGATAGCAGAAGCGTATCTTGGAATTTCTTGGGTATGCTAGAGACAAAATAGGGGAGTGAAATACCAGACATGTTAGTTGAGCATGGATTCTATTTTGTAAGATGTTAGAGACCTGTTAGACTATGAAAGCTTTAGTGTCACCCTTGTTTTTAAAAACTGTCTTTAATAAGGAGTTCATTTATGTACTTCAGATCATTTTAAGACCCTTGAAGCAAGCCTGACTTTACTACAGGAATTCAGTAAGGTGTCACTGTGCCTTATATACATTAACAGAGGTTCTCTGCTTCCTGGCAGTACTGAGTTACTGAGACAGCCACTAATTTTTTTTTTCAGTAGATGAATGCAACGTTGAAGGTGCCTTACTGAATGAATCCATTAAGAGAGCTGCCTAAAGGGTATCTTATTTTTGCAGAACATGCAAAAAACTCAGAGTCACTTTGCAAGCCGAGGGCTGTGGTAACATACTATTTATTTCCCTTAAAGCAATATTGCATTTGGCTGCTCTGCTGGTTCTTCATGCTTAGAATTTACTAATTGGGGGGAAAAGACTTTAAAAGGATTGAATACTCAAACACATACATTTTTTTTTTTCCATTACATTGTCTTCCATTTAAAAAAAAAATCTTAATTTTTTTCCTTAACTTACAAGACCTAATGGCTTCATAGGTAGTTCGTTTTTACCCATTTCCCCACCTTATGCACTTCAGAGAGATGAGAACAGAGCTGTAAGCCTCCTAAATTGTACACATAGTATTCCTTAACTGTCTGGCAACTAGTCCTAGTTAGCAAGACTCACACTTCATTTTAAGAGGATGAAAATGTTGAGTTCATGACTGTGTGCCTGCTTTGTTTAGTAGCTTATTAACCTTAAAACCTTAGTGCTTTTTCTGGAAGTTTCATTGAAACTTGACATGGTGAACAAAGAAGTGTAATTCACTTAGAGGCTGAACTCTGTGAGGCAGTGAAACAGGAAAGACTGTATGGGCTTGGTAAATGGGGATGAAACCCAGGATCCATCAGAGCAAGCCCAGGAGATAATGTGGGTGATGAAACTGCAGTGTCTGGCCTTGAACACAGTTGATGACTGAAGGGCAGGAGCAGTTTGTCTGCTGCCCATGGGATGCTTCTGCTGGCCTTGCTACATTCCATATGCTGAGAATAGTGTGGTTTTCCTATCCATGCCAGAGATCCAGGGAAATCTTTCTGTGAGAAGGGGACAGTAAGGGCTTGTGAGGCACCAGCACATGGTGTTCATGTGGCATTTTTCATTACATTTTGATTTCTTGCCTGTGGCCATCATCCCTTACTCAAAGATGAAGTAAGTGCTGGTGGTTTTTCAGTACTGCTGTACAGTTACTGAGCAAAAGGAGTTCTAGTTCTGTAATCTCTTAGCAGCAAGTAGAGCTTAGCAAAATTACTGCAAGGCTAGAAAACAGTCTGGTTTGTATTTAGTGTCTATTTTGATATAGTGAGGTCTTCAGATCCTTTCTGGTGTGAACTTTTTATTCTACATATGAGCTGCTGTGTGCAGCTTGGCTGCTTGCACACCTTCAAGGGATGGCTCACACCTCTCCTGAGGAGTCAGCCTGAACTGTTCAGTTCAGACTCGCAGGTGGTACCACTGTCATTGTTTCCTCTTTGGTACCATTCCATAAGTACTTTGAAAGCTGACATAAGTTGCCTCTGTACAGCCGTCCCTTGATTTCCCAGAAACATCACTTTTTCCAGGCAGAAATATTCCAGGTGGTGTTTCTTGGAGGGGCATGAGGAAGAACTTCCATGCCTCTCATTAGGTAAATGGGCTCTGTTCCAACACCTGCTCCTTCTCTGCTTTATTCCTGGATAATCATCTCCGTGTTCCAGCGTTCTTAGGCTGTTTTTGCAGGGCTGGCAGAAAATTACGATTATGTGCATCAAAGCTTGAAGCACAAGAATTTCAGGTATCTAACTGAAGACATCACATAAATTAAGTATCTCACAAGCTTGATGGTTTTTAGATAATTAAGGAACTTCTTGATATTTCAATATATTTGAATATTAACGAACCGAAAAATTAATTATGATACTGAAATCCCAATCTCTCTATGTATAATCAGTCATTCTGTTTTAAGTAGCAATCTTGTTTGTGGTTAAGTTTTGTGGTCTTTTTTTATTTCCTCTGATGCATTTTTAGAGCTGACATTTAAGGCATCTTAGTGATTTAAGTTTAGTGATTTAAGCTTAGTTCCTTCCAAGTGCTATAGTAAAATTGCCATTTTGGTATAAAGAAACAAGTTCTCTGCTGATTTCTAAGACAAAAGGTTTAAGAGAAGTACATGTAAACAAGATGATATAACACTGAAAAAGTATGTAAATGTTGTCTAACCTTCTGGTTGTGGAATAAGAGATATTGAAATAAAGGCAAACACATTATTAAATTGCAAATGAATCTTTGAGATTTATCAGCTGATGCAAAACAGCAACAGCAGTTTTAATATAAAGTTTTGTTTCTACCTAATGTGCTTGGTTTTAAGTAATGTCTTAAGTCCTCTGTTTATCTTTCTTCCATGTGAACTAAAAAAATTATTTAAAAATAATTAAAAATGTAATCTTGTGCTGGTTTTTTATTTGTGTTTTTGATTTGGGGTTTTTGTTTGTTTGGTTTTTTTTGCTTGTTTGTTGTTTTGTTTTGGTTTTTTTTTTTTACTTGTCCAAGTTTCTTGTCTTGCTAGTAAGGTTTTTATTAAGTNTAAAAAAATTATTTAAAAATAATTAAAAATGTAATCTTGTGCTGGTTTTTTATTTGTGTTTTTGATTTGGGGTTTTTGTTTGTTTGGTTTTTTTTGCTTGTTTGTTGTTTTGTTTTGGTTTTTTTTTTTACTTGTCCAAGTTTCTTGTCTTGCTAGTAGAGTATGTATTAAGTTGTGGAGAGGAGTGGAAAGGAACACTGCCAAGGTGCAGACTACAGCATAAGGTTATCTTTCTTAAGTGATATGAAGGACACTTGCACAAAAAGTTTGGCTTTTAGACAATTTTTGTTTGTTTGTTTGTTTGTTTTGATGGAGTGGTTTTGTTTGTTTGGGCTTGGGGTTTTTTTGTTGTTACATATGTTTTGCTGCAGAAAAATAACCAGTTCTTGCCAAGCAAGGCTCATGATGCTATTGCTACTAGTCCTGGTCTAGAAAGTTCAGCATCTTATGAGATGTATGATACACTGCCCAATGTGTTTGTCTCAGAGAGATTTTCACCTCACTTTCCCCTGCAGGCTGCTTTGTGCATGGTTGGTTTTGTATTCAGAAGAGACTTGTCCTCTACACATGGGAACTCGAATTTCCTGCCATTTCACATGTTGGGGAGAAAATGAAATAAACTACAAGCAGATTCTCCTCCTAACCACAATTCCTGGAAACTGTATGCTGTTGTGGGCATGTTTATTTTCTACTTTTCTTCCTTGCTGTGATAATCTCAGCATTTTGAGGAAGGGAGCAGACAGTTTATTTAAAAACCTGTTATAGCAAAATGTCATTTACATAAGCAACAGTAGATGTCTTCATGCTTCTCTACACTCTTTTACTTTGCAGAGACTGGAAAGTTTTTTTATGAGTTCTAATCAAAGGATAACCCTGTAATGTTAGAGGTGCTTCTTCAGAAAGGCAAGACTGAAAGCTGAAACATTCTCATATATGCTTAAAGAAGGCCTCTGCTTCAGCTTTCCTTTTCAGAGTGATCAGAGCTCGGTCCAGTGCTCAGATGTCACTTTTTTTTTTTGTAGTCAAAGGCTGTTTTGCCTTCAGATCTTAGTGAAGTTGAAGGATAAAGAAAAGTTCTTGCTGATGTGATGGGCCCTTGCAGTGCTTCTCCCTTCAGCCAGCTGCTTCCATTGTGGTTACATCCAGGCCTTATATTTACCTTATTGAGGTCTTTTTAGTTTTTGTTTGAATATTACTTCATATTTGTTCCCATTTCTTTGTAGGGTTTGTTTGAAAAATACAAGGATCATAAGCTGCTGAAATTGAAAACATGACAGAAATTTCAGGTGGTGAAGAAAACCAAGATGGATGAATATATCTTAAGAATAGCTTCAAAGGATTTGTAATACATAGGAAATTGTTAAGGCTGATTTCTGATTATAAGTGTTGTATGGAAAGAGAAGAGTTAATGCCGAAAGCACAAGAATATGGAACAAGGTAATAGTGGCCTGAGAAAAGCTGGCATCTTCCTTTCATAACATAGTTTTCAAATATCTCCTATTTGGACCAAACAGTTGACCATACTAATGAGGTCTGTTTTTTCCTGAAGCTGTTATGCTTGCCATAAAAGTCCCAGGTGGTGGTGCATGACTGAATCAACATGATTCTGGGTGTGTATAGGAAAGTACAGGTCACACATTTTAAGGGCGTATTTCTGTCCTGTTTGACTGGTTGCTTAATAGTGGCTCCAGAATAAAATTTACCTGCTACTAAATGATCTGGAGTCATGTATTCTGATCTGTATCTAGCTCTGGTACGGAGTTGTACCAGTGAAACATTAATTCTTGGAGACATGCCTCATTTTGTTTATTTGAAAACAAAGCAATGTTGCTTTTATTTAAGAAATACTCTCAGAATTAGTGGTAGTTTGGAGTTATGCAAAGAGAAGTGAGGTAGCAAGAGCTAGGCTAGAGCTGTAGCCCAAACACTTTTATGGTTTTGCATAATCTCTAGATAAGGCAGAGTGTCGTGGGAACACAGTGTTGCCAGAAGAGGTGGGGAAGTAGTTGTGTGATGTTGATGCTCTGGATGGAGCTGCACTTTGGTGAATGGCACTGTTTTGAAATCACAGTGGAGAAGTAGGGGTGAGTCACTGAATCAGTCATTTTAGTGCCAGTATGAAATTTTCGGGATAATCACTAACTGGAGACAAGTAAACCCAACAACATGCTAAAATATGCACTGACAGATTTACTGTTGTCTGACAAGCGGTGCTGATATCTCAGTGAAGAATTGACCTCTTTGCAGAGCAGCATAAGGCATGTTGGTGGCTGAGCTTTGTTGTTTAACCAGCAGCTCAGATGTATCCCATATCATACCTGAGTTGTTGGTAGTGCTCTCTTCAGTGCAGGAGGGAAAAGGTGTGCAGCTGTTCTGTGCAAGCCTGTCATGGGAGCCTGTAGGAGCCAGCTGTGGTTTTATGTGGTTCACATAATCAGGATGTACAGCTGGGAGCCTGAGCAGTGGATGGAGGGGATGTCCAGTCCTCCTGGCTTCAGATGGTTTGTGCAGAGCAGGAGAGCCACCACACTCTGTAGAACTTCTGGGGCAGCTGAAATGGCAACCCGGTGCAGTTTTGGAACAGATTGGTTGATTTCTTGGAGTTTGAATTTTTCTTTTCTTTTTTTTAAGTTCTGTGTGCCTGCAAGCAGAACATAAAAGTGTAAGAGGCAGTGTGTGAAGCAGAGCAAGAATGCACAAAGCAAGAGAGAGCTTGTTGATTAGCCTGCTATCTGAAAAGAGATTTCAAGTTGGGAATTTCTGCATGACTGATTCCTCCTTCCCAAGGGAAGGATTTTCTCTGGGTTTCAGCTCAATCAGTTTCTCCCAAGAGAAATAACATACATACGGTCTAAATATTTTCTAGTTACTCAAGCTAAAAATGGGTGGTGATACTGAAAAATGCAAATACACTTCTCTGTGCAAGCTCACTTTCTGCTAGGGAATCAAAATTCTTACACTTTTTTTCTTTTCAGGCACTTTAAGCATGTTGTTATCAACAGGTGAGAAATGCAACAGAGTAGCTGCTCTGCATGAACTATAATTGTATTTTTAATGTGGTGGTAAGGCTGTGCAAGTGGGTAAATATCTCATTGCATGACTAGGTGCATAAATCTGCTAGTGCCTCATAAATTTCATCAAGAGGTCACTTTCTTGACATCTCCCAGATTCATAGTTTGCCTGACAGCCATTTTAGGGAGGAGAGCTACAGGGGACATGAAGGCAGCACAAGCTTTAATGCTGTTTTGCAGTGCCTTCAGTTTCTAAATCCCTGCAGAAGTAGAGTGGCCTCTTTCTTCTTCCTCCTTTATCTTCCTCATCAACTTCTGCTACTGACTTCTGGGAAGTGTGCAACTTCTCAAATGACTTTCAAATTCACCAGCACAGTGCTGTAATTGAGCTCAGCCACCTGAAATGGGGGACAGAAGCTCCTCTTGTATAGCGCAGCTCTAATGAGGTTTTTAGTACCAGGCCACAAAACAGAAGTAGGTAAGTCTGATTGTTCAATGTAGGCAAAATTACAGACTTTCTACACCTAACCCAGTCCAGAAACATGCAGCATAGCTGTGTTATGTAAGAGGAACAAGTTAAAACAAGTGCAGCTCTCCAATAGGAAGCAAATCTTTGTCTGACTTGTGGCTTCAGCAGGTGCTGCATGTTCCTTCTCAAAAAATGGGGTTTTCCAGCAATGAAATGATTTAGTCCCGATATTTCCAGGCAGAGGTCTGGCTTAGCCCAGCATTTCACCTCTAATAATAGTCAGTAGCAATACTTATGGGGAGAACTGTTGCTAAAACAGTGATCCCTCCTAGCTTTTGGCAGACTGTAGTTCAAGGACTTTGAGCAACAAAGTCATATCTGCTCCTTTGTTTAACAATCCTTGATAGAATTTCTTTTGTGACTATGTATTAATGTATTTTGAATTTTTGCCTTCATAACATCCCGTGACAATGCCATTAATTGTGGAATGGAAAAAGTACCTCCTTTTCCTCTTGTTTTTAAACAAGTTGCCTCATAAACTTCATGTTATACTGCCTAATTAATTTATTCCGAGACATGATTTCCTATTTGCTTTCTCTATAATACCCTTCATGGTTTTATGTCTGTCATTTTATCCATCTTACCTCCTAATCTAAGTGCACTTGTTTGCCTAGTTCTCCAGTTCTCCTTAGGTTAAAGTTGTTTCAGACCTCCCATTTTGGTCACTCTTTGAATCTTTTCTTGCTCAGCAGAATGCTTCTCTGAAAATTGCTTGGTGTAGCATCTGTAGGTGCAGAGCTGCTGTGGTGCTCCCTGTCAGGTGTCCCTGAGCTGCTCATTCCTGCTGCTCCCTTTGCTCTCCCAACCAGCACTGAACTTTGTCATCTGTGAGTGTGTAGTTCCTGACTTTAATTAAATTGCTGTGACTCCAGGGTTCCCAGTCACTATATTGGCTGTGACTTTGTGGTGTGTGCGAATAAATACCTGACAAATCTATCTGCAGCTCAACACAGTGAGTTGGCTTTATAATTTTGCTGCTTGCTCCATTTTTCACATAAATGGTGAATATATTGGGTAGCACAAATGCAAAATCAGAGCTCTTGTGAAAACTGGCTGTATACTCCTGTGCTGTTTCTTTTAATCTAACCAGTTGTTAATTCACATGAGGACCTTCCATTTTATCCTATGACAGTTCAATTTCTTTAAAAGCCTGTGGTGAGACACTGTCAAAGGCTTGTTAGAGATCCAAGCATTTTATACATATAATACATACCATACTTTCCTTTATATGTCATGGCAAGTTTGTGAAAGAAGTCATGCTATGATGACATTCCTCTGTCATGTTTATCTGCATACCTGCTAATCTGTTCTACAATTTCTATCAACTTTCTCAGTGTAGAACTGAGCCTGTTGTTCCCTGGAGTCCTTTTATTGAAATTGGCAGTACATCCTCAGCTTTTTATCTCTTGTTTTTTGAGTTTGTCTTAGAAGCTGGGCAGCATGGTTAATAGTTCTGTGGTGGTATGTTGAAGTGCCTTTAAAATTTCTGGGTAAGTAGCATCTAAATCTGGTGACCTGCTGTTGGTCCTAAAGTCTGCTCTGATGTTGCTGTGGTTTTGACACTCTTGTGCCCGTACCGTCTTCTTGCTCCCATACAGACCTTGCATTTTCCTGAGTTTTGGGAGAGTGGTGACCAGCAGGGTCTCCATTGTCCCTGCTCAGTAGGTGAGCAGACTTTCCTTCTGTGCCCTGAGCTCTTCCCATGTGTGAAACAAGAGCTGAAAAGGAGGAGGTTGCGGGAAGGCAGCAATGTACATCCATGGAGGAGCACCTCTTTCTGCCTCAGCCCTAATTTTTGTTGGCTCAAGCAGGTCCAGAAGCCATGGCAATAATAATATATGGATAGATAGATAGGAATTAGCATTTATTGCACTAATTATTTGCATGGACAGTGTAGTTGAATGTAATTGTTTACAGTTCTTATCACTCAGAACAAATCTCTTTCAGTTAAAAACTTACAAATGGGTTTTTTCAAATTTTTGGATTGATAATGTATACTAATACACTAGATTATATACTACTACTACTAATATACTACTTTATATGCTACTAGTGTACTGATGTAAAATGTTCTGTTTTGGGTTGTATTCATAACAGGATTTAAATACAACTCTTCAAATGTTTAAGATATTAATAGAATTTCAGATCAGAATAAAGGGGAAGTTGTTTATTGTTCTGAAGAGTTAATATGTGTTTTGATTTTGAAGCAGCTCACAATTGAAGGTTTCATATTAATTCCTGCCATTTGATCTTCAGTATTTGTGACAAAGATCCTCAGTCACGTGCAAGCTCTATTTTTGATGAGGATCAGACTTTAACTGCCATTCCTCTAATGGCTTTCTGTCTGTTTTACTGCTTTTTACTTCCTATAAAGAAAGAGGTAATTTGTTGTTCTAGTCTTAGATACTTGAGGTGAGTGAGACAGCAGCGCTCTTCTCTTTCTCTTTTACAGACTTCATTTCCCCCTTTCTTCTTTGTTTATGTATGTGGTTATTTTTTGTTATTCTTCAGTTTGTGTGTATGTCCCCATGGTTTTCCTTAATTGCTTTTTGCTCTGACTGCAGGATCCTGGCTTCTGTGTGTGTGAGGTTTGTGCAGCCGTTTTTATCTAGATTCTGCCTTTTTCAGTGGCTCCTGAATCAAATTCCCTCCCTTGAATCAATTGAGGTAATGTGGCGTGGTGTTGCTTAGCAATGCTGGAAGCTGATACCGCCTGGGTGATGTGTGTGTGCTGTAAGAGCCCTGAGCAGGAGAGACTACCTGTCCTCTGTGGTCTGTGCAGAGAAGAAATCTTGCATTTTCTAATGTTTTCAGCATTCTTACCTTTATGTGTTTGGGTGGGGTTTTTTTTCCTTTAATGTTGCTGAGTAACAGTTTTAAAGACTTAGAGATGTTCCTTCCCCCCTTCTTCCTGATACATACAGAAGACTCAGTAGTGTGTGGAATCAAAATATAATTGGGATGTCAGTCTTTAAAGAACTGGGTATCTAATTAACTGTGTTGAGATAGGTATGTTTTCTGTCTTCCTCCCCCACATACCAAACAAAGCTGTTATGAAGGCAGAGCTGAGCTTCGTAGGATGTTTCAGTCCTCCAAAGCAGCATAGATTGGCAGCCAATCTGGTGTGCATGGCAGCGGATTAAAAACCAGGATGAATTTAATAGCACCAACCATGTAAGAATATAGAATGAGCTATTTTGGCAGCAGATATAATGGTGCTAATGGAAGTTATTAGCTCTGAAATATTCCTTTAAAATTGTCGAAATTTCTAAGTTTTCAACTGTGGGTAGATTTTTTACTCTCATTTAAATGGCAAAAGAGTGAAGTACTGTTTCTTCTAGATTTCTTGTTTTGCTGATTTTTTTACAAAGCCAAGGGAATATAAACTTTAAAAAATTAAACTATCTGTTTTCTCTTTGTTTATTCTTTTTAATAAGAAGCTCTAGAAAAATGACATATATCGGCATTAAATATATTTGAGGGCACATTTTTACCAAGTGGTTGCTCTCATTTTCACACAATACTGAATAGCATGGGAGATAACCCCATGTTTAAGTTGTAGGGTAGGATAACTGTGAAGGTATTATTTTCTCTTTTAAACCAATTAGAATACAAGCCAAAGTTTTTACTTGCAATCCTGGGTGGAAGACAGAGGGGGTGTTCTCCATCAGCCTGGTAGGAGTGTGGACCCTGACATGTTTCCTTTCTTTGTTGGTAGTTATATTGAGTATACCTGAATAGCAGAGATAAAAACTTGGTCAGACTCAATTTCTTTCTTTGTTTCATGCAATGGTGTTTGTGCTTCAGTAAGCACAAGCCCACCATTCTTTTGCAAAAAGTCTGCCCTGGAGTTGGAAGGCTTACAAAGTTCTTTCTTACAAATTTTGTGTACAGTTAGGCAAACTAGTTGGGTAAGCAATTGCAGCCCTCAGGTGCTTGGTACCTGCTGTCTCAGTGCTGCTGCCAGATCACCTGTTCTTTTGAGCCTTAACCCCAGCACTGGACTGCTGATGAGGTGGAAGAAAGGTAATGGTGGGATGGGGACATGGACCTCCCCAGCTGGATCATGGGGGCACAGCCTGAAGAATGAACCTGGGCACTGAGGGTGCGCTTGATAATACCAAGGTACACCCAGAAGTCTAGGATGGTGGGGGTGGAGAGATGCAGTCTGGAGGCTGATCCCACCTCAGCCCTGTTTATTTGGGCTAGAAAGGATTGCTCGTGAAACACAGGATTGCTTGTTCAATGGGTTGATCTCTCTGATCAGCTGCTCCTGCCTCTCTTAACCAATAGTTTTCATAACCAACAAATGCATTTCCAGTAGCCTGATTGTTTATTCATTTCTGTTTAGACCATTTAATCCATAGTATATACTCATTTATCCTTGTCTGTAAGGAAACAAAACATCAAGCTGGTGAGGGGATTTTATAGCAGGTTCATTGCCATGGTTTCAGACAGCCTTACACAGCCTAAAAATAGATTCAGGAAAGAATATTCTCTTCCCTTCCCTGCCTCCCCCAGCTCTAACTAATTGGAATTTCCTTTTTTGTTTGTATATTTTTGTTGTTGTGGGTTTACTGACTGACAGGTCGGGCAAATTTGCTTGATGTTTTGTTTCAAAGAGGAAAGTTCATCCTAGTATCTAATACACTGGGGACTGACTTCCCTGGTAGTGTGCCAAGGCTATTACCTCCTGCTCCTGTCTCCTACACTTGAGTAGTGCCACTCTGGTAGACTGCAGCTCATTACAAACCGGTGCAATAGTCCGAGATGTGTGAGGGACCATCCTTGGATAATTACAACCTTGACATTGCCTTGCTGAGCAGGGGAAATGCAGAGAGTACATGGTGATGTGCCTTTAGCAGCCTACTCTGCTGCCTGAACAGCATCCTCTTCCAGAGTCTGGCTGGTAGCTCTACTGAGTCTCCAGCAACCCCACAGCTAGGATGTTGCAGACAGGTTAAGGGTCATGGATGTAACTAGCTGGAAAAGTTCTAAAATACTGCTTTGTGTACAGCAGTGCCTGGGCTGCAGGTGCAAGGAGCTAGGGGAGGCAAACTGGGTGACCTCTGCTTCCCCTTCTTGGTGTCCTTGCTGAAACAGCATCACAGCTACACGGCTTTGGCTGGCGTGCCTAGAGCTTGGGCACGGCTTCGCTACCTCCGGATTGCAGTGCTGTTTGTCTTTGAACATCACAAAAACGGAGGTGGAACACAGCTTGGCAATTAATATCGTCTCCTCTGATGTGTACTGGCTAAACTATGTTTAGCTTCAGGCTGGGCTGTTGAATTTTCCCCCCGCCTTCAACAGAGATGTTGACTGCTTCTGTTAGTAGGAATCCTAGATGCTTTTAGATCACTCTCCTCGGACAGGAAGGGCATGGGTTGGAATCACACTGATGCCTTAGATTTCCTGCATTGCTTCCTGTTGAATTGCTGGGCCAAAAGCTAATGGTGGGGGGGGGAGAGGAGGGGGGATGCTGTACTCAGTGTTCTACTCCTGAGGCTCACAGCATGCCTATTTATGTTGGAAAGCAAGTAAATAACCCCACAGCAGCCTTGTCAACTTGTGTCTTTTAGTGTCAGGTTTTGGAGCAAAGGGAAGGTGTTCTGGGTTGAATTGCAAAGGGGAAAAACCCTATGTGTTTGCTTAGTAGGTTGTTTGGTGAGCAAGGTGTCAGTTCTGCTGACCAATTTCTCATCACCATTTTTCTTTGACTGCCCAAGAGAAACTGCAGTAAGTTTATTTGTTTGTATGTGTTGCTGCTGGTACCGGGCTTTTTCTTTCTTCCTGCTGCTGCTTTTGTTGTCAGGGTGCCCTGACCTTCCTCAATAGGGACTGAATGGAGAAGGGCTGATGTGATGTCAGGTTGCAAATATGTTAGTGAATGGGCTGCAGTGTATTGCTAATTCCTTCTCTTCTTGATTTATTTACTGGTTGTAAATACTTCCAGACTTTCCCCTGTTTCTGAATTGATCTGTGTCATCCTTGTCCATGTGCTATGTTGGACAAAATTTGTGTATTTAGGAAGAAGGTGGTACCAGATAGATAGGACTGCTCAAGGTACAACTGCTATTCAGAAGAGATTAAACCTTTTGAAGTCTTTTCTGTTGCTCATATGCTGTGCTGCTTTGCATTTGGCAGCTGCAACCTGTGCTTCCCCGCTCCTCCCTGTGATACTCTGCAGTGTTTATATGCCTGTTTTGGCACCTGGAGAGCAGAAGGGCAGCCCCCAAGTACAGATGAGGGAAATGTGCCTTCTCAGCCTTCCACAGAGGCAGCAACCTGCCTTGATTTGTGTGTCACCAGTACAGGACAGGTGGGTCAGGTTGGCTGTTACTTTGTTCTGAAGAATGTCTCTTCCTCTTGGAGTGGAGGTGAGTTTGCATCCTTTTGGAGGATGCACACTCTGATTTTCACAAAATACAGGGGCTCCCGGTTTTAAGGGGTAGCAATGCATTGTTTTCACATTTGGTGATTTTTTCTTTTCAATGTCCCAATCCAAACTTAAGCTGAAGGAGTTCCTCCAAGGATGAGAACATGACTACCATCTCTATTCAGTGATGTGCTCCTGGGGAAAAGTGCAGACTGCTTCATGCAGGCCAGCCCACATTGCAGAACCTGGCCGTGTTAGTGACCCTATGAAAATATAATCCTGATGCTAGAGGGGAAAATTTTCCATACCTGGTAGATGTTTAAATATCTTCAGGTGGACCGCCTTTCTGCTGTAGTGATTTAAACCCCTGAAAATATTCTATGCATGAATTTACATAAAATAAAACAACCTGCATAATATTACATCAATGCATGGTAGATGATAATTTCCTTCCCCTCCCATCTGTCCAACACTTATGTCATTTTACATCCATTTTTGTTCCCTCCAACACTTCTAGCCGCTTCCCTGCTCTGCTCACTGGGCACCGATGTGCTCCACATGGGAAAGCTTCTGTGTGTGTGTGCTCCTGGGCTGTGCTGAGCTTTGCATGAGTACTCACCTCCTCATCTGAAGCATGAAGAGAGTAGAGTACGTGTCTGTGTGTGTGACTGGGAGTGTTGGATGCCTGGAATCAGAGACAGCGGGTGAATATATTTGGAGGAGCTCTCAGGTTGCTGGGGCATCTGCAGGAGTGGAGAAGTTGGGGGGCAAAGTGAAAGGAATGCCAAAAGCAAATCCTGTACTGTTTATTTTGTCTGGGTAATGAGGTGTAATTTGAAGGCAGATGCTTCACTTGTAGACCTTGTGGGAATTGAAATATTAATATTCAGGAGTTATGAAAATTAGGGATACTGTTTTCTGGACTCTCAAGGTAATGCCAGTCATATGATTTTCTTTTTTTAAAGTTCACATAAGAAGTCAACCCATCTTAATATTTGGAATATCATTATAGATCAGATGCTGTTTAAAGAACATGATTAATATTGCAAAGCAGAAGTTCAAAATGTAAAGATGTAATTCTCCCTTTTTGTGATTTACAACACAAGTGTAATTGTTTAGTTGCATTTTCCCCATGTAACAACCATTATGTTATTTGTTGGGTGTGGTGGTAGTTCTCCTACTGCAGGGCACTGTTGTCTATTGCACTGTCTGTGAGAAAGCTCTCATTCCTTTTCTTTTTGCAGCTCTCATTCCTTTTCTTTTTGCAGATGCTGAAAGGGAAGGGTGGCTCAAGATAGTGATGGCCTACTGCTTTTAAGGAACTGGACTCAGTTCTCAACAGAATTCCCTGCATTGTTAGAAGTGATTAAAACACCCAGAAAACTGTTAAACTCTTGAAAAGGCATTTGGCAGCTGCAAGAGCTAGTGAAAATGAGCAAGAGCTAATTTTCAGAAAGCGTCATGCTCCTGGATGTAGCCTGCAGTCGTGTCTAAAGCAAGCTGTGGGCTGTGAAATACTTGGAGCATGATTTGGCCTGAAGAATCTCACTTTACAAGTACAGAGGCAGTGTGTTTTCATCCTGTTTGACCCAGATCGATAAATGGATTTAGACTCCAAGCTCCTAGTGGAGCTACAAGTCTTGGGCACTTGGGTTTTCTGTTTGTAATTCCTAGTATAGGAAGTAAGGATATTGTGATGCCTCCTCCTCAAACAATCATGAAGTTAGAGTTAAGTACTTTTCAAGACAGTGAATCAGCCTCCTCTACAGAAAGCACAGAAAGATAATTGTTAATTCTGTCTTAGCAGTAGATTTTAAGGAGTTAGTAAGCCTTAAGGATAGGTCAGAGTGGAAAAAAGAAATCCTGAGTGCCTTCCTATGACTGGCTGTGCTTCCCTGTGCAGTGGAATAGGCAGAGTAGTCTTTGGCAGATCCAGGGAGGGAAAATGGTAACGGTGATGGTGTGCAAGAGCAGGAAAAGGGTAACTTGTAGTTTGATGACATGCTTAAATGCAAACAGTTCCTGATTCTCATCTCTTCCTTGTACAGTATTCCTTTATTTAAAGAGGAGGATGAGAATCTGTTCTGTTTGAAAATGAAAGGTTCCATGGCAGCTGTAGGGTTTACATGCTTCAGTGGGGATTTCTGGCACTGAGGTAAGAGATGAGGGCAGTGGTGGCAGCAGACAGGTGTGCTGCTCTCACCCTGAGAGGGGGAGACCTCTGAGTTGTTATGTACTTGCAGGATAGGGCTGTTGACTTTGGTCCCACCTCTGGGAGGAAATCATAGAATCATAGAATATCCTGAGTTGGAAGGGACCCACAAGGGTTGCTGAGTCCAACTTGTGGCCCTACACAGGCCAGCCCTGAGAATCACACCATGTGCCTCTTGAGGATGTTGTCCAAATGCTTCTTGACCTCTGACAGGCTTGGAATCAATCCGGAAGAATCTGTCAGGAATAAAACCTGAGGTCATTTTCCATGCAGAAGGAAGTAAGCTATTTTCTATCAGACATTACATATTTCCCCCACCCCCCCATTTGTCTTGCCCTTCCTGACAATCTTTTTGCACTTTTTGGGACACCTCTTCAGTTTTGGCTTCTTATTCTCTTATCTTTCACCTGCACTTTCACCTCTCTTGCAGAGTCACTTTCAGACACCAGACACCTTGCCTGAATGAGTGCCTCTTCCCCATGCTTGTCCAATTTTGGTTTTGCATTTAGTCAACTTTTTTCTTTTTTCCTGCCTTGTTTAGTGCACTGCCTGGAGATCCCTGGCTCCCTTCCCTGCCTGTTGCGCTCGCTCTCCCTCCTGTTTTGGGCCCTTGTCCCAATCTGCTCCTTCATCTCCCTCAGCTTTGGCATTTGTCCCCGCTGCACTCCAGATGCACTCCTTTCGCTTCCTTGCTGCCCGGGTGCCGGCAGCCCGGCCACGGCCAGCACAGGAAAGATGGGCTCCCTCTGCTCCAGGGCCTGGATGTGCTCCAGAGCCTGGACCTGCTCCAGCCGGGCAGCCATGGGAATGAAAGGAGTCTTGGGCTCCTCTGTTGCCAGGCTGGCACGTGTTCACCCGCTCTGTGGGCAGTCACTGGGCTGCCACTGGGAAAGGGTACGACGTTGGGGCGTGCTCAGCAAGGAGAGCCTCCTGGGAGATCCTGGTTATTGACTCTCTAAAGGTCTCTGCCTGCCGTGAATGTGCTCTGTGCTACCATCGGATATGGGTATAAAAACTGATTTCCGTGTTCAGCATAATCTAAAGTTACTTGGGACTCAGGAGCCAAGAAAGGAATATGAGGAGCATAGGATGTTCTCCAAGGGAAGGAAGAGCAATCTAATACCCAGCATGCCTGCTTTGCCCAGCACAGCAGTGTCCTCTGCCGTGCTGCTTTACTGGGAGCCTTGTATTGAGTGAGAAGACCTGTTAAAATCTTCCAGGCAGCATTCACATTGGATTATTTGAAATGTATTATTTATTATGTTCCTCTTCCTGCTTGATCTTTCACTGTCAGCTTTAGCCTCTTGATACCTGAATTTTAAAAAAGTATCTGAGTTCTACACCCCTCTCTCTTGCTTGGATTGTAAAGGCTGTTTTGGAGTGTTGCTTCCAATGACATTTAGAGGAGGTTGGTGCAGACTGGTGGGCTGCTTTGGCAGTATTTCCTTGCCAATGCTGCAAGGAAAAGAACAGAACAAGAGAATCGCTGTTTTCCATTGTCCCCTTTAGTAGTAAAGAGTACACATTCCAAGGATAATGCTTTTTCACACCTCCAAGCAGGTGAGTAATTAGTTTTGAGATGTAACAAGAAATCACAGGGATGTAATCTGTACTGAAACAGGTTTGTTGATAGAGGCAATGATGTGGTTGAACAGGAAAACCCTTCCCTAGGTGCAGCTTCTAAATCTTGCTCTAATAGTGCTGTGCTTTGGACTGACATCAGTTTTCATTGTAAAGTTACTTATGGTGCAAGAAGACATTTGTTCTGCAGACATGGCAGCACCTCATATAGCTGCATCTGTCCTATGTGAAAACCCACCCTTGTCTGTCTTCATGCAGCATATAGAATACTTACATTTTAGCTAAACATGAAATGAGGATGTACCTGTAGCAACAGTATCTCTGTGTATCTCTCACAGTATCTCTGATAGCTGTTCACAGAATAAACGCAGTGTTATCAATTATCTAAAGACACTACAGTACCCTATCTTGAAAGATAGGAAAGCTGTCATAGGAGAGGCAGTGTCTGGACTGTGATGCTTAACACAGGTAGAGTCTTTCACTGGTTGAAGTACTTGCACAAAGAGAAATGAGGTAGGAACCTAAGGAAGTTTGAAAGTTTTGCAATAATTTTTAGATGAATTTTTGAAGGAAGAATAATGGCATAATTTTAAAATACTCTAGGGTAAATATCATGCAATCATGCATCATGACCCATTTTATCTCCAGTGGGATGCAAGTGAATATATTGTTTTCTAAACAACAGTACATAAAGCAATTTCTTTCTTCATGGTACAAGTATTTCTTGCTGGTACTGTGTCATTATTAAGTATGGTATTTCCTTGGTCAAGAATAATAAAGGCTTATATAAAAAGACTTAATTTAAAAAACCCAAACAAAACAATCATTGTACGTTAAATTATAACAAGCAATCTTACAAACTTATAAAAAGTCTCTTTTGGGAACAGACATTTAAATATTTAAAACGTCAGGAATTCTTTACTGGTTTTATAGTGGGTTATATACTGAGTGTAGAGCTTTGGCCATAAATGCATTTTTCCTGGTGCACAAGCTATGTAATAATTTTGTGGGAGTCTGATCACAAGCTTTGGGCATAAAGGAAACTAGTCAAGGCCATTATGGCCTCAATTTAACATGTTTGGATAGGCATCATCTGTGGCTGCCCAGTGCTGAGCACTGATGTCATTGCCTCTGTGGTTTGGAGCTGCTGGGCCATAGAGTTTCCTAGCCCTGAGAGAGCACAGTGTGTGCACTGCAGCTCCTGGGCTTCTGCTCCCTGCTCGTGCAGCATGCCAGCACAAGTGTGGGGGTGCCTGGAGTGACACCTCTGGTGGCTCTCAGCAGGGCCAGGCGCACTGACCACGGGGTTTGGTCTCCTGGTAGGGCTCTGTGCTCAGGACAGGGAGAAGCTTCCTCTGAAGGGCCACTGAATGCCTGAATTAGTCTCTGGTGCTCAGCAGTTCTCTGGAGGATCTGGCTTGCATTTAGGCAGTGTGAATACCTCTACTGTATACTCATACTTGGTTCAGAGAAATAGCATTTCCCCTGAGCTGTTTTATTTCTCACAACCAGGACTCTATCAGATTTTCCTTCAAGTGCTGAACGGTAGTATTAATGTAGTGTGTTATTTATTCTTTTGACATGTTTTTATTTCGTGGAAAATGTCTACATTATGCTTGAAGCTGGGTATGAGTTGCTGGATCCCTTTCAGAATTCTGTTAAATCTGGAAGTAAATCAGATGACTTTGTTCTACTATAGGCACATTCGGCTTGGCTTTCGCATGAGGTGTTGCATGGGTGAATGAGCCCAGAGCACTCCAGCTGGTGCAACAGCTTTATTTATGCAGAGTGATGGCATGAAAGGGTTTAGGAAAATGCTTTTAATGGCTTTGGGATTGATTTGTACCACTATTGAACCACCAAACTGCTTAAAGTTCTTACCCACTTTGCTTGTGTTTTCTAGTGACAAACTATGGGCTCAGGTGATGACCTGGTTAATCAGGAAACTGTGCTGGTTGGAAACAGAAGAAGTAGAGGTTTTCTTGGACTCTCCTTATAAGTTCCTAGCATTTACCATGTGGCAATAAAGCTTCTACAGTCTTTCTGTTCATAATGTGAAATGGTTTTTTGCCCACATGGTGATGCTTTTTTATGTCTCAACTTTAAAATGCTTTACGTCTTCATAAAATGATAGCATGTACTTTCTCACTCCTGCAACACATTTTATCATCAGGGAAGGATTAGCTGGGTGACTTTGGCATGTATTTCATGTGCTCTTCACTCTTAATGTTTTTCCCCCATGATTTTTTTTTAATTACATATTGTTACTTGTACAAGCTTGCTGAACTTCACTTTTTCGTAGGTTTTAGTGACAGAACTGGCAGGTTATGCAAAATAGAAGGAATGTCAATGAAATTGAATGTTTAAGTATATAATACGTAGCTTGCAGCTTCTTCCTAAGCATCATTTCTTATACGGGCAGTTTTGTCAATGGTTTGAAAAACATCTCAGAAAGCGGGTTGGGAGTTTCACACTGAGAAAGAAATATCCTCCCCCTGGCCCAAGGTAAAGCAGAAATTTTGTAGAAAAGGTGTGGTCTTGTCCAATTGGGAAAGTAAAGTGTCAGGGAAGCATTAATGGAAAACAGTGTTGAACTTCTTGTATAAATATGTTATAAACACATACGTGGTAGTTAAATGGTGATGGAGTAAGTGCAAAGCAAGTGGGCAATATTCAATTCAAATTTCAACTTGTCTAATAACAAATTAAGCATTTGTGTGGAAATACCTCCCTCTGGTCTATTAAGGGATTCATGGCTCCACAAGGTCCCTGCTTTGCTCAGACTGTGCCTTTGGATGTGAAGGGAAACCAGTTGTTGGGTGAGAGACACTAATTGAGCAATTGGAGCTAATCATCCCCTTGGCTTAGCAGATGAAACACTAATTTTCCTTCCAGGAGTAGCCAGAATTACCTGTTTGTACAGTGCCTTCAAGTTGGCTGATTTAAAACCTGAATTAAAAACTTTAAAATTGGCTGTGAATGTGATGTTTGCATTCCTGATTCAAGTAAGTGACGTTGATCACAGTACAGGGGTGCCAGGTGGGGGTGGTGAAGAACAAAGTGAAGACAAGTCTCCAGAGGTTGGGAAACAGTCACAATCAGTCCAAAGAGTAACTTGTATGAAGAGCTTTCTGAGGAGTTCCTTTGAGAGGGTGAGTGTAAGAAGTTTTGCTTACTTAATTGTGCACTTACATATGTTCAATGGCTTTTCTTGCTTGTGTGGGATGCAAGGAAGAAGAAATGTTTCTTGCCTGCAATCAGTTTCTAATGCAACATTGTCCAGAAACGTAACTCAAAGTGAGTCAATATGTCTGCTGACTTGTTCAATATCACTAATGGCCATCAAAAGTAATTGTAATGTTGTGGGTTGAAATAAAAGTATTTGTAGACCAGATTGGTTTAATTCACAGAGCAGTCTGTATTTGTGTTTAAGGGATGAGGATTTTCACAGAGGCAATTGGAAAAGCATAGATTTATCTATCACTGCACTTGTTGATAGATCTACTGACAGGTGTGTGGCTGAGGAAAAAAGATAGCACACATCAAATTTGTGCAGGATGGGACTGTTCTTTGCTGACATCTGGCAGAAGAATTGGAATCTGGGACAGCTGCTAGTGCCACAGAATTGCAGACAGTTTTAGGACCTGAATGCAATGAAGATAAATGAGCTCTAGTTGGAAGCTGAATGGCCCTAAAGCCAGAAATGAACGTGGGCACTCTGAATTCAAGCGGTGACAGGCTTGCAAGAGATGTTTTTTATCCTGTACAGTCATAAATGCTCATTATTCTGGACTTCAGGATACATTATTGGCATACTGAATAGTCTGAATTTTTAAAGCTTTGTGTTACTGCTCAGGTCTCTAAATTGGACATTGGTTTCAGGCTCTAGCTAGTTTGGTGTTAGTGTACTCTATTGCTTTGCAAACCTGAGCAGTTAGTCTGTCAGGCTGCATAACCATCCCACAGAAAATGGGTCAAGGGATAAGAGAGTGTTATTTAGATATTCTCAGAGTCTGACCAAGATAGGCAACTTTGTGGGCTCTGTTAATTTTCAGTACAGGTGATTAATTTTATTCTCTTAGAGATAGTCTAGCATAGCTGAGAGAATTTCTTATTGTTGAAGATTTTAGGAAGTCTACAGAATGCTGAAGATTCTGATTCTAAGACTTGCTTCTTCAAGTCTGTCTAATTTTTTGTAGACAGTCATGGTGTTTTATTGAGCTGGCAGGTTTTTCAAGGTTAATTTTCTGTGTCTTTAGGGACAGAAAAAAAGGAAAAAAAGATAAGTCTCTGTTTAGAAATTGTGCCTGGTTAAGGACTTCACCCTCCATCCCCTTTTCTACTAACTGTACAGGCGACTAGACATGACCTAGCTTCTTGCTGAACTTCTTGACCCTACCTCACCTTGAGCCTCTCTACTTCTGATTTCATGAAGCAGCCATCACGTACAATGTTACCTTTTTTTGTTTTGAGCTAGAAGACTGTCTAATGCTACAGAAAAACTGAATTTTTATTGCCTTCCTTCTCTGAGTATTGTGGATGTGAGCAGAAAGGGCGGACAAGAAACTGAACACAAATCCTTCAGTTGCAAGGTTTCCTTTAGAGTCTGAGTCAAACTTAGTCTGCTGGGTGCAAGCAGAGAAACAGACACCCAGCACCTATGTCTGTACTACTGCCCTTCAAGCTTGAACTGTTTTTTCTATTAAGAATTTTCCTCTTTTCTTTGCTTCTGCAAAAATGCTAGGTTTTATAAAGAAATTATAAGTTGGACTTCACCGATCCTTTTAGGTCCCTTCCAAGACAGGACATTCTATGATTCTGGGATTTACATGAATAATTTAATTTTTTAAAATCATCATATTTGGTTTGTACAGTTCTACCAGGGACTTGCAGAAATCAAGCAGGATAATACTTGCTGTATAAAAACCTGAACTGTATTGGCCCTCTGTCTGCTTCCCATCAGTCATTCAGACTGAATTTTAGTTTCAGTCTCCCTGATCTGTTGCCTTGTTACGTTATTAATACTTTTGTAATACGGGTTCAAGATACTTGATTTCATTTTTATGCTAATTCTGATGTACTAATGAGAAGGCAGCATCACTGACAATTTATTCTGCATGTATAGAACTTTCTCTTACTGAAGGTGTATGGGTCTGCTATGTACTTCTGGTAGGGCTGTACTCACACCATCCCACTGTGCCTCAGGATTCTCCACCTTTAAGAGGAGTGCACTGAGCACTCTGCTTCCTTCTGTTTCATGCCATGGAAATGTGTCATAAAGGAAAGCAAAAGAAGTGGAAAGGGCCTGGATACATGGTACCATTCTCTCCCATAACAGGAGTCTTCAGGCTTTGGGAGCCTCTTGCATCAAGTTCTGAGCCCTGGTCTGACCTAAAGAGCAGAGTAGGTGAGAGGTCAGAGTGGCATCTATTCCAACATATTGCTTCAGTTTTCCTCAGTATTTTGTAGTTTTTGTAGCCCTTTATTCCTGCTCCTGTCTTCCCTGCCCCAGCCTCAACAAGCGCTGTTTATACTCGCAGCTCCCTTCAGACTAAGTAAGTTTGGTACTTTTTTCATCCTGCCAAAGAAAAATATGTGGAAATTTTAATTGCCAGAACCTTTCCAATGCTATAAAATGTGCATGGTTTGAACATAGAGAACTAAGGTGGCTTTATGCTGAACCACATTGTGGCCTTTGTCCAGCTGCTGCATAAGAGCATACACACCTATAAAATTTTTAATCTAAGCGTTTATTATCTGTATAAAAGTGTTATTAACGTGTGATTAGAACAAAACATTTCCTAATTTATCTAATGTCAGTTGTAGGGGTTTTTTGTGACTTCCAGGTGCTGTAAGTAGAGAAAGCTTGAGCCAGCCCAGTGGCCTGACAGCAGCTGGCTGGGCTTAGCTCACCCTGGCATTGGGTTTTCCAGCCGAGAGCTGATTTAATTTGCTAACCCAGCCAAGAACAAAATACTGAATTGTTTTCTTTTGAGTTAAAGAGGTGCCATGGCTCAGTCTGAGGAGGGTGAGAGTCAGAGCTCAGCATCAGGCAGGACTGTATGGGTGGGAGCTGGGAAGGAGCAGAAGGGGACAAGACTCCTCCATGGGCAGCTCTGCTATCTCAGTAACTCCTCCTCTCACACAGGTTAGGAGACAGGTTCATTCTCTGCAGCAGACCCTCTCCATCTTGCAGGTGCTACAGCAGTACTGAGAAGGGCACTGACACCCAGTGAACCTGAAACAATGGACTAGATTTTGGCCCTGGGTTTCAACAGCTGTCAGAAAGAGCAGGCAGAAACTCTTAATTTTTAGAGTTCAGATGAATCCTCTTTTATTTGCTCCTCTACTGGTTGTCTGTCTCCACCTATCTATTGCTTAGTTAGAGCTGCATATGTTAGTGGCTGCTGCTCTTCTTGATTAATACCTTCCCTGACTTACCGTTGTCTTTCTACTAGAGTGTCTTTGAATTTCTCTATCATTTGTCCAAACCTGATCCATCTCTTCATCATGACAGACACTAGGCATCTTAATCGCCTCAGATTTGCTCAATGTTTGCTTAACACTCTTCTGTTGCGTTCTGTGATCTTAGTTCACTGTCTCCTAGATCAAAGTGATATAGAGAAAGGTACACAGCTTGATGGATGTGCTGTGTTATTTTAGAGAGGGTAATTTTTAAGGCCTCTTACTAAAGGTATAGTGAAAATAGTATCCTGATGTTATGACAGCAGCATAGTGAGACCAGTGTCATGCAGAAAAAACTTCCAGTGCAGCCTGCTGATATTTAGGCATATAGGTTAAAAAATGAAAGGTCTTCTTTAAATTTTCCAAGTAGCAGATGCTTGTGATCATGGTAGCCAACAGTTCTTAGATCTTTGCTTCCAAATGAAAGTGTACATTGATAACCAAATGGTTCAGTATATATGTAAAACAAGAGTTTCTATATTACTAACTTAATAATAAAAAAATCACTCAGCTGTATATATGGAGTGGTTCTGCTTGTACCTTTCTTCCATGATTTTTTTGGCTCCTAAATTTGAGTGGTTTTTATGTGTTTCATTAAGTTTATTGGCCTGTCTGATTATGTGTGTGGACCACTATTTTCATCTAATCAGAAGAATATTTATAGAAGGGTTCAATGTCTGTAATATTTCCTTGCATGGATTATTTAATGGCGTCACTTGAACTGATTGGATTGATTCCTGTATTTATGGTTTAATGGAAAGAACATGGACAAAAACTTCTGTAGTAACACAGCAGCTGTAGAGGTCCTCTGCCCTCTTGGTGCTTCTGGGGTATGTGGTGACCTCAGAAAAGCTCTTACTCAGACCAGAATCTTTGTGCACTTCTAGACTGGGTGCCTGTGCTACCTTTTTAGATAATCCTGTGTACTCCACAGGAAAAAGAGATTTATTTGCAAAGGAGCCTGGAGTCTTTCTATGTAGAGCTTCGTGTCTTTTCTTTTGGAATTTCTGCCTCCAACTGCAGCTTTCTTGTTGCCACTGCTTGTCTTATAAAAATATTCCACGTAATTATTTTTAAAGAATAAGATAAATATAATTCCTTCTTCATAGATTTTTAGATTGCGGTGATAATGAGGAAAAATTTGCCTCTCTGATAGTGGTTGGCATGGACTTGGGTAGGTTTCACTGGTATCTCTCTGACCTTGATGGGCTGGTTAGTGCCAAATCGATGCAAAAGCTTGCCTGCATTCTTTTCTTCTCCTTCACTTGGGCCCATTGAGCTGATATTTAGAAGTGTGGGATCCATAATTTTTGATTCCCTTCCTTCTCAGCTAACATTTCTTTTAATCCAAGTGCTCTTTTAAAATTTTTTACGCCTAGATATTTGCTGTGTAAAAAATCGGTGGGAACAGATTAGTCAGGACACAGAAGAGTAATGTGTAGTAAATAGTGTATCCTGCCAAAGACAGGGCTGGTTTTATTCTGTCCTTATGGTGGGAACTGGTGTCTTGTTACCTGTCACTGTTCTTTGTATTATCCTGTAGAACTGGTGATGCATTCACAAATTCACAGGCTGTCTTGTGCTTCCTTTTTTTCCCATAAAGGCTTCTCAATAATTGTAACCTCAGAGTTTAAGCCAGGCAGTGATTGGCAGTACTCTTCTTATGCCTCTGTTCAGCTGGAAAGTTACATTTCCATTTGTGCCCCATCTGAGTGCTACGTGTTTTGGTCATTGATCACCGTGTAAAAGTCGTGCAGAATGAAAATGCATTTACCAAGGAAGATAAATGGACAGTAGAAGTGGGTTTCATCAGTAACCCAACTGAGTGTCAAAAAGCAGGGTAGAAAAAGTGAAATAAAATTCTAGTGTGATGGGTAACATTGAACAAGTAAAACTAATGTGCTTGAATTAAAAAAGAAGGTTCAAAGTTGTGCCAATAATGAAGAATTTCCCAATCAGTGTTGGCTTTTTTCTGTCCTTCCCAGTAGCATATCCTCACAGTTCTTAGCTCATCAGTGGGATCAGGCGAGGCCCCAGGTCTAGAGCAGCTCTGGTCCCCAGCTGTATAATTGGTGCCATCTTGTACCCCTTGGCTTTCTTGCTTCGCAGACCCTCATCAAGGTGGCAACTGCAAGGGGTCAGAGAAGGCTGGAAGGAAAAAGTGCTGATGCAGCCAAGAGGGAACGATGGTCAGCAAGTGCTGACTTGTCCCACCTGCCCTTCTCACCTTTCTGCCTTCTCTGGGAATCCTGTCTGGGGGTGATAACAGCCTGATTCATAAATAATTAAAAATTTACATAGTTAATTAAAATCTGGGTTCTGTCGTGCTCTGTTATTTCCAGTGTGGTCTTGTTTACTTTTCTGGGAGAAAATGAATAATTTTCGTTCGTGCAGTGCTGTAGCCTGTCTATCAGGCTTACCCCCAGGACGTGACTAGCCTGTGTATTTTGAAAAGTATAAAGTTTTCCTGATTCTCTTGTCTTCATATGAGACATTAAGAAAACATTGTGATGGGTCTTACTTTTCATTAATGGTCATAGAGTTTACTATCTGTAAGCATATATACTGTGATGCTTATGTGCAAAACATCTTCCTGATGACTGATATGGTCTTCTTTGCCCTTGTTCTTTTATCAGATATAAGAAACGCGTTTCCCTAAACATGGGTGAAACTGAGCAGAGACCAACAGCAGGATCCCGCTTAGGAGCTCAGGAAAATGCTGGGATCAGTACTTTGGAGCATGGACAGAAACTGCCTATGACACCTCCAGGAAAGCTTGTCTCTATCAAAATTCAGATGCTGGATGACACACAAGAAACTTTTGACATTCCGGTAAGGATGTGGAGGTTAGGGCGCCTAAAGATTATTCAGGCATTTCTGATAATGCATATTCTCAAACCAGTTCTCTTTTTATTTCAGCTGTGATTCTTTGGCTAATGAATTTATGCTGCAGAGAAAATGGCTGTTGTGTTTACCAGCATTAAATAGATGATGGTGCAATAGAATAGTATTAAACAGGGAAGTGAACTGTAGATTACAGTTATTAATTCTGTTTCTGTTTGAACAGCTTCAGGTGAGGTTAAAGTCCTTGGTGGATTTTTTTCCTTCCAACATTAAATTTTCCTCTACTTTCTGAACAGTTGATGTATTTCTTCGCTGCTGTTTTGCTCTTGATCCTGTTAACTGTAGATCTATAGAGAATTTTTGTCTTTCCTCTGGCAAGGCTATAGGATATTAACTTGAAATCATCAAAGTTTTCAGTAATACATATCACTCTTACAAGCACTGAGTGCTCTCACAGAAGTTGAGTGCAAGGAAAGAAGCAAAGCAGTCTCATCTAAAGTTTCTCTGTACCCTGTTGAGATTAATCTAGGTTTGTCCTTGCCAAGGAGGCAGAGCTACTACTGCTTTAGTGTGTGATCAGTAGAATCAGTTAGAATTAGTTTTGATACCAAGACTGATCTGTTTTCGCATGATCTATCTGGTAGTAGCCACTAATGATTTTAACATGCTGCGCTTACAAAATTAACATGTAATGTGGTTGAACACTCTTGCTGTTATGGAAGTGTACTGGAATGTATATTTTTCAAAGTCTTCAGGGTTCAGTGAATAGGAAAGCGGAAACCTGAGTTCAGATTTCATCCTTTGTTACTTGCATTTTCTGTAGCTATGGTAATTTCCATGCCTTCATTGGCTCAGTTTTCCCTTCTGTAAAATGGAGGATCACCAGTGAGATAAAGTTCTTAGATATATAGTTCCCTGGAAAAATGTTATCCCTGTATTAACATGAAGGAATTCTGATTAAGAAAATTATTATTAAATAAATGTTTATAACATTTTTATGACCTGCCTGTGAGGTTTTGTCTATTTTCTTTGTGTACATGCAGATGCTGTTTGATCTGCTCTCTGCTGCTGTTTGGGATCCAACTGCAACTGTGTTCAGTCTCTGATTTTATTTTAGTGGAAGGTAAATTCTCTGGACAGGCAGGTTATGCGTGAACTGAACTGCCATCAAGTGAAATGGCCATGTATGTAGCAACATGTTACACTTTTGTGCCTTTCAGAATGCCTGTCAATTATCCATAGCAAATAGTCTTTAGGTAAAAGCACTCATTAGATAATTGTTGCTGTTCAAAAGTGTAATTATAGTTTAAATCATCAAACACTAATAAAATTTTGGTGCTCTTCTATGTGGTATGAATATCTCTGTTATTCCAGAGACAAGTTTGGCGGTTTTTTTAACCCATCTATAGATGCTAATTCACTGTATTTTGAAAATTGAAAATGATGCGCAGACACTTAACAGAAACCATTTTGAGATTAGGTCCTTTTCGTTAAATTGTTTGGAAGAAAATATAAAATCATGTGGATGCAATGCACCTTATAACTCTAGCTTTGCTTCTGGGAGTTTGAGAAAACAGTATTTTTTGGTCTTTAATATTAGAAGATATCAACATTTAATTTGTTTTTAACTTCAGCAACTTCTGGAAGACCTGGGGATTTAAACAACTCTCTGTTGAGATCACTTCAATATTATTGTTTTCAGAGACTTTTATTTCATAACCATCACTACTCAAGGCAAGCCCATTTGGTTTGAATGTTAAACCTTGTGGTGAAATATGCAGGATGCTTAGATACAAAATCTTTTATAGCAAATACTTTCTTTTGTCTTTAACCTATGCATAGTCAAATGGAGGAATACACATTGTTTTCAGTCTCCTCTAAAAGGCATCAACTGTTTTAGTCCCATCTCAAAAAACTGAGGAAGTTCTGATACATCTAAATTGAGGTGTTTATTCATGTTGGAAACCCCATGTTCTTATTTATAAGCTTCAGTTTTTAGCCAAATTGGTGCAGTATACACTGAAAAGGAAAGTGATACCATTTCAACAAAATATTTTAGGAGCAGCAAGTGTGGCCGTGGGCAGAAGATGTTAAACATACATGCCTAGGCACATCTGTGGGTTTGCTTTTCAGGGGAGAATTAAAGACTTTTTGCGTGGTTGAAGATCTGAACTACACTTCCCAAAACCTGAGCTGCTACGATTATGAGAATAACTTTGCAAATATGATCCAAGTATAAACTGAGAAGGATTCGTGTTTCCTACTATTTCAGGAATTTTTCTGCAAAAACCTTTCTGTGTTAGCAAATGAGCCAAATTTTGGGTGGTTTTATTGATGCTTGTAGTGCGTCTTGTAGGATGGTATAAAGTTTAATAATGCCAGTTTATTATTTGCTCACGAAGTCTGCGTAAAAACGGAAACAGATACTGGTGCTACTTCCTCCTGAGTTTTGGTGAACCAGTGAAGCAGTTGGGACTGTCCATCTGTCTAGTCCTACCTCTGTGCTATTCTTGTTATACCTTCAGCACGACCGCCCCATTAGCTGTAAGACCTTATCTTTGTGGTATTTTCATTGGGTTTGTTACTGTTTTGTTAGAACGTTGTCATGGTTTTAGGTTTTTATTGTGTGCCCATTTATTTTTTCTTGTTTATTGAATTTTGGTTTGGTTTCGTTTAAAATTATATTCCAGGAGATGTGGTTCAATATCCTTGCTCTTAAGCAATCCCTTTGCTCACATTGTATACAGATGACTTGTTACTATGAATGCCAAGTACATCAGGTTTTTATGTCTCTTCTGTATATAACAAAACAGGAGGAAAATATGACCTACTTCCATTACCCCTCAGTGCTGCTGCTCTTTGGGCTCTTTAAAAGTAAAGTAACTCCTATGCCATTTGAGTTTCTAAAGGAAAATGAATTCTTTCGGTGTTAATGCTTTGATGCCATATAATCGTACCATATTTGGCTCATTGTATTGCTTCTCACAAGAAAAAAAAACCCAAATGAAGAAAATAAAGAGAAGAGACATCCACATGCCTGTATGTGGACCTGTAAATTATATTTTTTTAATAGGAAAAACACCACCTAATATGTGGAGAGAGTTTGTATGGGAGACTTCAAAATCAGAAGCCAAAATGAAGACCTTTTCATCAATTGTTGTAAATGTAGTATTGTAAAATAAAGGGATGCATAAGGAAAATCTTTTATGCTGCATGCTGTTAACAAGCAATATTTCATTGCTGAACCTTCCAACATTCCTAGATTCCAAAAAGCTAGGGAAAACTTGAATAGATAATCCTGGGTCTTTTACACACATCCAGTTATCTGTTGGGTCTACAGGCTTGAAGGAGGAGGAGGAGGGGTAGGCACTGCTGTTTAAAAAAAAAAAGAGAAAGGTTACATGACTTTGACTTTGTATTTCCTACCTTTAACATATATGGAAAGTATAAAATTCATCAGTTATCTTTTTTGAGCGTATTTTTGTCTCTTCAGCTATGAGAAGACAAATTATGTAGAACATCCTTCCCTCTTTTAAGTTACCCAGCATTTTATGACTGAGTCTCTGTACCTTTAGTTTTCCGTCTGCCACAAGCTCTCAGACAAAAACTAGATGTCAGCTGCAGTTGCAGGTGATTAGTGCCTGAAAATCACGCCATGAGTCAAGACTTCATGATCATCCAGTATTTGCGGCTATTGGTTATGATGTTGCATGCAAGTGGGGAATATATTTCCTCCCTGCTTTTTGTTTGTAATTTCTGCTTTGGCTGTATTTACTGAAAAATTAATTAGATATGCTAAGTGGAGACTGCAGAGGTCCTAAATACATTCTGTTTCAGCCAGTGTTTGGCTGAGTTATAATTATGTGATAGAATGAGTAAATACATTTCTTTTCTGCAAAGAGGAAAACAGCTTTAGCTAAAATGACTAATGTGAAGGAGGAAGAACATTTTCCACCTGTGTACACATAATGTTCATATATAGATAGATCTTGGGCATTTTGAAAGGTTGACACTTCAACCTGAAGACTTGCAAAACCCAACACTGCAAAACAGAGGTTGTGTATTATGTAATAGAAGGTAGAGATGTACAATTCTGTACTTGATTTCCCTCTGCTTTTATTTTTCACCTACTTTAGTTGAAAGAGAACAGGATTGATTCCACAAAGCCACAGCAAAACTTAGATTTTCATATGTTTGTTTTATATGATCTCCCCTGTAGATTCAAAGCAGTTTAAGTGAAAATGAAATACAGTTTTTAAAGAACGGTAAAAATAGCTGATGATTGCATCTACTTCAGATCCTTCTGGGGAAAAAAAGTTCCTTTCATGTTTGTGTCTATGCCGTTTATATTTACTTTTATAGTTGTTTCATTGCTAGAAGTAACCTGTTTTAAAACTACTCCTAAATACAGAGTCAGTGTTGTTGCTGTCTAGGAAATGTTGAGGACAAGACTGATTCTCCTGTTAGACTGACAGGGTGATTTGGTGACTCAGACCAGGTTTAACCCTGACTGATATGATGCTTGTCACTGATCATTTTCTACTCTCTGGGTGAATGAAGCCGATGTAACTGAAATGATAATATTGATGCTAAATAGCAAGAGCTGTTTCTTTTTGGCATCAAAGGTGAGATCAAAGTATGTCACAGGAAGTTAGGATTCTTCTTCTGGTTAGGATCTGATCTCTCTAATTAAAACCAAACCAAAGTCTTCTTTATTGTGTCTTCAAGAAAATACTTGCTTCCTTTTTGTGGCTGTCTTTTGGAGGGACCAAAACATGCTTGCCTGTCCGATTACTCAAGTTTATTAAACATCTGGTTTTTGTATTGTGTCAACTTCCTTTGCTTTTGAATGTATTCAAGCTTTGTGAAATATGCAGGGTCAGAAAATGTCATCTGCTTTGGGGGATTAACATGGGTTTCTTAAGCAACAGGAGTCTCTTAATAGAAAGCAGGGTAAAGGTGTAATCCTTTGTAAATGTCACTTGTAAACATTTCCTTTCAATTTGCTTTTCTCCTGGAAGAGAAAAGCTTCAGATTACCTGAGAATACAGAATGAAGACCAAATGGTCTTGGATCTGCAACTATTTATCTTCCATTGGAGTTTGGATATAGTACCTTGGCAGGGAATTCCTCTGCCTCAATCCCAAATTTTTCAGAGAGAAAATAATCCTGTTGAGGGGGGTCTGTTTCTTAAGGATAATGTTCTGAGTGGATTGGTTTTGTTTTTGTTTTGTTTTTTATGTTTGATTGGTTTTGTTTGTTCATGCAGTCATATGGTGGCGGTTCATATTCCTTTTGTGTGGAAAATGCTGTGTATTAACTGTGCTTCCAAGAGCTTCAAGCCAGAATGTAGGCCAGGAAAAGCTAAATATTAGAAAGTCTTAGTAGGTAATAACAAACATTATATGTGCTTTCTTATAAATTTCCACCAGTGCTGTGTTACCTATTAAATTCAAAATTTCAGCTACAGTTTTATAAGTGTTTGAATTATTTCCTGTTACATTTGTGGGTTATGATAATTGCCTTGTCCCAGGTATTTATGCCTGTCCTCGACATGCAATTATAACCAGTGAAATAAACAATTTAATAAAAAGAGCGTGAGACAGTATGGCAATGCAGAAACTAAAACAGTGTTTTGTACTTTCTTAGCCAGCTTCAACTTCAATTCAATTCAGAATTGCTTTCTTTTCCAGCTTAGGAAGTGAACAGCAGGTCAAATGTCAGTTATTCATCAGTCTGAGACTTTCTTTTCTTCTCGTGCCTGAAATTATTTGGCCATTTCTGTCAGACTATTTCCAGTGACTATCAAGCATTTAAATATTCACTAATTGTCATGCCAGCTCTGCTGGGTCTTCTGAAATTACAAGGAAAGTGATTTTTTTCTTCAACTCTCAAACAGATCAGTTGTATTTTTCTAAGCAGAATATTGTTAGTGGCTACCCAGTGAACTGATTTTTGTTGACAAATGTTTAGAATGTCTTTGTTGAAAGACAGGGTATTTTAGTGATGTGTGTTAATAATTTATGTGCTTTTCATCGTGGGAGAGAGAATAATCCACAAGCAAACTTCTGTAACCCGAGGCAGCAGACTGTTTAAACTGCTGATTTCTTTGTTAAGATTCTGTAGAATGAATAGAATAAGTGGGAATGTAATTTTAAGTGCCAACAAATCCAGTCCATTCTCAGAGTAGATTGATGCATTTGAAGATAACTGGGAAATGCATGTAATTTTCTTGAATGAATTAGCCTAACTTGTAATCATGGAAGGCTTTTCAAATATTGCCTTTTCACCTCTCTTGCTGAGCTGACTCACCAAGCCATGCGCCAGTGTGTGAGCCAGCACAAGGCAGAGGATGGAGCTGGCACAGGAAGGGCAGCTGTGGATGCAGAGGTGTTGTGGGAGTGTTTGTGAACTCAGCTGCCGTGACTGAAGGGGTCAGTGACATCATGCTGTTAATTTTGGTGGTGCTGTCTAGCCCTGTAAGTTGGTTTGCACAGTTCTGGTGCGGCTGGCTGGATGATCTGTGTGGGGAGCGTGGGCATCCTCCCCAGCTATGGGGCATTTCCTTGGGCCACCTGTTTGGAAGTGACAAATGTCCAAGGAACAGTGGGAGGTGTTTGCTATCTTTCCTCTTCAAACTGTACATGCATGGGTATCTAGTGGTACTCACTCTGATTTTGCTACTTCTACATTTTCCTGTTTCAGGCCTGATGGGAGAGATGTTCTGCCTCTGGTCCCGAGACTGAGGTTCACCTCTTCTTTCCTTGAAATATTTAAGCTAATAATTTTCGTTCTAGGGTGAAAGCATGGTACATTGATCAGGCTGCTCATCATGTCTAAAATGTGTATTTTAGGATGAGATTAGTTTCTCTCTGGAGGTGCTTGTATATCCCTGCATGTTGCTTTTTTCTGTTCCAGTAGTAGCAGGAAATCATAGAATCATTTAGGTCAGAAAAGGCCTTTAAGATTTTTGAGTCCAACTGTGTTTATGTAGTATTTAACTACAAAACAGTATCATACGGTTTAAAAAACTTAAAGGAAAAATGCTATGTTATATTATTTGTAGATCCAATGTAGATGTGGATCCCTCATACCTGAAACAGATCAGCTGGATGTCAAGATAGAGAACATCCTCACCACCTGCATGCAGCCAGATGACATGGGTATAATGGTTATCATCATCATCAATAAAACCAAGCAGAATCAGCAGCCAGACAGGGTTGAATGCGTAACGGGAGAGGAAATTTTGCTTGCTTTTCTCCCAGCAGTTCCTGCTATAGGGATTTGTCTTCTCACCCAAGCTCCTCCCCATACCGCTTGCCTTTGGGAAGAGTGTAAAAGTTGCAAAATAAAGTGTGCTGTGGAGAAAGAGTGCCTTGGTGCTGTGCTGCAGTGGTAAACATGCATGACATGATTTACATAAGCCTGTTCTTTGTTAACACAAGGTGGCCCAGCCTAAGTTACTTTCCTTAAGCTCTTTATGAAAAACAGTTGTCCATGCTTCTGGACATATGTTCTGGAGAGGCATAATAAATGAATGGGATAAACTTCTGGGAGGAAATACCTGCCTTTCTCCAACTCTTGGATTTAAAAAGTGTGTGTTGTCCGCAGCTAGAGAAATGCAGTGTAAGTGTGATGCTTTTCCAAGAGCACAATCTCATGTTAGACTTCAGGCATTTTGAAGCACACCCAGATTATAGTTCTGCGCTGAGCAACAGAAGAGAAAACTTGGGCTCATATGTAAAGTACTACTGGTATGTGATTATCACAGAGTATGGTGAATGACCATTCAGAGAACTGATTTTCAGTATCTTAAATTGCAGAAGCGTATCTGCCTGTAACTTGTTCTCTACCCTGTTTGAGGGATGAAGGTACCTTGATTTTGGGATCCCTGTGCAGCTGCTTTCCAGCACTGTTTTGACAAGAAAGCTATCTGGGCAAAAAGAGGCTTATGTAGTACAGGATAGAAGAATAGCAAAATGCTCTAAATTGTCCATTCATTTCTCTTTCAGTTTACTCTCAGTTGATCATGATCATCTATTAACATTTTTTGCCAGGTGATAACACAACCTGCTGACAATAGTTCAAGTTCTAGCAATTCCTGGGTTTTCTCATTTGATACCTCTTCTTCCTTCCTTTCTTGGTACCAGAACATGCCCCCTTATATTGCTTTTCCTTTTTATTCTCTCTTCCTCTCTGCAGCTCCTCTGGAACTGCTGATTCAATTCCTTGCTATTGGTATCCTCCAAAAAAAAGGAGACAGCAGTGTGGAAAGGTGCAGGAGTCCTGGGTGTATCTCCTGGGTCTTTACTCAGCTTCATTCTCACTCAGTGCAGTATCAGGTCTCTGTATTTCAAGCCATGTGCAGTGCTGCATGGGGGAGAAAGTGCTCATCACTTGTAAAGGCTGTATCTGCTGTCAGAACTAGGGATGCTTTCTGCAGTGGCATAGTCACATTCTCATTCATACTCAAACTGTGAGAGTGGGAGGAAATATCCATTTTTTACTTGAGATAATTTGTGGTTTGAAAGTGAAATTTGACTAGCTTAAAAAATTATCTAAAGAATAGGATGCAGTGATTAAAGCAATGTATAAAGGTACAGTATAAAGGGCTCCACCAGTTCCCAGATCTAAAAGCTTCAGAAACTTACTGATATGCTGCTTACCTGTAAATTTATCTCTACTGCTCCGATGAGCTGCCTCCACCAGGCTGTGATTACAATACGCACTCACAATTAAATGTTGTTTTTGCATGCCAATGTGTAAATCACATAAAATGCTTGGCTGAAAATGTCTGCCAAAGCTTTTGTGTGTATCTGAATCAGGCTTCCATGTTAAAATTATTCTTGGATAAATATGTCAATTTTTGAATAAAAAAGTGATGCATGAGGCACACATCAAGTGCCAGATAACTCAGCAAATAGAAACAGCAGTTGCAGAAGTAGATTACAATATCTCCTTTTCTATCCCCATTCCCAAAATGGAGGCTTTGATAGAAATCACACAAACATAATGCTGCCAGAATATAAATAGCAAATGGTGAATTATAACTTAGTGCCAATTTGCTTTTTGATGGCCTGTTGGCAGATGCAAATATTCATGCAGAGCACAGCAGCAGGGAGTTTTTCTTCCCATATCTTTCACTGTTGTCTTCTCACCTGGTTTTCTGGTTGAACCTGGAGTAATTTCTTCTTTTTTTTCTTTCTTAAGTTTGCCTTGCTTTTATAATTCTGGTCTTGTTCTCATGCCATTATATTTTCATACCGTTCTTATTGAATTTACAATTATCTCCGTAGAGTAGATAGTGGGGCAGTATGTATTTGTGTGTAGATGTTGCCTAGCATTCAGAGGCTAATCTTCCTGCATAAAGGGGGACCTTCTGCTCTTCAATGACTCTTCACATTTCATTGCTTCATTCCCTGGTGCAGATGCTCAGTTTTATTCCCTACTGTCATCTCACCCCCGTCTAACACCTCAGTTTTGTCCTTTCTTAGTAAACATTTATCTTTGTATCCTCTATATGGACGGGTTGCATAGCTCCTTGTAGAGCTCTCTTTCTGGTCTTTTGCAAGGAGCCCATTTGGGCAGAGCAGCAGGCCCTGGATCTGGAGTGACTGAGTTAGGGAGCACCCTTCCTTTCTGCTTGCTGGCAGGGATGAGCGGGATCCTCATCCACTTTACGCTGTCTCCTGTTGACTGGAGTTACATTATATGGTGATGTCATCCAGGAGCCTCCTCTGAGAGTGCTGCCTTTTGAAATGAATCTCAGATACAACCATTTTGGTGAACAGAATTGAAATTAGAGGGATTTTGCAGAATTAAGGTAATACACATAAACTGATGTAAAAGAGAATGCTTTGTCAAAGCTTTTATATAAAGATACCGCTCAGCAAGTATAAAAGAAGATTATCAAGTAGTTTTTATTACTGGATTCACACAGAGTAGTTCTGCAACCAGAAGTATATGTAGCTCAATATTCTCTGCTCTTAGATGTTCCAGAGTAATTCAGAAACACCTCTGCAGTCAATGATAAACATGTGGTGGCTGACAAATAAGATGCTTTTCGTGAAAGCACTTGTATACTCACTCATAGTATGATAGAGTGGAAGGAACTCTCCAAGTAGTCTGGTCAAACTCTTGGCTCGAGGCAGGGCCAGCAGTGAGCAGATTGCTCAACATCCCTAAGAAACATTTAACTGTAAGAATTCAGAACTAATGTGTTCTATAATTTTTTTTCTTTGAGAGCCTTAGTTGGATTTCAGAGTCACCAGCTGAAGATCTGTCACTTTTGAGCTCGTGACTTGTAGTTCTGAGGTAGAACCTTCAGGTTTTCTGTGTGGCAAACGAGTGTTTGCAGCCATGTCTGTGGGCTTACAAAATAAATGAGGCAGTAATCATGAAAGACATGTCATAAGCTTACTTATGTTCTTAGAGTTTGTCAGACCCTTCAGCTTTTCTTCAGTTTTAACTTTGTGTCAAAGTATGGGTATGTGTGCCTTAAAAGAATATGGGAGGTTCTAAAAATAAAATTCAAGTGGAAAGCAAACACTTCAAGTGGATGATTGTGTCACAACATACTCAACTCTGTGATTTTGCCAAAATCTCAGGAAGAGCAAGGTGGAAATAGCAAGCTGCAGGAGAGCAGCCTTTGTGAAGAGGAGAGACTTTCATAACTGCGTCTACTTTTAAAAAGTAAACAAACCCTTCTGAAGATCTCATGAGAACCTGGATTCATACCAACTTTGGAAGAGCTAAGTCTTCAGACTTTTTTTTATGTGAAGCCATTGGATTGCTGTTGTTAGAGAAATAGAATTAGGAGCAGGTAATCTTTTTATTTTCTCCTACATAGGCTGAGTCTAACCATTGGCCTTGCTTTCTGTACCTGTTCCATGAAATGAGTAACTTTGAGCAGATATATATGCCTTTGTAACTTTGAACAGGTATATATGCCTTTCAGTGGAAAGGTCACTTCTCTGCAGAGCATTTCAGATCTGTGCTGCTTGTGTTTCATCACAAGAAAGATCGTATACACACAACTTAGCCAGGAGAAGTGACAAAAGATTACTGAGGAAACGGTTCAGCATTTCCCTGGGGCTGAGGGAACAAGTCTTTGAGGGTCAGGAAACGCTGTTGTTGCTTGTTTCACTGAAATGATTGATTTCCTGATTAGGTATAGCTGTGAAGTAAAATCCAGGTATGTTTTGGATGTGGTGTTTTGGGGATTTTTTGGTTTTGGTTTTTGTTTTGCACTGAGCTTCTATTTAGGATTCCATGGGGGAAGAAAAAACAAAGCTCAAGTGCTCAGCCTCAGTGGTAGTATTGTACTGAGAGTTAAACTAAAGGTTAACTCCTTCAGCACTCACAATTAATTCACTAGCCACTGTCTGTGAAATAATTACTTGAAAATGGAACTTGTTCACCTGACAATAAAGTAGCATGAAAGGATTAAATAACTAAAACAATTAATGCAAACTGATTTTTTTGAATACGTAGATAGCTTAGGTATTAATGTTTAAGTTTCAAATTAGCTACACATTATAACAGAATATACCTGGCTGATTTGATTGTGAATTATGATTATTTCTGAAGATAAATAACTTATCCTCCTCCCTTTAAGTGAGAGTGAGCTGGGGCCCAAGGCCCATGATTTGCCGTGTTCCTGAGTTGTTAGCTAGGTTTCTGGCTGTGGTTAAGGCTGCTCCTAGGAGAGCTGGTTGAGCAATGGCTAGGTTTGAGCAAGGGCTCATCCTAACCTGGGAGTCAGTGTGTCTGTCCATTTCTGGCCATTGGCTTTGGGGCTGCTCCCTCGTCCTCTTTTATTTACAACTATGAGGATACAACAACTGTAAGGATACAATTACATCTATAAGGGTACCCTGGGGTACAGCTGAAGATGTGGCAACATCTTCTATCATGACAGATAGTAAGCTTGTTGGCTTGATTTTCTTCGTGAATTTTTTCTGTTTCTTTGACCCTCTCTAATAAAATAATTTCATGGAAACATCAACACTGCACTGAGAAAGGCTGGCTTAACGTTTTGTCTCACAACCTGGCACAAGCTCTCTCTCCTCTACCTTTCTTTCCTTATTCCCTGGCATCCAAAGCCCCTTTTTAGGATGCCTCCTACCTCCATAGTCTTCCTGTGGCAGAAAGTTCTAGCAATTTGCTTCTTCTTTTACTCCCTCTAAATGGATGAAAGTAATATTAATTTCATCTTTTTAAGCTTTAAAGTGCATCACAGAAATTGTCCAATTATTGTTATTACTATCTGGGTTGGTTGTGGTTTTGTGATTGAGTAACTGGAAGAGGGTGAGGTGAAGAAGAAGGATTTGTTTAGAGAAAGGCAAATCTGTTTTAGTGGCAGATCAAGTGCAGGCAAGAGAGTGATGGAAAAAGGGTAGGATAGGTGAGAAAAAAAGAGCCTCTGAAGGTGCAGAAGTATAAAAAAGCTCACTAAGAGTAGGGGGAAAGCATTGTGTTTAACTTGTATAAATCTCAAAGTTACCTGAACTCATTCTTTTAGGTCTGTCCTTAAACACTGGAGATCTGGTGCTTTTGTGTCTTAAACATCCCAGCATGACACAGTCACATAAAGGAGGAACACTAGAAATTACCAGTGACTGCACAGTGCAGTCTGTCAGAATCGGAAGCAGAACCCCTCACTCGCTCCTCTTTTTAATGCTGCCTAACGATGCTTACATGCAGCAGAAAGTTAATGATGCATCTCTTGAAACATTATTGCAAATTGCAAGTATGTTACATTAATATGATTAAATTGAACTAAAAGCTGTACCCAAGATTCTGCTAAGGCACAGTTGCATATTACAGCCATAAAGTTGTATGTGCAGCCACAACATGACTGTCTGCTCCTTACTCTCCATGTTCTGTATGGGCAGAAAGGGACCTGTTAATTATTTTTGGCAATATCAATGTTTCTGTCAGCAGAATGGTCTTTTGAGAAGTACATTGAATCCAAATTACATTAGTCTAAAATATATTTGATTGAAGAAAGTACCTTCCTTAAAAATACCCAAAGTAACCAATTCAGCACAGGCCATTTCACATATCCCAAGACAGTGGATATTTGACTTCCAAAGTGAAGCCTAAGTGGTAAATTTAACAATAAGGTGGTGTAAATCAGCTTATGTCAGTTCCATGCTTTTAAATATTGCAAGCTGCAGCAGTTTAAAAAGGAACACAGGCTTCTGAAAATTCAAGTGATTGACAAAAGAGTGATTTGGGGTTGCTTTAATTTTGGAACCTGTTTATTTGAGAGGCAGTTTAGTGTTTTGAGTTTTCAGAATGGAGAAAGATTGGGGGATTGGGACTTCCTGCCACAGCTGCTTGATTGAGTTAATCTACTTGGCTTCACATCTGTTTGTTGCCTCTCTCCACTGCCCCCATCTTCACACCAAAGCAGAAGTCCTGTGGCTCTCCTGGCCCCTTTTTCCCATTCCAGGGCTCAACTTCTCATCTCCTGGGCTTTTGCCCTTATTTTAGCCAGTTACCGGCTGCCAGGGAGGAGCTGCCATAGGATGCTGAGTATTGCTTGCTGTGTGAGTGCTGACCTTTGGGCAGAAGAGGGAGGAGGGTGCAGCGTGGCACCTGCAGGACAGGCTGTCTCTAGAAGCGCTGGGAAATGAGGCAAGCGTGAGTAGCTGGAGCAAGTTTTCCAGCATTTAACTGAAATGACCAACAAGGTAATTCCAAGTTGCTGGAAAGGCAGGCTTCCTGCTGCCATGTCAACAGAAGTTCCCATGCTGACTGAATTTGTTATTCATGAAGAAAATAAGGTAAGAATTGGCAAATCCTACTTATTCTTCTGTGCTTTCATTTCCACTTTCTTAGTGATGCAGTGTTTGAGATAGACTTTGAAAGGGAATATTCATGTTTAAGACAAAATTGGAAATATTTGGTTTTCTTGCACTGAGAAGAGAGTGGAAATGTTTTCACCCTTGATAGAAGAAAGCTTTTATTGAGCCAAGCTTGAGCTAAATATGATGAGAAGACAATAAAACTTGTAAGTGACATGCATGTTTTTCAAGTTCACATGAACTTTCGTCTGGTGAGCCTTTGTCCTGGAGTGAAAATGTTTGGCTTAAAGGTTAAGATGAATTAGGTGACTTTTGATTATTCAAAGAATGAAGGCTGTGTTTGTACCCTCATTCCTGTTTTTTGCATATGGTTCTTTCATCCATTCAGTCTGTGCTAGTCGAGGAGGAGGACTGTTTGAAGAAGTCACTATAGAGCACTCTGTCTCTCATCCAGCAACAGCTGAATACTTTATGGAAGTATATTAAGTCCTTGACAGGAGAAGCTAGCCAGCTGGCTGCTGCAGTAGGATATTCTTGTTCTCCCTCACAACTGAAAAGGAGGAGTTGGCAAAGTGCCTGCCGAGCTTGACGGGGAGGAGCAGAGGCACAGACTCTTGCAGTATTTTAACTAGGTGGGCTGTTAACCACAAAAATAAGAGAAGAAAGAAAGCACACATTTCAAGTCTGCCCAGGCCACCAACTAGAAAGTGGTAAAGAGCTGACTCTAATATGAATAATTACCATCCAAGAGCCTCCATGCTTTGGGATAGCTTAAGAATGTGGTTACTTTAAGGTCGCAAGCAAGTGAAGTAATTACACTGGTGTTTGTTCTGCTTGAAACAGCATGTGGAATGGTGGTGTCTCGCTGGTTAGAGTAGTGCTGTGACAGTTCTACAAAATCTGCAGTCTGGACATAATTTGATTGTCCTTTCTTGTCCTAATAAGTACAGTGCAAGTTAAAATGTCTGTGTGGGTCACCAAAAAAGATACTGAAAAGAAAGGAATTCACATTAAAATTAGCAAATTCAGGAAATATGGAGCATAAGAACAGGGCTCACCATTTCATTAAGTGAAGTTTTGAATCAACACAAAACACTATCCAGTCAATCATCCATTTCCAAAAAGCAAGCAGGTGAAAGCAGCCTTAAGGCACAACCAATTAGCACAGAAATAGGTGTGTATTTTGGGTGTGGATGACCAAATATGCTGAGGTACAAGTATTTGAAACAAAACAAGCCTCGGGTCATTATTTTATAGCCTGTTCTTCCTTGTGTGCTTCCTTTAATGAAGTCTCCCAGGAAATGCTGTGTGTATGCTACATTGACTGATAAGTGAAGCTTCTCCTTTAAGCACTGAAACTGATGGTCCAGGAGGTGTTTTTAGTATTTTAACAAAGGAATCCTGACCTCTTATATAGACTCAGAGAACAAATCAGATCTGGGTTCTCTGTTTGTAAATGCTCTTCAGTGACTTCTGCTGTATTTTGGAACAGATCTTCTCTCAGCTTTTCCATGATTTCTTAAGATAAAGATGTTAACAGTAACTACTGAGACCTGTACGGATTTTTGGTGTTGCAGTTTTGTGTGCTTAGAAGGTATTTGAAACAAACATCATAGAGGGTCAACATTCAACATGCATTGAAGTTATGTAGTTATTTGAATACACAGTCATACTAACCTTTGATGTCCAAGATCCAGGCCGGCATTTATGAAGACAACTAAATATTCACATAGTCTGGACTGACCTTTTAAAAAGCAGGAAATAGTGCTCTGAATTGCTTTCCCCTAATTTACTTTTGATAGATCTCATGGGTAAAGTTGGAAAAAACACTTGAATGCTGGTATCAGTTTACTCTCCCTTCCCAAACTGGCAAAATTAAAGTAAGCTCTGATTCCTTTGTTCACAGTGTTATATATGTGTTAATTAAAAAAAAAAACCTAACACCACACTCTTTTGACCCTGAAACAAGCTAGTTACAGCTCCAGTTTAAGATTACAGGTTCTTATAATAGGTGCTGACTTTAGTGCTATCTTATTGTCTGCTTCACAAAATGAAAGGTTATCTGGCACCGTTTGATACAAATAACTGGTCTGCCTGCCTTAAACACAGCAGAACCTTACAGAGCTGGGTGAACAGTGTTGCACATTCATCTGAAGTCTGTTTTTCCTTAACTTTGATTAGCAGCAGTCGTAGTCATGCTGGAAGTAATTAAAAATATGGGAACACTTAAATATATAAATGTAGATGCATGATGTAGATGTATCTACTAATTGAGATGTTGAATGTAACTCTTCACTTCTCGGCAAGCATACTGGGTAGTCTTTGCTTGCAGGTTTATTTTGCAGCTTGCAGACCCACTTCAGCTGCCTATAGAGTTCCTCAGGCAAAGGCTGAAAGGAGGGTTGGGATTTATTGTGCTTTTTCAGTTGTTCAGAGAAGAGGCAGTGGATACATCTCAGGTTTCTCTTAGCAAGTTGAAGGAATTTCAGTCCTCGTTTTTAAGACTTGCAGTTGCTTGAGGCTTCAAAGCCATGTATGTGTAAAAGAGGAAAAGAGGGAAGGAGGAACACATACCACTGCTAATCTTACATTAATCTAAACATAAGGCTTGAAATCCCAGTTGTGAGAAAGCAGCTGGAGTAGCAGAGGGACCATTCAAAACACGTGCACTGACTGCTCTCAGAAACAGGTAACATCATAAAGACCTCAGTATCCTGTTCAGCAGGATATCGAGTGCTTATTCAATTTTTAAAAAAATCTGTAGCTGTTTTATAGTTTTGCTTTCAGGAAGGCCAGTGTGTTTTTAGTAATAAAATTTGATTAGCAATTTGTTACTGAGTAATCTGTCATCTACAGTAAGGGAAACATTTTAAAGAATTTGTCATACATTGAAGAATCAGATAAAATGAGAGAGGTTAACTTTAAAAAAAATTACCTCTAGTTTCATTTGGAACAAGAAAATAGGAAGCTTTAGCTGCTTATTTTTACTTCTGGTCCAAGTGTTGGGAGCACTTACTTGTCTGTCCTGTTTTTTTTTACTCTGTGTGTTGTCAGACTTTTAATGTCCCCAGCTGAAAAAGGAAATTAACCAGGAATTCCAGTTCCCTCTGTTCTTTTGTACAATGGCACTTTCTCACAACAGGGCAGCTACTTGAAGTGGAGCAAGAATGTTCTGCCAGTTTGTCACAAGCTCTTGCTAACCACATGGGAAAAACTCAAGAGCAGAGAGAAGAATCTTGGCCTTAGTCTATTTTTCCCCTTTGCATGGGGGCAGAGGAAGTCACAGACATGAAGAAGCACTTATTACTGACTGCAGGAGCTAAAACTCTTTATTGTTCCTTAGAGGGAGGTAGCTTTGCTGTAGACTTCTGCAACAAATCTAACTCTGCAAGCATTAAAAGAATACAGTTAATACGCAAAATAAACCTGACAATTACCAAAATGTCTCATTTTTCTCCTACAGTTAGGTCACCTTTTGAATTCCAGATTGCTGAGCGCAGAATGGTTTGAGTTGAAAGGAAACTTAAAGATCATGTGCTTCCAACCCCCCTTCCTTTGGGGGGACACCTTTCACTAGGCGAGGTTGCTCAAAGCCCCGTCCAACCTGGCCTTGGACACTTCTGATGGGGCATCCACTATTTCTCTGGGCAGCCTGTGCCAGTGCCTCACCACCCTCACAATAAAGAAGTTATTCCTGATATAAAATCTAAACCTACTGCCTTTGGGTTTTTAAAGCCATTTCCCCTTGTCCTATAAATACATGCCCTTGTAAAAAGTCCTTTTCCAGCCTTCTTTCAGACCCCCTTTACTTAGTGGAAGCTGCTCCAAGGTCTTCCCAGACCCTTGTCTTCTCCAGGCTGAACAACCTCAACTGTTTGTCCTCATAGGAGAGATGCTTCAGCTTCTGGTCATCTCCTCTGTACTCCCCCTAATGAATCCCTGTCCCTTCTGTGCTGGGGACCCCAGAGCTGCCTGTGGTGCTCCATCTGGGGTCTCACAACAGTAGAGTTGAGGGGAAGAATCACCTCCCTCAAATTACTGTTCATGCTTCTTTTGAGCAGTAGCTGGATTTTATATCAGCCAAACAGTTATATTGATATGCTATTTAAAGAGAAAGAAGAGAGAATGTGTGTATCAGTAAATGACATTATACTATATTATTAGTATATGACAGAATCACAGGCTGGCTGAGATTGGAAGGGACCTGGTGTCATCTGGTCCAACCTTCCTTCTCAAGCAAGGGCCCCAAGAACAAATTGCCCAGGACGACATCCAGGTGGCTTTTGAAACCTCCAGGGATGGGGTCTCCTCAGCCTCTTTGGGCAGCCTGTACCACTGCTTGTTCACCCTCACCATTTCTAGGTGGTTGGTGGCTGTACTAGCAGTCACTCTGCAGGGCCCCACATGAATCAGAGTGCAGTAATCACAAAATAACTGTTTTCTCTAATTTGAGAAATTGTGGTTGTTATAGCAGAGTTCCTTGCCAAATATGAAGCATTTTCATTTATTTTCAACAGTTAAAAGATATCTGGAAGCACTAGTGTAATTCTCTGGTATGGGGCTTCATAAGCTACAAAACCTTTTGATAAATAGATGCTAGGCTTGGTTAGGACTCTTTTCCCCAGAGCTATATTAAGCTTGGCTTTATCTCATGTGCCATTTGTTTGGGATGCTTTTAATCAATAAACTCTCTGATTAATCATAACATTTACTCAGACCCACTCTGTTTAATGTGCCTTTCTCTTCCCCCCTCCCCCCAGCTTGCAGGAGCATAGCACTGCAGAAGGATGCGAGTGCCCCTTCGCTGCAGAAATTCTTTTCCAAGAGTCCAGAATAGCTCAGGTCCAAGACTTTTGTTGCAAACATTCCCAGTAAGTGTTTTAGTAAGTCAGAAACATTGAGTTACTAACTTCATTGATTGTTTTTGTCACATTAACCTTGACCTACTAAGCCAGGCAGCAGTTGCTGTTTTGAATGCAAGCAGAACCGTAGCTGGCATCAGCAGCTATTGTGCTATTCTGCATTCTCTGTCTGTAGCCAGATTTTTCTGTTTCACTTTTGTACCTGCTGGCATCTGCATACCCAGATTGTTGATTGGCAGGTGCACTGTGGCAGACAAAAATATTTGTGAAGTGGAGATGATAGTTAAATGCCTTAACAAGGGAAGCGAACCCCAAATGCAAAGCCACAAAAAATTGTCTATATAACTTGATACTATTGGCAGCTGTTGGCAAGGTCAAGAGAGTTATTAAAAGTTAAGTGTTTGTAAAGCATCTAGTATCCCTCTACCTGAATAATTTACTGTAAAAAAGCTTAAGAAAATGTAAGTACAATTCTCTTGAGATATCTGTAGAGCAGGGTAATAACAAATTCTCAGACTGCTCCTGTAATTTTTAAAAATGCCTTGAAATTTTTATGATTTAGACTCTGATGCATATACTTTTTCATTAATTTAAAGAGATAGGCAAGTCTTTTTCCTTACAGTTTATCCACTACCCACTTTTTTGCACTGGGGTGAAAAACTGAATCTTCTGTTTCTAAAACACCTCTTTATGGAAATACCCCATAAAGGGGTATTGACCTCCATATCAGACAATATTTGTTCCATTTTTAAGTGAGAGGAAAATACAGCCAAACCCAGGAATCTTCAGCTTTATCATTCTTATTCCAGTGACTGCCAAACCATTGGTTTCTCATCACGGATCTGTTTTTTTAATATCCATCAGTTACAATTTCATGAATTCTCACTGCTGGCAGTGACACACATGTTTTCATTTACTGCATTAAGGGTATTCTCTAGACAACCAGTCTGTTGAAAAGAAATTAATTCCAGCAGTGAACTAAGATACTGAATTCTCAGCAGTTTATGAATTCATGTTTTTACATTGAGGCTATTTATATCTGGATTGAATTAATTTGAATATGTAACCAGGTGGTTGTGGTTATGTCTTTTATTATCCACTGAATTTGAAAAGCCAGCAGAATGCAACTGCAGAATGGGAAAACTCACTAATTGCAGTTGGTAAATATAGCATTGTATGGTTGAAATCTCTGCTTGTATTTCTCTCATTTCTGCTCATGACTTCCGGCATGATTAGCATGAAGGAATACAATATACCGTGACTAGAGTATCCTAAGTAAGGTTTACTATATACAGTTTTTAGATCTGACTGATTTTAAATTTTTAGTAAGGATGAAAATCTAATAACCTGTTCCTGTTTTATCCTGTGGTCCCCATTTCACCAACAATGAAAAGTGGCCAAATATCTGGGCAATGTTTTAGACAAGATCTTTTGGAAGAGAGCAGAGACTTTGTAGATAACTTGCAAAGCCTGTGACTAAGCTGTGACCCTACTCAGTAGGGTTATACTTTTTATGTTTGTTTTCTGCAATGAAGATTCAAAATTGTTGGCTCAAGGAAGAAATGGGCTTAGCCCTGTTGTACTGTGTTTCCCATGGAACAAAGAAAGTGAAAACTTTAAGTTATTAGACAATAAGCACTTTACCCCATCAATTTTTTCCAGCTTGGTTGTTCCTTTTAAGAGGGAGCCTGCATAAAATGTGACTTCTTAATCATCATCTTTATTTCTGTAAAATTGGAAGGATTTTTATCTCAATACTCGATTTGGTTTTGTGCAGTTTGAGAGACTTTTATGATAAAAACTGGAGAAAGTGACAAACTTGGAAGATTATAAAGGCAAGTAAATTTCACTGGCAAATTCTTTAGGATTACATTAAGAAGCCCCAGAAGTGTTCCCTTTGCTGTTGGTTGGCTGTAATACTTGGTCATTCTTGCTGTAACTAAACAGCACAGGGTAGATAGTGGTGATTGCTGAAATTTTTGCTTCCCTCTGTCACAGGAAGTACCTGTTTTGGAGGTTTTGATAGGACATGGATGATATGCTTCCTAAGACTGAGCAGTTTCTGATCTTTGCACAAGAAGGGGTTTAGGATGATAGGTACCATGGTCTTTTTCTTTCACTGAGGTTACATTTTAACTAGACTTGCTTTCCTCTCTAAGACTTGTACTGTAAATTCACTGCTTATTATGTATTACTTTTAGTAGCTGTCTGTGAACACAGCCTGCCTTTTTCAAGATGTTGTGTCTGGAATCAAAAAGTTTCGGAAGTGTTAGTAAATAATTGCACTTTGTTTGAAAGTGGTATGCAGGCAGTGAATCTGAGTACATGCAGGTAGCTCAGCAGTTTTAGTAATAATGGTATGCCTAGCTAGAGGATTAAAAAATATCTGTTTTAGAAAGTGTTCTGTTGGTTTCTTTTTCACTATATTGATTTTACAAATCTTTTTATCTAGTGACTAATGTATGCATGAGGAATATTTTTGTAATCCCTTGTGTCTGAGGGGCAGCATCTCTATTGAAATGTGTTTCCCAGATCAATCGCAGTCAGACTATTCTCCTCTATCTTGAGTCAATGTACCAAGCAGAGGAAAGATCATGCAGTTTTATTTTTTAAGTGGTAGAGATGGTAAAAGCTGTATGGTTGTTTTGATTTGGAAACACCATGATGACTTTTTTTTACTGCTATGCATGGGCTGATACATGTTGATAAAGCAATACAGTTGATTTTGAGAATACCGGCCAGGCTCTGTAATCTCACTGAAAACACTGACATATATTTGCTCCAGAGAACACTGTAGTTTATTCTGATCTTCCATCTACAAATTGCTGTATTTGAATGCAATAAGTGTCTTACTCATTCACCTGCTCCTGTGTCTGTCTTTCTTGAATTAAATAATTTCCACAGGAGCAGTTTGGGAATGCTGGCTGTGCTTTCTTACATCTCAGCAAATAACATTTAATATAGAAAGTATGTTGGAAGAAACTTTTTAAATAAGAAGAGCTGGTATCCCTATAGTAAATACCTGTGTATACATTGTGGCAATGCAGAGAAAGACATTTAACAGAGAAATAATTTGTTTTGAGGTTTAATTTATTTGTGCTTCAGGGAGCAAGCAAAACTCAGCAGCTCTGACTTGTGCTGCTGCTTGGCCTCGCAGAGTTTTCTCTCCATGAAGAGCAGCTCCTGGCCCTGGCTGAGGCTCAGTTCCCCTTGGTGGTGAGTGCAGGTACAGAAGGTAGCTGCCAGGATATGACCACTCCTTCCGTGGAAAATGCTAAATCAAGAGCCATAAGCCTCACCACGCATTTAATACACACACTGTTAACAGCTGCCCTGGAAATCCTGAGATGCAGAAGACCAAAGTTATTCTTTATATTTTCCTGGGATTGCCCGGAGGGAGGGCCATAATTGGAAGAGCTGTATTAGTTACAGCACGTGTAGTGAAACCAAAGCTGAGGCTGGTATAGGGATGGGGAAAGGGCAGAAAGCTGATTCAGGGATGGAGATTGGGCTGTTGCAGCACTTTGTCTGTCCATGTGCTTCAGCCCCATTCCCCAGCAGCTCCACAGTGTTGAATGGCAAGGGCACATCTGGCATGCCCCAGTGGTTCGCAGGGATGGTGCAAGTGAGGAGCTCCTTACTTGTGTCTAGTCCTTCCTTCCCTCTGCCCCTCACAAAGCTGCAGCTTCACTCCTGGCTAGAAGAACAGCAAGTTCTGTGAAGTTATACACTGCCTTTCATGGTTCTGCAGCCATCATCTCTTCCCACTTAATCTTTGTCTTGTTTAATGCAGTGACTTCTCAGAGTATATCCAAGAGCTTAAATAAATAAGTTCTCTGTAATTCCAGAGGTTCTCTTTGGTTCTTCTGGTCTCTGCAAGAATAGCACTAGACTCTTATCTTCCCACTTTATCCATGAGCAAGTGTATGGAGGGCATACTAAAGTACTGAGTGGAAATGCAGCACAGTATAGAACATACATAGAATGAAATTAGATTGTTCAGAGCAGTCAGTCTTGGTTTTCTCTCAACTTACAGTGTAAGTATTGGGAGTGAGACGGGAAGATTCCCACAGTAGGTTGATAGACTTCACATGTGGATACAATTCTGTACGTGTAAAAAGCAAATACCTGTATTCTCCAATAGATATCTGTGAAATCTGAATCTATGAGAGCTTCTGTATTCTTGCAGTTTTCTAGCTAATACACATACTCTGGGAAGGGAAAACAGTCTGGGGGAAATTGTGCATTCATGAAACTGAAGAGTGACCCTAAGCAGCTCTGTGTAAAAGGCATCAATTGTTTTCACACCAATTAAAGACTGAACAGCCTATTTCTTATTTGCTAAGTCTAATTTTGTTTCTAATCAGGAAACTAAATATCAAGGCAGAAAGGGCTTTTCTGATTTCTGTTTAGTGGCGATTACATTACATTTCATTTCAATGCACCTATCTAGGAAACAAGACAGGAATGGAGCAGTTCTGAATCCTTTGCTTGTTGTTGGAGTCAGTCTTTTTTACTCCTACCACTGTGATTTAGAAAAGCTTCTAACTTCTGAAAAATGTTTAACAGATGTACCATCTAGGTAAAAACATCATTCATCAGAGCTTTATAGCTTTTTAAGAAAAGCTGTGTTTCTCTCCCAGAGTTAAAATCTCACCCTTCTAATTCTATCAGCAATGTCACTTTTTTCTTCCAAATCAATCAAAACAAGCGTCCTTTAAGAAGAAAAATCAATGTAGCCTATTAATTAACAGAACTCAGTATAGTGCCTGAAGGCCAGAATGTCATTTCCCATGAGATTTGCTTTCAAAATACAAACAAAATTGGAACACTCACAGGTTGTCATCACGAAGAGCTCTTAATACTTCAGGATACACTGGTAATCTTTATTCTACCTGATACAAACCTATTTAAATATTCTGATTAAATGTTGTTGCTTTTGTTCTGGTTTTGTTTCTGCCACATGGTAGATATAGGAACTTTAGTCAGTCACTGTAGTCAGTGCCTGGGCAAAACATCACTGCAGTGAGCTACCAGAAGGTTGTATCTGATAATGGATTATTTTCCTCTGGTATAAGGCTCTTTATTTTCTCATCTCTCAACAAAAGAGATTATAAAATTTAGATTACCAACTCATAAATAAAGGAAAGCAAAAAATGAGAAAAAGTTATTAAATGGAAGTGGGTGTGTCGTAAATGTTGCTATATATTCATGGTTACCAGGGTTCCTGTCTATGAAAGCTGCTTGGAGAGAGTTAATACATCTTAGAGAAAATCTGCTTTACTGCTGTATCTTTTTATTGACAGTAGTAAAGTGTATTGCATTGAACATTCAGAGTGATGTGTCTTCTGAACCCAGTGGTTGGTACGTGCAGTGTGGAGCAAGTGACCCTCAGGAACAGAGACAGTAAATTCATCTCAGTGTAGCCCTTTATAAGAGCTGGACTTTACTAACACCAGCATGTAATGGGCTTGACAGCATAGAAGGGTCCTATTCAAACAACAAAAAAATCAAACAAAAAGAGACCAAACAAAACCCCCACTTGATTAAAATGTTTATCTGTCAAGAAACTTTACTTTCCTTCTCACTTTATTACGAATTTTAGGGCATGTTTAGGACTTCAGCGATAAACTTAGTATAATCTTGAGCAATGAAGCTTAGTTAAGGACTGTATGATTAAAGTAATAAGCTCTTCCTGTAGACATGTCATCAGTATAGTATTTTGTCACTTTCCCTTGTCATATTGTTTGGAGGATTTAGTTCTGTTGTTTGCCCTGATTTGTGTCTGTATTGTGTAGTGTTTTTCCAGAAGTTCACCTGGTTTGCACTGCTTAAAATAAGAAAGAAAACCTCAAGAGCTGTTTATCCATTAAGTTCATATTAACCACTTGAAAAACTTCTCTCTAAGGAAATGCATCTGAGTATAATTTAAGCAAAGATCATGTTCTGTAGCTGATCTGGCCAGGAGGATGCCAGTGGGATTCTCCATAGCCACTCACAGGGCAGCTGATGGGATTGGGACTGAAGATTCATTAAAACCACTCTAATATTAAAATCATATGCAGGAGGAAACAAGAAAAGAAAAATTACAATAGTTACAAAATGTGAAGCTTGTTGTCACTTCTTCAACTTGTATGTTTAAAAAAAGCAGAAATATTCTCACATTTGACAAACCCCAAGAGTTTGAACATCCAGTTGGGAAGACTTAAGAATCATGTTGGTAGTTCTTATGTTCATAAAAGTCTTTCTTTTTCAAGTGTTTGAACTTTCTCTGACCTTCCTGGTAATAGATATATATGACATTTAGAAATTGAAAAACTCAGCTTGCAGCACATAGAGAATATCCACATGGAGATTCTCCACCTTTTCTCAGGTGCCTTCCCCACCTTGTCGTGATGGCATCCTTCTGCCTCATGCCTGTGAAATGATTTTATACTGGGCTGACTGTTGTCATCCCACATGGTGTGTGAGAAGTAGTTCAGGTTACTGCTACCAAGTTCAGAATCATGTCTGCCTCGGAAGTGATTGGCATTGGAAAGCTACCTTGGCTGGGTAGGAACAGGTTACACTGGCACCTGTTAGAAAAGCAGATCATAGTCCTGCTACATTCTGACAGAGCTGAGGTTTTTTTCTTCAGTCCCTTCTGGGAAGAGAGCTGCAGCAAAGAAGATAAACTTTTGCATAAAAATAATGCCTGCATGGAGTAATGACCTGTGATGGTCTAAATGAGAAGTTTGTTCCACCTATTTCTGAAGTTTCATTCTGTTTTTAAAATGAGACCATTTTAATTCACTTGTTACTCTACTGGGTTTTTAAATATGCACAGTGCTTTTTGTTAAGGGTGTTTGCTTGACCCTGAATTTTTCTCTGAACTTTTTCAACAAAAATGGTTAATGAAGACACAGAAATTCAGTTAAGTTATGAGGTGCTGTGCATCATCATAATCATGTTCTTGTTCATCTCCCTAGTTTGTAACAAATGTAATGCAAATACAGTGGCTTCACTGAATTTTAAACTAATTCATTTGAATATGTTCTATTCTTGGGGGGTTTTTTTGATTGTTCTGAGATATCAGTTCTGAGTTTTGAGCAAGAGAGAAATGCTTTGCTGTGCCTTTTAATGTTTTTGTTTATTTGTTAGAGGTTTTTTGTTGAATGTTCGTAATGTCACAGCTCTACAGCAGCGGTCTTGAAATTTGCATATAGAGGGCTCATGGAAGAAGGTTTGGCTGAAGGGTTAACTACTGTTGATCTCAAATTTAGCAAAGCTTTTGATACTGTCTCCCTTAACAGTCTCATAGACACTGGTGAATTATGAGTCAGGTAAGTAGGTGGGAGAGTGGACTTAAAGGACTGAAACCTGTCTGAGCTGCTGGTGCTTCAGGATCAGCAGCACAGCATTCAGCTAGAGGCAAGTCACTTGTTTCCACGCTGACACCAACACTAGAAGTTCTTCTTAAGGGCTTAGATGATGGGCCAGGATGCACCCTTAGTAAGTCTGCAGCCAGTTCAAAATTAGGAGTGGTGCTTAATGCACCAGTGGCCACTGGTTAATTCACCAGTGGGTCTTGGTGAATAACAAGTTGAACATGAATCATTAAGACATCTGTGACAAAGAAAAAAAACTTTTCCCATTAAGGTGGTCAAACAGCAGTGTTACCCAGAGAGGCTGTGCTGGCTCCGTCTGGGAGGAGATACTCAAAGCCCTAAGGAACCCGATCCAGCTTTAAAACCGGATCTAACTTTGAAGTTGGCCTTGCTTTGATGAGATGAGATGAAGGCTGAACCGGATGATCTTCCGAGCTCCCATGCAACCTAAGTTATTTTGTAATTCTCTGGTTGTAGCACAAATGTTATAAACAGTATTCCTTTCCCTGCAAATAGCCCCAGGGGAAGGTACAGGCAGTGGTCTTTCATGTTTGTTTGCTGTAACACAAACTAAATCAAAACAGATGTTTCTGTGCCTTAGAGTTTAATAAAGATTTTCCCACGTGTTGAATGTATTTAGACTAAAAATGTACAGTTTACTCTAGTGTCATGTTCAATGTTATATAGTTTCTTTGCTGCTTTCTGTTGTTTATTCTGTGCCAAATGCTGTTCCAAGTCACTTTTTCATTTCTCGTGGACAGTGTGTTTTACTCTTTTTCCCTGTAATTGGTTCTCTTTCGAAGAATTCAGTGTTACGGCTCTCCAGAGCAATTGCTGGAGTTGTTACTGCAGTTCCTTTCTAAAAGGTACAAAGGCATTGCTGAAAGTGTTGCAAACCAAGCTCTCTTCAATTTTTGTTGTGACTTAGCTGTGATGGGGGAGTATAGCATAATTACAAAATTTCTTCTTCAGCACTTTTTTTCCTCACCCCTCTGTGAAGCTAGGTTGATCCTGCTTTCACCATCTAACCTGTGAAAACTTATTACAGACCATAAGCTGATGTTCCAGACTTGAGTCTGGAAAAGAAGAGAAAAGGCAAATTTCTTCTCAGGGGAGACTACTTTTAATACCAAATAAAATTCTTTTCAGTCCTTCATAATGTTATTGTTCTCTGTAATCCATGAAGTCTTAGTCAGTAATGTTAGATTTTTGCTTGTGTGTGTTGGAACCCAGGGGGTTCCTATGATGCCTTTGGCCGACCCAAAACCTGGTCAGGAGGCTTTTCAGCCTTGCCAGAGGTGTCAGAGGCCCTGGAATGATACTAAAAATACCTGTAACTCTGATTCTAACCCATGGAACAGGTTGTCAGCTTTGTATGAGGAATTTCAGGTCACAAAAACTTAGATAGTAAAGTAGTAGTAGTTATAAGAAAAAAGAAGGTAATTTGAATGTNGTGTGCAGTTCTCACTCTTGGTTATCTAGATATTTGAGTAGAATGGAAGTTTTGTAAAGAAATATTTTGGGAGATACTACATTTTTTGAGTCAGAACCAAATCTGAACTGCTTGTTTTAATCCAAACCACCCCATGTCTAACAAACTTTTAGTCTGTCTAGACCAGGACACCCAGTGATGCCTTTAATTTGTGCTGCTCAGTCTGAGAGCTGGAGGTAAATGATTAAGATAGAAAGAATTATTTAAGGTCCTAATTTCTTGTCGATCTCAATTGAAGGTTAGGACTATTAGCATCAGTGGACTTCAAACAATTTGCTTGTTAATTTATTTTGATGGGAAATGACATTAAAGTTACTGAGGTGCCTGGAGGAAGAGATTGTAAGGACTTTGCATAGGTTTGCTTTGTTTTATTCTTGTGATTAAGAGGAAAGAAAGTTTTGGCATGTGGATTCTAGAAGTACTCTAGCTGAAACTTTCCTGCTAGAGGAGGTGAAATGCTGATATTTAGGATCCAGTAGGTACTAACTTTGCCACGAGACATCACCATGAAGAAGCGTTAGTTTGCACAAGATGTGTTTGCTGTTCCTCACACTGGGAATGTTAAGTGTTTGGAGTTACCCACGGTCAATAAGAAAACCAGTCCTCAGGTTTGGTAAATGTTAGCTCAGATTAGATTTTCTTCTGAATAGTTTTTTTTATTAAAAATTCAGCCTTGTGCATAACTCTTTGAAGGGTTTGGACCAAAATTTGTTACAGGTGAAGCAAATAGATTCTAACATGTTGGATTGTAAGAAATTTTAAACCATTTTGGAAGTCTGGGAAGCAGGTGATAAAACCCAAGAAAGTATTCATTTTTGATAGAGGGAACTGAAGTCTAGATGTTTTCTTTACCCACAGTGACAAGCTAATGATCTGTGGAATGAAGAGGAGACATGCTAAACACTCCTGCACACTCATGCCATTTATGGCATCCTGCATTCATCTGCGCTGATGTCACCCTAGATTGTAACCTGTTCTCATTGTGGACCCTGTAAATAAATTAATGTTCATCTGTTGCTACATATAAATATTGTTAGAATTTTGACCCTTCGAGACACCATTTTTTAAAGGATAGTATTTAAGAGCCAACACATTTTAACATTCCAGTTGGTATTTATGTTAATTTGAGTTCAATTCGTTCCCTAAGCATTTGAGATCAGCTATTTTTAGCTTGGTTTCCTGAGGAACTGAAGTTTATAGGATGGCTGTATCTATCTCTGCCTTTCACTGAGCTTTTTGAAGCCAATGATCAATTATTTTGATTTGGCAGAGGGAGTGAGGTTTTCATGCTGCTATCTCTGTCAAGTTTCATTGATAGCCTTGGTTTGTTTGAAGAGAGGCACACAAATAACTACCCCATCTAAGGGAAAAGGTGTCAGGTAAGCTCGCCAATGGTGTGGTGTGTGGGTTGGTGGGAAAACAGCCGGGCCACGAGTCAGTGCTGCTTCTCACTCCTGGGGCAGTGAGAGAACGTGAGCCTGAGCTGATGCTGCTGTGGCTGGGAGGGAACTGGAAATATGTAGGGTGTGAAGCATGGGCTGTGCATAATCAGAATTGGGGGATGATGGTCAAGCACCCTGTGTTCCTGTGGTGATGACTGCATGACTATGTAGCAGGGAGTCTGCTGGGCATCGGTTTTATTGCTCTGAAAACTATTTGCCTTTAACAAGGGAAGCTATTGTATGGACACTATTCATGTCTCTGGAAGCCTGAAAAAACATATGGCTTATTCTTCATGTTGGGAGAGGGTTCTTGAGCATGGCACACAGGCTTTTTTATGGAGAATGTACACCTAGAAAACAAATGATCTCAAAGTCCTTTAGAAACAAGTTGGGTTTTGTTTCTCCTGAGCCCAAATATAAAAAGAAGTTAGGCTTTATTTCTCTTTGGGAATCTGGGAACAGGGGGAGAAATGAGACACAGAATTTTAGTTATGGTTGGTAACATGATTGTGGAAATGAGGTCTGAGCTCTCAGACACTACACCTAGAGATGATTTTTAAAAAAAAAATTCTAGTCAAAAGTTCTTCCACTAGCCAAGGCTTTTCCAATAGAGTTTGCTGCCAGAGGACAGTTCTCTGGTTTCAGTGACTGAGCTTAAAATACTTATGTACTAAAATAAAGCAGATTGTTAGGGGGGTTTTTTGGGTGTTTTGCCTTCTTTCCTTCAGTATTTAAAACATTTATTGAGATCATCATCTATATAATCGGTAATCATAATACTTATTAGAGAAAGAGCATTTTCTCTCCATGGAAAGAAAAATTCCATGTGTCCCTACAAAGGGAGAATTAGCCCCAAGAATCATCACATGGCCTCTGCAGTTGTGCTCATCATAAAACACAGGATGTGAGTTTTGTTCAAATGCCTGTCAGCTGAGATACTCTGTTTCATAAGCTGTGTTACCAGCAAAGCCTGTTCATCTTAAAATCTCCAAAAGACTTTCTATAGGGCATTGCGCTGCCATTTCAATTCTATGAGTACTTTTAAACAAAAATCAGACACAGGAGAGAATGTTGCACTGCATTTGTCTATCTCCTCCATAAAGCATGTATGCATTTATCTGTCAGCTTGCAGATAAGCATATACTGAAGCTTCCACAACAGGTGGACACACTGTGCTTCATTCTGGTTTATTAAATTTTGGGTTACTTCACAGAAGCCTTTTCTTGAGGAGTAGCCAGTGTAGATTTTGGTTATAACAAACTGGCAAAGCAAGACAAAAGTGTGTTTCAGTTTCTCTTCTTTAAAGCTGATAAGCTGATTATCTCTTCAATTTTCAGAATCCAAATCAAAACCCGTGCTTATAAGCCTTAAGTCGGCTTGTGTATCCATTCAACTCAAAGAAGCACTGGATAATTTGTAACAGAAACGTAGAGATCACACAAGTAGTCAGCTGGAATGCAGAAAATGAGGTCACGTTTCTTGACCTGCAGTTGATTCTGCATTGCCCTGTTGCATCACTGACATGCATTAATAAAAGTCATTGCATGCACGGTTTTGAGCATTTGGAGTTTTTGAATTTTATTTTTTATCATTGTTTATTTCTACAATCACACTTGGGATATTTATCCTAATTGACCTTTATGTATACCTTGTGTAGAGAACACAGATTCTATAAAATACTAGCAAAATAATTTGCTGTACAGATCTGTCTGCAGTAAAGATCTGTCATGATCTTGTATTATGGAATGTTATAATTTTTAATAGTGACAATGTATTAGGAGTTATGGTTTTCATGTGCCAACTCCTAGAGTCAATAGTTATTTATACTTAGGCCTGCAAACTGTTTCAGCAGTGAAGATCAGGATGTAACCCATCCTTGTAATAATGCCCCTTCTCTTTTTTATTTCTTCTTCTTCCTCCTCCTCCTTCTTTCCTTCCTTCTCCTTTTCCCTTTCCCTTTGTCAGGCTGTTGTTTTAGCTGAATCAGTTCCCTGAATCTCTCTGACATCCAGAGAATTTCTGCCATGTATGTGAAGTTCATGAGGCTAATCTGCAGAGCTGAAACTTGAGACTCATTGAGAAGTGGGCTCCAAGAGCCTGAGACGTGTGCTCATGACTGCCTGAGCTCCACTGCTGACAGTTTGCACTGCCCTTCTGCCATTGCATAGCCCTGCTTGCTGAGTGACCTGTCCCTGGAAGATAGTTCTGCTTGGAAGGCCTCTCGCTGTTACCTTCTCCAGGTGAACATCCAGCTGTCCATCAGCTGGGTCTAGAGGTTTCCATTGATCTTCCTGGGGGAGCGGCAAGAGCTGAATGGAGAGAGGTATGGGATTAAGCCAGAAAAGCTTTGGGAGGCTCTGACCCAGAAGAGCATCTGCAGCTCCTACCCTGGAATTGTCTGGCTGTTTTTTCAGAGGAATGGAAGATGCTGAACAGTGTAGTTTGGAGGGGGTTTGTGCAGGGAATGTTGCAGGGTCAAGCAGGTGTGGTGTTCTGTAGAGCAGCACCTCTGCATCCATGTGCTGTGGTTCCACAGTTCCACTACAGTCTGAAGGGGTGAATCCAGGCTCTTTGTTTGGCCTCGTGTCACTTTCACAACACTTTCCTCACCAAAAAGTATTTAAAAAATCAGTACTGTATTACTAACAGAATTTCTCCCATCATTTATTTGTGAAAGCTCAGTTAACTGAAACTTACAATTAAATGCCTGTTTGAGAGTTCATAGATCAAATTACTAGTGTACCAACTAGAATTTTTTTAAAGGAAATTGAATATGCTGAACATATTAGTATTTCCTGGGCTGTCTGAGTGCATATAGAACTTGGAAAAACCTTTTTCACTTTTTGTTTCAGATAAATATTACTACAAGAGGATAAATAGTTATGTGCAAATACATTGGCAGTTTAATATAATTATAAATGTGTGTACTGGTTCGTAGGGGCAGAAAATGATATTTAAAGGCATGCTGAGATCCAAGAGCTGAGTATTTACTGACAGTAGTAGTGCATTTGCCACAAAGCTTGATGTCATGCTAGCAATGTACATAGGCTGCACACATTAGTACTTTATGAAAAAGTAAACATAGACATGGATGACAAGTAGGGAAGTTTAAGGGTCTTAGCTTGATGTTTCCTTGCTAATTAGGTGTCTAAGCATACCATTGTTACTTTGCCTCACAAAGGAGCCTCGCCTGTTTTCAGCATAGGATATGCATCAAATTAATTTCTATCAGTGTATTTGCCAGTAATTTTCCCAGAATTCGTATTTTAAGGCCACAGCTACTCTCAAAGCTGCAAAATCAGAATCTAATTGCATTTCTTTATCAAATACATCTTCCATATCGCACACCTTTACATTTTTCTCATTCTAGTTTTTCCTGCCCGGAAGCTGAAGAGACATTTAGCACAGTAGTGCAATATAAGCAAGAAATTTTGAAGCTATCAACAGCCGCTGCTTACATTTAATATCTTTATTGGAATCTTTGCCCTCCCTGCTAGACTTTAAAAGTCTTTTAGGTAACCAAAAGCTTAGCCAACAAAATTAATTGTATTTTTTCCACTACAATACTTGCTGCTGCAGTGGAAGATAAGGAATCAAATATTTCTGTTATTTTTCTTAGCAGTAGGTAATTTTTTACCATATCAAAAGCTATGCTTGCTAAGGTGATTGTAGCAAAAATCAAAATAAAGTAGTTGTGCTAGGAGACTGAGAAGAAATCTGCGTTCTCTTGGACCCCAAGCTTGGTAGATCATAACTAGCTAGGAGGTGACTAAAGACTTTGCTCTTCTTTGCAGGGTCACATGAGAGGCTGGGTGTTGAAATGGATTGCCTGTTGATAGGATTTGCCATAGTGGATCATGCTTTCGACTGTGTGCTTCTCCAGCCTATTACAAGCAGGCAGACTGGACACAAAGGCTGCATTGAAATATAGGTTAGCTTATATATAGCAAAATAGTTAAAAATAGCCTCCGTTTCATGAGAAGTCATGAGAGTGTCATAGTCTGAAAGTGTCATTTTATTGTTATCTGCAACATGGATCTGTTCAAATCAGAATCTGTATTGGGGTTTTTCCCAAGTATTTTTCAAGTATTCCTGAAAATTAGGACTTGAATCAACATTTTTATATATATTGAAGAGATAAATTTTAAGAGTTTGAAGCTTATTCTTTTGCATTGGAAAGTAGATGAAGTACATGGAAAAGAGAAAAATAATAGCCCAAAGTTTTCTGTTCCTTATTTCTTCCTTCTGGAGTGTGAATATAAATTGTTGGTTAGAGCTTTAGAAGCTGACAGAATGCATTCAGAGATTTTCAAATTACTTTTGGATTTGCTTTAAAAAAAATCCAGGACCTGACACTTCAGCAGAGTTTAGAGATGATAGATGTTTTTTTTCAATTTACAACCTTACATGATTGGTCAGCTTCATGTAGTTCAGGACTAATTGAAGGGCTAATCAGCGTGGCAAGGCAAGGTGAGGTTAGCAGAGCAAAGGGAGAGCAGGTTGACCTGGTAATGACCCTGAGTTTTTTAACTGTGGTGTTGTATTCATGCTTACCTGTATTGTCAGTATTTAAGGGACAGAGATCCCTAGGGTGATTATAAGAATACCATTGTTACAAATAACAGCTGTTCTGCATGGAATGCTTTTCTGTTCCTTCATGCAAGGGCACCACAACCGTGTGCTGGGTGCAGCTTTTCTGTACCTTGCAATTCTTGTGCGTTCTGGTGGGTGTTCAGTCACACAGTTCAGATATGCCTTTCAAGATAGTCAGTAACCCGCAGCAATTTGATGGTGATCCAGGTGTGTTCTGACTCTTGAGGCTCAGAGCAACAACCTCAGCTAAGGACAGAGGAGCAAGTGAAGCCCAGTAGAAATAGGCATGTCTTGTCAGCTCCCATCTCAGTGTCATCAGAGGCCACGACACCTGGAAGAGTTGCTGAGATACTGGGCTGTGTCCTGGCCATGATTTGGTGAAGCACTCTAATCCTACAGCTCTTGCTAAACTGGGAGATGCTGCTAGCTGAAAACAACATGAGTGATGACAGTGACAAAGAAAAGGCTTTTCTGATAGCTCATTTAAACATCCAGCACATTTAGAGAATGTACAGCAATGTTTTGTGTGCTAGATAAGAAATGGTGGTCTGAGAGGCTAAAATGTTTGTGATCTGCTTATATGAGCACCCCTGTCCTTGCAGGATCTAACAAGATAATTAGATAATAGGCTTCCAGCAGCTGCTTTTGTTATATCTAGTCACGAAAAGAGAGAGGTAGCCTGTGTCATATCACAAAGTGACGTAGGAGTAAACAGAATGTACAGATACAATCAAAAGGCATAGGTCATCATGGAAAGGACTGCACACAATAACCCTAAACATTCTGATTGCTCTGCATTATGTTCTTGGCTCCATGAGACTTATTTTACCAGAGGAGAGGGTGACAAAACCAAGCAAATTGCTCTCAGTCAGGGAATATCTAAAAGCCACGTTTCTAAGAGCATCATTCCTGACAAAACTAAAGACATGTCTTGTCCTAAATGCTTGTGTTAGTATGAGTGGTTTTTTGTCTGTTTGTTTTTAGGAGAACCAAATGGTAGTAGTACAGATGAAAAAACCCAAGAAAAGTAATCAGTAACTCCTTTGTGCATATGCTGCTTCTTTTCTGCATCTGCTGCTTTTTCTTACAGAACATTTAATTTTCAGAGATTAGACAAAAAATGAAAATACACTTAAGCACTGTTTGCTATCCTTTTTTTTTTTCCTCGTTCCCAAAATCTCCTTTCAGTCTTTCTTTGGTTTCATTTCCACAGTTTTGCTTATGAACCATTTATTAGCTTTTCTTTCATTGCATTCAAAACTCGTATGCATAATGCAGTCTCTCTGAAGGGCCCTTATGCTGAGTACATTTAAATCTCTCTTAACTAAGTTCATGGAAAGGGAGTCTTTGAATTACATATTTATTGCCATTTTGTTCCATTTCACTTAAATTCTTTACAAATTCTTTGACTAGCTTTAAGTTTTGACTTCTCTTAAGACATTAGGTCCTCTCTTGAAAAACTAGGAAGGCTTCCCACTTGTTGTTGGCCTTCATAAACTGATAACTGAACACTGAAGCACTGTTGTGGCAAATGGGAGCACGAATGTTTTGTTTCCCACTGAAGAAAAAGGAATGGCAGTGGTACTCCAAGACAAAGCTGTTCGGGTTATCATGATAATTTTTATAGCAAGCAGAGTTGGTTGAATAGAGTTACCAGCTGCAGACACAGTAAATGAGGCACAAATCATGCTCACTAGGCTGGATGGTTTCAGGGAGGAGGATGAAATTTGCAGTGACATTTCTGCATATAATAGGGCAAAGGTCTGGTCTGTGAAAGAAGTGAAGATATCCGCTTGCAGGTCCTGCCCTGTGGTGAAACCATATAGAAATCTGGGAAAGGTACAATTCTCACAGTCTGTGGATTATCCCAGATCTATGACTCTACACATGCATTTGCTTCAGATAATTAAGGAAGCAGGAAAAAACATGTGCCTTTTCCATAGAAATAATTTGCTATTTGAGGTGACTGATGTCACTGGGTAGCTACAAAGCGTGCCTTGTCCCTGGCATCTCTAGGAGCTTCCTTTTCAGATCCAGAACGATATTTTGAAGTTTGTGTCTCTGTTAGCTCCTGCCTCATGTCCGTCAGCTCCCTACAGCTGCTGCCAGATCTGACCCTATTGTCCTTTGGGCAAACTCTTGTTGATGGGCCATGTCTTGTCCAACTTGATCGTACAACCTCAGGAAATCATTCATCCATGTCTGTTTGCCCTGTAAACATTTACATTACTTTGCTGGGCTGAGTACAGGGGGCAACTTTCATTCTCTGTAGCCTGTCCATTGAAAACTACTAATTCAGAGTAGTCTGGCACTGCTCACCTGTTATCTTCAGCTCAGATCACACTCTTGATGATTTATATTCACTTAATGGCTGGCTGCCTGAACTGTGTCTTCCTCTGTGCTCGAGGATTCCTCTGGGAGCTTTACTCCATGCAAGTAAGATATACTGCAAGCTTTTTTGTTGTCTGTATTTTGTGTGTTACAGCTCCTCAGAGATTCAACTGCAAGAGTTAAGCACTGTGGTCGTGACTTACAGCATCCTGATGTTATGTATAGATCACTTAATTCGAATCACTTAATCATGCAAATGCCTGAGGACTTAAGAGATGCTTCCCTTTTGCAAAACCACTAGCCCAAAAGAGGTATTTTAAAATTAAAGCCCCCCCATTAAATTTTTTAAACCTATGCCCATTTTTGGGAAAGTATCTTTTGTTTCAGATGTTACTGCACATACTGTAGCCTTTCTCAAGAGCTGTATGAAAAGATGATACTTTGATCTGAAGTTGGATCACTTGGAGGAACATTTTCTGCATGAAATGAAGAATTGTTCTGCATCATCCAGGGAAACAAATTAAAACAAGATTTTTTTTCAGTCTCTCTTAATCCAGTACACAAGAAGCAGCATTTATTTCAGTCCAAAAGTATAAGATCTAGCCAATAGATTATGTGAGTAGTGTTGTTTATCCACAAAGACTGTAGGGGGAAAATGTGATAGTGAATGCTTGTCAGTGAGATCCTTTTCTCTCGGATAACTGAGACAGAGCCTAAAGTAAAAATGGCATTTTCTTGTACTTGTGAATTTAAAAAAAAAGGTCTTATAAAATGCAAAAGAATTTTAAATAAAACTTGCAACAGCAGGTTGTAGTAGGCAGAAATGTAATTTCTGGTTTAAGTGTGATGGTGTATTTAAAAAAAATATACCCCATAGCTGAAGAATTATTTTCTCTCAAGCACAATAAAAGTAAATTTGTTAGTAATAGGGACAAAAATTTCACAAGTTCAGCTGAAGCAAAAACTGTCACTGACCTCATTGTAAAGATACAGCAGTGTTTAAAAGTGTTCTAGGCAGGATTAATTCCCACTTAGAAGCAAATTTAAGGTTTGGAGGGGGTTGGTTGGAAGGAGACATACATAAATAATTACGTCCTGATCTGGAATTTCCGTTTGGTTTCTGGCCAGCTGGAGGAGTGGACCTTTTTTAGGCAGGACAGCAGTTGTTGGTTTTTCTCATCATTAGCAGTCAAGAAAGTTTGTCCTTCGACTTGCAGTTAACTGAGAAAAGGTGTTGAATGGTAAAAAACTGAGCTGTCCTTGAGTATGTTCTGTTTATGCAGCAAGCTGCATCTTTTAAATGCATTATCTTAACTTAGTCATTAAAAATAGTTACCTTTGAGGGGAAGGAGGCGTATTTCATCTACATTGTTTCATTGCATAGGCAGGACATATTTTACTACACATTTAAATTATTATGTAGTATAGTATTGATATTCCAGATTTGCTGATTCACTGCGTGCCCTGATGTGTGTGCATACACGTTTGTAGCTCTGGTAAATGATGACCACTGGTGTTAGGGACAGGGCTTGCTGGATCAAGGCCTGGGGAACAGGTTGTCTATTAGCACTGAGATAAGTACAAGGGACTTTGATTAAAAAAACCAAAACAACAATCAACTTTACAATTTTTTTGGGTGCACATTGGAAGAATGTTGGGCTTGGTTTGTTGTGGGCTGCAAGTGCAGCTGCCTTCTGTTTGCATGACCCCAAGCGGCATCTTGAGCTGTGTCCATGTTGTTGGTTCTGGGAAGGATCTCCCTTTCCTCCCTGCCAGACCTGGCTGCCATACCCTGGCTGGCTCATCAGGGCAGGGATGCTTCCTTTCTGCCCGGCTGCCAGGCCTCCCCAGGGCAGCACCAGCCCTGGCTGTCCCTGCCCATCTCCAGCACCCCACGGCAGCCCTGCCTCTGCTGTGTGCCAGCAGCGCTGGTCTCCCACAGCCTGGCATGGCCGTGGGCCCCTGGAGCTGGCCCCTGTTGAGGAAAGGAGCTGCTATAATTTTCTTTCATTAATGCCTGATGGGAGTAATAGGAACTGAGGTTGTTTTCTGTTGTCACATTGAACAGAACAGGGCTCCTTTCAGTGCCAGGAGCCCTGCTTCTGTTCCCTTCGTTTACTCTGAGTCAATGTCTGACTTTCTCCTGAGCAATTTCTGTTTAATCCTCCCCCTTAGTTTTCGGGAATAAGTTGTCTTTCTCCTTCACTATTCACCTCCCCCACAGTCTTTAAATCAAAACTCATTCACTGGATTTCCACCCCTGGCAAAACAAAGAGAAGTTTAAGACACTTAATTATTGAAGATGCACCACAGTAAATAAAGGGATTATCAATAGTGGAATTAAATCTTGGAGAGTAAAAAACTTGAAGTTCACGTGTGGAAAAATTAATGCTATGAGGGTCTCAAATAAAACCAATTAAAATAAAGCAATGACTTCTATGAGCACTACTGTCTGCTACTAATCAAAGCTGTTAGTTTAGTAAAAACTCTCGTCATTAAACAAGTTCCTTTCTACATGGCAAGACACCATTACAGACACACTTGTATCTGCAGTAGTCTACTTATTCCTATTCCTTGTTTAGTTCTATATTGCTACAACTCCATGGATTCTAAGAAAAAATGTGCCACAATACTGTATACTTAAATATTGTGGTGTGACATAGCCTAAACCAAGTAATGAACCAGAGGTGCAGTGAGTGACTACCTCATTACAAACCTTTCTCTCTTCCCCCTTGTTCAGTCTTTGGGAATAGGAATAATGACTATATAGGCTGCAAATAATGCACTTACCCAGTGAATTGCTGTGAGAAAAGTCCCTCTGTATATGTCTGTTTGCTTATGCCTCCCTGCAGGGCATAATGCATGCATAAGATCCTACATAAGGAACACACACTTCGTTGTGCGTAAGATTTATGTAGTAAATTTCATCTATGCCTGGAATCCTTTTGTTATTAATGATTATAATTATTAGAGTGTGTGAGCCATAGCTGCCATTCCCACAGGCAGCAGTCCCTCACCCCCATCTTCACTTCCTTGCTGTGGAATCATCCCTTTAGCAGCAAACTCAGATTTCCAGGTGTCTTCATCTTCTTCTTTCCATCCCATCTTTACTTTGCCCTATCACCAATCCTAGCTCTGCCCTGTCCACTGCCCATGATGACTCTCAGCCTAGACATGGGTGGTATAATGCAGTTTGCCAGTACTGCATTGCAAACCATATTTGAAATGTTTTTTCTGGGTTATTTTCCACTTCTTTCAGGGCCCAGCTATCAATCTGTGGGATAAGCAGCAATTCCTTTTCAGGTTATACTTAGGGAGTCATAAGTTTTTTGCAAGTTGTTTTTATGTCATTTTAGATTTTTTTCAAAGATATATGCTTTTAAAGTGTCATTTAAAAAAAAGAAGGTTTTAAACGATTTGTGTTTTTTTTTCCTTCAAAGGCAAACTCACAGAAAAAAACGTTGTTTAAGTTTTTGGTTTTCTCTTGGCATTGTAGACCTGTGTGTTACACTTACCTTGGGTACTCCAGACTCCTCTTACGGTAATGTGTCAAATTATTCTGACAATTAAAGTGTCAGGGAAGATACACGCCCTTCAAAACACTTGTATGTGAGACAAGTACTAAAAACACAGTTTTCTGACAACTATGGGAAAAGGCAGGAAGGGTGCTGCAGAAGAGGAAAAACCACTGTAGAAGTGATTGGCCTCAGTATGCAGGAAGTGCTGACCCTTCAGGTTTCTGATTGAGTAGTAAAATAAGTTAAAAATCAGAGGGATAGCAGGTGCTGTCTTCACTGGTGCTCATTTACCTGTTGCCTTAAGGCCATGCTTGGTATCAGTAAACAAATTGTTGACTTTTTTGAACATCAGAGGGTGTCAACAACCAGTGTTCTGTAAGCATAGTCAAATCCAGATGTACTCACTGTTGCTCTCTTTTTCCTAAATGCTTGCTGCATGTTTAGAGTGCAGATCTTGAGAGTGAGCCAACGTGGTTCCGTAAACCTGTTGAGAAGTGCAGTTTCCACTTCTCCCAGACCTTTGTCTCCTGGCCCCTCTAGTGGATGTCTGTGTAGGCAGTCTGTCTTTGCAGTGGGACACAGTGTCCTTTGGTGGAGTGTATTGCAAGACCTGAGGTAATTTTAGCTCCAACAATGGCCTTGTTTGGTGCCAATCTGATAACAGTCATCCTGGTTTACGGAGATCACAATCTATTTTATGCTTGGTGTGCTGTCAGTCTTTTGCATGTTAAAAATCAAACATTCTTTATATAAAGAAACAAAGTGGAAAAAATAGTTTTGTTCCTGTTGAGAACTTGTCAATTTATGTTACTAAATGTCATGTTTTTCCTGCCTGCAATTATTTTTTGCTTCGTGAGCTTGCAGGGGAAGAAGTGCACAGCATCTTGTGGAGAGGAAGCTGCTCATTCTGCCCTGACCTCGGAGTGTCTCCTGGCAGCCCAGCCTGGGCCTGCTTCCTATGGGTTTTCCCACTGCACAGCCTTCCCTCTGGGGACCAATCACTCTGGGCCGGTGCAGCTTTTGCCTCAGGATGCACAAAGTCTGCTCAGTCTCTGCACAGCATGGGAGGTTTTTAGAAGCTGTTTGCAGAGTGACATCAGTGCAGTGGTTTCTCTCCTTTGATGGGGAGAGCTGAGGATGAGTTCCCAACCACAGAGATGCAGCCTCTGGTGGTCTTGCCACCCACCTCCAGCTGGGTGTTTGGCAGGACAGGCAGCTGCTGTGAGCCAGCTGGCCACACCTCCCACGTCGTCTCCAGTGCTGTGCGGAGGAGCACTGATGGCACAAGGCAGAGGAGAGCAAGAGCAGCAATGCAGAAGGTACCTGTGCAGTCAGGGGTTCCTGGGTAGCCTAGCCAGGTCCTCGGCTGCATCTTATTAAACCCAAATTCTCTTAATCCTTCAGCTCATTCTGCTGTATCTATAAAGCACCATTGCCTATTCATGAGAAGAAAAGCCTCCAAAATCTTATTTGTGCACTTAAGTCACTACAAGCCAGCAGTGTGCAGATGCTCTTGCTTACTCCTCCAGAACTCTGAGGTGTAGTCAGACACTGTTTCTGCTTGTGCTGCAGGAACAGCTGGTGAGCAGGTCTCATGCTTTTACACCATCGTTTAGTAATTAAAGGCTAATATTACAGTTGTCTTAAATGGCAGAATGGAAGCTAGCTCTGCCATCTTCAGATTTTTTTAAATTAAATAGATTACAGTGCAGCATGCCTTGAAAATCCCCTTTTCAGATATGTTCTTTGCTCTTTGCTTAATATGTATCCTGTGGTCTTAGTACATTTTTATGCACTCACAGCTTTATGTATTTATATGATACATAAGAATATTTTGCCAGCGTGAAGGAATGGCATTGGTGTTACAGGTCTGGTAATTTAGAGTCTCAAATTGCCTTCGTGTCAGTAAGAGCACAATATTTGCTTTATGCCCCTAAGGAAGAGGAAATTAAATTGATAAGTCTTTACATTTCAAATATTGAAAGATAGTAAAAGGGCTACTGTGAATTGTCTCAAAAAAAACCCAAAGACATCCAGTCCTTTTGCATACAACTGAGCATAATTATTTAGGCATCTAAACCCATTTCTTGTTGGACAAAGACTGCAGGACCAAGCTTTACAGTCCCTTGTTGAAAGTGTGACATAGCATCAAGGTGTGATGTGATGAAATCAAGACAAAGAGCTCTAATGTGGCCTTTCTCTTTTCTTATTTGAGGGGATATTTGTGCAGTCTATTCACCCCTTCACACCAAGAATAAATTGTCAGCGGTTTCTTAGTCTGCTGAGTGCAACTGATCTCACAGCAGTATGTGGTGTTTCATTATTTTCTTCAGTATTCTTTAGGAGGTCTGTAGGAGAGGTGGATTTACCATAATGGCGCTAAGTAGTTTAACTTAATCCTGAATAAACAAACAGATGCTCTCGCCGAGGACCTGGCATCTGGGACTGTCAGCATTTATTACTGCAAGGCTCAGAAGAGATAAAATTATCATTAGCCTTCACTGAAAGACCATGGATATATTTTGAAAGGCATGTACTTCAAAGTACAAACTAGCCTCTCAGAGAAATAGTTTAGATACTTGGATGTCTGTATTGGTAATGACACAAGCAAAATGCTTATCTCTGCACTTGATTTGTGCTTCAGAGCTCTCATTTTACATGTTTGGGGTCCTTCCCCATGGGCCAAGGCTGAAATAGGTATGTTTACAATTGCACATATGAGCATTTACAGTTGTGTGAATTTGTACTCAAAGGTTTTATCTACGGCTTCTGCCGAAATAGCTCCATGAGGGAAACAGTATTTAGTAATTAACTGAGGTTTGGTGGGGTCTGGCCATCTGGCAGCATGCTGCTGTTGATAAGCAGGCTGGGGTGCAGTGCTCATGGACCTCCAGGTCCAGGGGACTGTGTTGAGTGTCATTACAGATGCTTGCATGAGATATTGGGGTCTCGGATTATTCAAGCTTTTGGACCTCAGTTGTAAACCTATATCCATCAAAAACCCTAAATCCACAACTACACATTTTTTTTATTGCAGCAAGGTGGTTGGTTTGTTTCCCATTGTTCTTGTTGGTGGTTTAAATAGTGAACTCCAAACCTAGATTTCATTCCTAAGAAAGGAATTGTAGCAAACAAATTGCACAAGTACTTGAAAGTGAATTTGTAATAAAAACAATAGGTTTGAAATTTACTCCAAATATTTCCCTGAGGGGGAACCCCAGCATACAACAACACTTGGATTTTGTGAGTGGATTAATACTCCTTGTAAGCCTGGGCTTAAGAATCATCATTGCAGTTCCAGTGAGAGGGAAAATGCTTTCTGAAGAAATCTCTTCCTCCAGCCCATGTGAGCTCCCTCTTTTATAGAAAAGCTAAAACTTTTGGGACTCTGCTAGGAACAGTTGTGCAGGATTGTTGACTGCTGCTGATTGCACCATGCATGCTGCAGCCAGGGTCAGAAATGCTGCTCTCTGTGTTTTACATAGGCAAGCCAAATACTCAGTGGGACTTTACGCCATCCCAAGGTCTCATCTTCTATTCATAGCTGTCCTTCCCTAAAAGAAACATGTAGATAGATAGATAGAAATTTCAAAGCAAGTCTGTCCTTCTGAAAGGCTAGAGAGAGGTGTGATACATTCAAACTGTATCTTCACAGCAAAGTTTCCCAGTAATGTATTAGATGAATGAGTTTTGGAAGGGTCAAGTTATCCACAAGAGTGAAGGGTGACTTTCTGGTCCAGCTTGTAATGAACAACTGTGCTTGATAGAGTGGAAAGTATTTTTATTTCAAATTCCTCCAAGATTAGGCATTAGGGTTTTTTTGAGGGAGTATCTAGCAAGAGTGTGGGTACTGAAAAATGTCTTGAACTCAGAAATGTCTCACTGCACCAGTGGACTTTGGTTCTTGCTTTCCTATTAAATTGAAATTAAAATTTATTTCTGAATTACGTCTTTCTGAGGTAGAACAGACATATTGAACTGTGAAGTTTCCCCCCAGCATCTGAGAGCTCTCCGGTCTGCATTGCTTCTGTTTTCTTCTTGCTCACAGTTGGCAGTACCTTATGCCAGGGGTAGTTGAATTAAAGTCAATAGGCTAGATTATGTCCTGAGGACTTGACCCGCAGTAATTGTGGTATGTTGCTGAGCAACCTCGCAGGACTCCCAAGGAATGAGCTGTGCTCAGGGAGCCACAATCTACTCTTTTTATTTTTTATTTTTTTTCCCCAAGGATTTTAGCAATTTGTTGGCAGTAAACTTCCACTTAGCTTTGTTCCAGTTCTTGCACAGTTCTAAACCTTAGCTGTTCTCCAACTACCTGTCCTAGGAGAAGCAAGTGGGGGCTTGTTCCCATTTGCCAAGTTCTAAGCAGCTACTTAGAGGTCCTGTTCAGAAGCCCACTACATCAAAATGAATCTTGACAGCACTGAGTTGCTCATTAGCTGTAAAAAGACAAATTGCAGTCTGGGTTAATGTTATGATAAAACACAGATTTTTTTTTAAATTTTTTTTTTTGTGCCTACTAAGGCAAGCAACTTTTTAGTTTTCCTTTGAGCAAGTTATTTGCATCAAGTTCATATTCTGTGGTTCTTTCTGTTATGAGCTGAAAAGAGCCAGCTCTTTCAAGGCCAGATATACTGCTGAGCTTTGTGAGGGAAATAATTATTTTCAGAATAAAGTGACTTATTTCAGATCAGCATGTCTGCAGGGGAAGTGGAACTACTCCAATTTAGTTTTATTTTCAGTACCTCTTCCCATTAACTTCTCCATATCCAGTCCAGCATGTTCAGGAGTTGGACCATCACCATTTAAACTGGATGCTCATCAGAACAGTTTATAGAACAAACCAGCACTGTGATTAGAGAATTATAACATACTTATCATTGACACTTACAGTATGTAACAGGTGTTTGTCCACAGGCACAAAACAGTATTGTAAAGAGCTTACAGGGAAATCTTTTAATTTCCACAAATAAGAAGCAAACATTTTTGAGCCTTTCTTACAGAATGATGGAATATCCTGAGTTGGAAGGGATCTAGAAAGATCACTGAGTCTGGGTCCTGGATCTGCACAATGAGATGCTTGGACAGAACTGCTAGGCTGCAAAATGGTTTGGCAATGGGGCCTTAAATGTTTTAAAATAATCTTGCTGCAAACCCATGGTGCATGCTATTAATGTTAAGTGGGGGAAACAAGCCTCTGTAATATTAACGTTCTTACTGTTTGTGTGAACTCCATCTGTTAGGACCTACAGGTAATGACTGCTATGAAGCTGCTTTTTGGTTCTGCTAATGCACAGAATTTTGTATCTCCTGTCTCTGTGTAAGCTGCGTAAACTTGCAAGAGGAATTGTAGCTTGTAAGAGTAAGTTTTTAAAATAGCTGCTTTGCTGATGGGTATGAAATTTGCACTTGCAAGAGGTGAAATTTCTCCACTGCTGTCTTTCCCTTGAGAAAGACACTAAACTGCTCCAGATGAAACTCAGTAGTCTTTTGTATATGAATTTTACCTGATAGCACACTTTTTGTAGGTATTAGGTAAGTGGCCTGCTGGGAATGTGCAGAAAGAATCTCAGGAAGAGCCTTTCCCAAAGAAAAGTTTGGAAAATATAAATGGGAGTCAGGAAGCTTTTTGTTTAGTGATGCTAGAATTGAAAATTATTGCTTAGTCTGCTCACTTATTCTTTACAAAACCTATTTGTGTTTCTTGAATTCAACAAAGAAGAAACAAATAGAAAACTGAAAGAAATTAAAGAAAAGATACAAAAGGACATTTTAGGCCCTGATGTTTGCAAATTTACAGTAGAGGAAAGGACTATAGAAGCACTGGTAGTAGAAATGAGCTGTAATTAACCAGCTCCATGGAGGGAGGGCTTGGGGGTTTCCTTCCCCTGCACAAATTGCCTGAAGCTGAGCATGTGGGAGCTGTCGTTCACTGCTCTGATGTCTCCCTGAAGCAGCACTGGTTTTGTTCCTTACGAACTATGGACTGCTGCGAGTCTGTTCAGCAGCTGGCTGTTAATCATTATGGACTCTTATCAGGTTTGGGTTTGGGAACCTGTAAATAATCAAACTGGGGTTACCTTTAGCTGTGTCTACCTGTTGGTCAGTCCTCCCCTCTGTCACACAGAGAATGGGGAGCAGCTGGCCCACATTTCATAGCAAGCTGCTGTCTCAGTCACTGCATGTCTGCTGGACAGTGCTTAAGCACAGAGACTGGGGAATGTCTTCTTAAATGGGTGCAGTATTAAATGAGTGAGTGTGTGTAGTGGGAGGACAGCAGACTACATTCATTGCTCAACTTGAGAATCTGTTTAGTCAGTCCTAACTTAGTCAATCTTAGTCAAATTCAACAAAGTACTTGGAAAAAAAGCCCTGTTCGTAGGCTCCCTGCAGGCTCTACTGTTGGTTTGCTTCTATACTATGTTCCCATCACCATTACAATCTGTAGAACAAAAAGCCAACATGACATGGTGGATCACAATTAATAGTCAGGTAAGCAAAAGCTGCAAGTGTGGTTCTTCCATCATGATATTTAGTGTGCTCCATGAATCCACCATCAAAGGAAACGCCAGGCAGATCTTGGAAGACTGTACCACATCTGAATTTGGCATTAAGAGAAATGCTACTGGATTTGGTACATAGCATTGGAGAAGATAACTGAATAATTTGCAGATGTCTCAGAAAAGAGCTGCAAGAGTGAATAAGGGAAGAGGAAAAAAAAAACCCTCATTGCAGAAAAAGGGAAATCTTTTCAGACAGAAAGCTTGAAGAGGTGTTTGGGTTGGGGTAATAGAGGAAACAACATAATATGAAGCATTCTACTGCAGTGAAGGAGAGGCAGTGCTGACCTGCAGCAGAAATACAAGCAGCTGGTGGACCTATCCTAAACACTGCACAGGGATTACTCAACAGCAGGATTGGAGCTAAAAATGAGGAATTGGGACACCTGTAGAAAGAAGCTGCAATTGGAAGTTATTCCAGCCACCCATCACAATTTTTCCTTATGCTTCTTGGAAACTCGCTCCCGTCACTCTGAAGCGAACCAGACCTCTTCCAACCAGTGTCAGTTTATCAGAAGTTCAGTTACATCCATAAATTCTATTCCATATTTGCTTGGCAGAACTCCTCTGGGTTGTCTGGCTTCTGCTAGCTTAAAATAATTAATCGGTTTCCTGCTTCCAAGACTTCAGTCAAGCTGAGATTCACTGATTTGTGATGCCACCAGATACTGGAGTGTGAATCCATCTGCTCTCCATACAGAGGAGAAATAAAGGAAAGAAATAAGTTAAAAGCTTGGCAGCTGAGGAAATATTGGCAGCAGAAGCTTCCTTGGTGGTATTTCTACTCATGTCCATTCTTTCATGTATGTAGGTCCTTTCTCTTTTCTGTCATACTTTGAACATTTCAGAGAAGGCACACTGGAGGAGCAAAATAAATAGAAAGTAAAAGTAGCTGAATGTATACAGTTTGCAAAATTATGTAAGGTTTTTTTTTGGCTATATTGGCTGGAAGCAGCTGTTGATTGTCCCTCTGAAATCTGTTTCTGGCTGTTAGTTTTGGAGACCTTTCTTGATGGCCAATGTTTGGGGGTTTTTTTATCAGAAAATGATTTGGAAAGTTGCTGTGTCCTACTCACAATACAGTATGCATATCAGCATTGTGTTAAGTCCCTCCTTACTACAGATTTGTTGGTATTGTGGCAGTCTCTCCTAAGAGACTGCTCACACAGTTTGTTAACAAAAGAAAAAAATTGCATAAAGTAGTAGGGATACTTAAATCTAAGGGGGAGGGGAACCAGATGTTTTTGGTGCAGTCACTACAAATTTCTTTCTGATTAAGGTAATTGCTTGACATTACATTACTGCAAAATTTTTGTTTTGCTTAGCTTTTTCAGCATTTCCAGAGAGGTAGGGAGAGGGTTGTATTTTATTGGTGTCTCCTCTGTGATTTTGCCACAGAAGCATTTTATAAGTTACATGTAATTTTCTTCCACTGTCTGAGATGTAGATGTGTCAGTTTATCTGTGCAAAGGTCTAAGTTAAAAAATCTCTGAAGCAGAAGGGGATTATTCTGCTCTGTTTTTAAAGCTGTGGTCGAGGAGGATTTCAAGGGCATAATCACCTTCATCATTTATAAACCTCTCCACTCTGGAGAAGATAACTTTAGAGGAAGACTTCTATTCTAATAAAATGAAAGATACCACTCTATCTTGTATTGCTTTTTAATGGTTCCTATGAATCTGGTGACATTTTAGGAATTCTGCCTTTTTTAACGTATTATTCTTAGCTAATGCAATTCAAACTCAGGCGAATCTTAATGCAAACTAACCTTGTGTGTATAGTGAGTCCTTGCCTTAAACTTCTAAGCTGCATGAAGTCCAGCTATGAATGACACAGTATGCTTCTCTACTCATATTACTTGGTATGAAAATAAATATAGTAATTTAGTTAATCTCTATGATAAGTTGGTCAACCACTATATCAACTGTAAGTGTGATATTTAAGAATGAGTAAAATACAACCAACTTAATTAATTGCATCCTGTTACTTCAGTAATGACCATGGACAGCAATTGTAGTTTCTCTATAATTCTTATATAGAAAAGACGAATGGAAGTTTTTATCATTTGTTGTTGCTAGAGTTTGTACTACACTATATTAATGTATGTATGTTAATGGAGGAAAGAGTAAAAAGGCAGATTTTAATTTAAACTTTCCATTTGCACCAGGATAACTTAACACTACTTGTAGTTCAGTGTGTGGCCCAGAAGAGACTTAATGTGAACATAAATACAG
>VXBU01011407.1:0-15475 GCA_013400315.1 Bombycilla garrulus | reverse complement strand
AACCACAAAAAAAAAAAAAAAAAAAAAAAAAAAAGAAACATTCAAAGTTAAGAAGTTAAGTACTGTTTTACAAGTTCTCTACAATGTAATTGACATTGCTGAAAGTTTGTGTGCCAGTATAACTGGATGTGAGATGAAAAATATTACTTGTGCAGAGCAACTAGTGACTGGGAAGAGCCAATCTTGTGGCCAAGTTTTTATGTACTGGAGAAGTGCAATCTTATAACCACTGAAGGACTTATTCAACCAGCTGAAGAAGTGAAGCAGGCAGAATGTGACTTTCATTATAGTTCATGTTCAAGGTGAGCAAACTTGTAGAGCTCATTTGAAAACAAATTCCTGAACACTCCTCTAAGCCCCAAAAATTCAGCATGAGGCCCAACTTTTCTCTCCAGTAAAACCTTTCCATTTTGTCCAGGAGACCTGCAAAATTGACTTTCCTACTCTTTCCCTTTTCAGTAAAAAACAGAGATGCTAAACAGAGCAAGGTTTGAGTGACTTTGTAGATACCTCCAGATACAATATGGAAGGTAACCACACTTTTGATTTGGAAGGTAATCAAGTGTTTATGAGTTAGGGTAAAAGAGTTTACTTTGAGTTTACTACAAGAGTTGTTAATTAGGAAGATAATGGATTTTTAAGTTAATAATGGCCCACGATTAGCATACATCTAGTGTAAGATATTTTTAAATAATTCTTAAATTATTGTTTGCTGACGTAAAAAGTTGTAAAGGAAGAAAAAAGTGTGGTGTTTTAAACTATACAGTGTTATCCTGCAATTTCCCCTTTATCTGTTGTACATTTCAGAAGCATTGCCTTTACTTATGAGCTTGTACATTAAACCCTCAGCCCTCAGTGTTACAAATTAGCTACTGCCTGAGACACTGGAAAAACACAGACGTGAAAGAAAACAGAAGAATGTGCTGTTTTCCCTTCACACAGTGTGAGTTATGATGCACGTAGGATGTCTGTCATTGTTTAATACTTTCTGCATTACGGTAAGCAGAGTCATCTTGACAGGAGCAAGAGCACGTCTGTGCTGCGTCCCACAGTCGAGTGGAGCCTCGTGAGATGTGGAAACAGCAGCAGCACTGTGACTGTGGCAGCAGTTCCCGCTCTGTGTAAAAGGAGTTGCCCTCCTCAGAGAGAGCATCAGCCCACACCTCCGTGTTCCCAGTGGCAAATCTCTTCTGGTGCCCTAATTAGCTGGGCTCTCATGTAGGTGTCACACAGACATATTTTTATCTTGGATTGGCAATGACTAAAGCCGCTGTTTCCCAGTCATACCAGAAAATAAAAAGGCAATTAGTTCCCTTGGTAAGTTATCTTGTTGACTCCTACAGGGACCCTAATCCTGAGTTAGTGTAGTTCCCACCTACTTAGTTCATGCAAGAAGCTGCATTACTTTTATATTTCATATAAAAGTATATATATTTCATATATTTCATATATTCCAGTCTGCTGTTAGTCTCAAATGCTATGTGTAGTACTGGCAGTTCAGGCTAAGCAGCTCTTGGTCTTTTGGTGATGACTTCATTTTGATATTTATGAATTTAGATATGGTGACTAGTTCCCACAATGATTTTAATTACATGAACTACTCACCTTGGGAATGTGCTTCCCCAAAAAGTCACCTTTCTGTGCAATCCTCCTGTATCAGTCTTGGTCTCTCCTAGGTGCCACTTTGCATGAACAACACTTCTGTTGCTGTTAGGATGGGGAAGGGAAACAGCTGATTGCACAAATAACAAGGTGAGGTAAGGTGATACTAAGAAAATTAACTCAGTTTGTTTCTCAGAAGGTAGTTCCCTAAGCTTAGGGATCTAAACAATGAAATTAATGTGTCTGCATGTTCTGGATGTTCCTTCCCCAACTTAGTTAAGTACCTGTAGCTCTCACTGCTTTCACTGACAATTGATTCTGATATTGCTCCAGTTTTATGTGAATTTTGAATTCCAAACTAAGACACCTTCTGAAATTTTGTCTGAGTTGCTTTGATTTTGCTGCATCCATCCTGCTTTGCTTACACCTTCTTCATAGGAGGTATTTCTGCAAAGCAGGTGAACTTTCAGTGCTGAAAACTGAATTTTGTTTTTTTTTTTCCCCAGCGCACTATTGAAATTTCCTTTTGTTCCTTTTTTTTTTGTCCCTGAAACAATTCCAATAGAAGATAGAGGCACTGCACTTTTCACTTTTACAGTCTTGCAATAATGCCATTGCTTTGGGGCATGTTGTGAACAGCTTACCACATCCTTGTTCAGTGCCTGGATCTGCATTCCCACAGCAGAGAGACAGACATTCACTCCAAGTGAAAGCTTTGGTCTGGTGTTTAAATATAGCACAAATATTCAGAAGGATTTTTCCCTTCTCATGCCCTCCTACCCTTGAGCAAACCTCTTGTATGGTGTTGCTTTCCAGATGTTCTTGTGAGAGGCAGAGGGGAGTCGCTGGGGTTTTCATGATGGGAGATAAGTTGTGGGTGTTTTTCTATTAGCTCTGCCTGGCAACCTGAAGTGTGAGATCTCAAAAAGTTAGGTGGGCTTCAAACTGGGATGGAGGAGAGGAGACAAATATTCCATTAGTAATAGAATTTCTTGATGTCACTGGCTTGTTCTGTAAACTTTTTTTATTACTCCCGTTCTCCATGCAACCAGTAACCACTGGTGCAAAGGTGAAATCTATAAGAATGAAAGATCTGTAGGCTTTGCATAGGTCATTTCACATTCTGGGCTTGCAATTGAATTTCTATGGATAGCTAAATATAAATGTGAAGATTTAGTTATGCCAGTCCTGAGACTCTAAGGCATGAATCCAAACCTAGGGGGCCAGTGGCAGGCTGCAAGCATCACGAGTTGTTCTGCCCTCTCTGAGGTCTTTGCAGGGAGCAGTGGAATACTAATGATGGAAACAGGACAAATCCCTCCAGAGTCCAAGTGTTCTTCAGTTCCCTTTCTAGCAATTTCACTCTTTAAAAACCTGCACCCTTTCCTTTTGGATATACCCTGGTTGTCAGGAAAGTACTTCTAAGATAATACTCCTGCTATCTGGTTTGTTCCTCCCTGCAGTTAGAAGGGATGAACCTGCTCCCCTGCATTATCCTGCCTCTTTTCTTTTGCTGCCTCACAGATTTTTGCAGAGGCTGAATCACACATTGTTAAGTCTTGAGTTTTTCTCTGACTGTATCTGTTTGCTAGGGTCATTGAAGAAATATTCCTGGTGGTATTCCTCAACATTAGAATTTGAGTTGATGCACAACACACTCATACATTTTTTCTGGCCTTTTTGAAGTCAGAAAGGTGTGCCAAGCAACTTTCAAAACAGATAAGACCATGCAAGACTCGGCAGTCTAATTCATACGATAGTTACAATTGGTCAGAAATAAAATATTTGCTCAGAAGAGAGGGGAAGGGCCCTGACTTTCCAGTGTAAATTTTTAGCTTATTAAGAAATTTAAAATACATGCATTTGAGTCTCTTTTTGTGTGGATACTGTGTTGAAAAGAGACATCCAAGAGTCTTAGCCAAGATGAGTACTGTCTACGTGAAGAGGAATGTAAAGGATAAAGCAGAAATTGAGAAAAATGAGCATATTGGATGTTGCAGATGGAATTAATAAGGTACATAATTTATGTTTGACATGTAAGAGGTTCGGCACTGAATCTTCATAGTTTCTAAAGAGCTTTCNCTGCCTTGAGAACACGAACAAACGACTCCAGACTACTCCTTCAACAGCACGGGCCGGAAACCTGGACTTTTCTACATATTGCGGGGTCTTCTGGGGTTAAGGAGATCCCTGCATTTTTGGCGTCCCAGGCTGGGCATGAAGACCACCACAATTGGCGTCCCAGGCTGGGCACAAAGACCACCACACCTCAGGAACTTGCAGTTGCAGCAGCATGTTGGAAATGTGGAGTGGCTGTTTTTGTGGCTCTTCACTACATATTCCCAGAACACCTTTCCTGAAAATGAGGATTTCTGCAGTGAATTCAGTACTGGTTTTTCTTCTGTCATTTCCAGAGTTTTAAGTATTTTCCAAGTGAAGTGGCAGCTTAAGTCAGATGAATGCTTCTTCCTTGGGTTCTGACCCTAAGAGGGTCAGATTATGGTATGTTATGTGCCGTTCATTTCCACTGACTCCAAATGGGAGCAGGGATTGCCCAGGATCTTGCCAAATCTGGCCTTTAAATTGCAAATGAGTGTAGTGCTTTTGATGTTAAACACTCAGAGATACTCTTCTTTTTGCAGAGTTGCTAATTACCTGGTTCATTAAAAGTAGTACTATATTGCTGTGAATGAGTTAAGCCTTCCTTTCAAACCTAATGCTAAACTTCCCAAAAGCACAGTAACCTGATGTCAACCACCTGCTGATTTTACACCCAGCTCATGTGAAAACTAGTGGTTTCAAAAAGGCTCCCCACCTTTTCTAAACTGTATTTGGCAAAGCAGCTCTAACACCATTGTATATGTACTTGACCTACTTAACAATTCAGATTTCTGAAGTTCCATATGGTGCGATTGGTAGATACTAAAAGACGTGGAAGGTGAAATGCCACCTTCATTCTCTTTGTGTGTGTTCTGATAAATTTGAATCTCTACTTCCCTCTAGCTGCTGTTCTGTCTCTGTGCCCTTACTGTTGGGGGGCCAGCAGAACTTGTAGGTTTTTTCTCACTTGTATGCTGTGTCTTCTCCCTATAGCAGTGTCTTGCCACCTGCTGTGCCTGCTTCTGCCTCAGTCACGCAGCTATTGATGTTGAGGGCGTGTAACTCCCAGCTGCTTTGGTTTGACCACCGTGCTCTGTCAGTGTAGCAGCAGCTGTGCCATTTGGCCTCTTGATGATTCCATACTGTAGCTCCTTAACTATGCCTCAGAGCATTCAGTTTACCTCAGACTCTAGAATATGGCTTTGCATTGATACATGCTTGGCTGAATATCCGTGAAGGTATTTTTGCAGCCCTGAGAACCTGAGAGTAATCCTAGGCTCTGCAGAATTAGTGTATTAGGTCCGTGCACACAGCATGTAAAGCCTCTCAGATGTTCCTGGTGAGTTAAATTCCCATGCACCTCAGAGAGTTTTTGTCAGAGCACTGCCAGAGTGTTTTGCAAGAGTGAAAATAACGGTGGTAGTACAGGTAATCTCATTTAGCTGGCATTTAGATAATTTCTGCTCTGCTGCATGCTTGCAAGCGATTTTTCCATCTCTTAGTTGTTTTAGGTGGGAGACAGCACTTTCATGAGTTCAGTCCCTGGATCAGTTTGTACACTTGGTCTGATTTGTTTTCTGCTAGCTTAACTGCCTAATTTTCTTTCAGTCACAAATAAAATGTGCTTAGAGTAGGCCTAAAGATTACTTTATCAAAGAGTCATATGGGGCTGCATATTTACAACAGTGAAGTAGGCTATGCCCTAGTAACACTATGAAAGTTGCAGAACAGTAAGCAAGAATGTTGGAGCGGATCAAAATTTATTGTCTAATTTCTAGATTCTTTTGCTGCTAAAAATGGTTCTAAGATCTAATGAAGGCTCCACAGATTAATGAAAATGTGAGTCTATTTGGCACATGGTCATTAGGTGGAATATGATTCATACTGCTACCATCCCTTAGTACAGCAGCAGCCTGCTAAGTTTAAAAAATATTGAACAAATTAGTCTGTTAATTTGCACTCTTGGTGGAAGATCTGAGACATGATATGTAAGTGTATGTATTGTAAGTAGCATCTACATTTTCTCTCACCAGCTCACATTTGGTCCCTCTGGATTAATGGCAATGCAGCATGAGGAAATCTGTGCTCTCGCTCTCCTTTGTTTTTAAGTGACTGGGGTTTATTAAGCCTGCCCTGCTCTGCATTTGCTTATAACCTTCCAAAATGGCTTTTCTCTTACAAAGTATCACAGCCATATAGTTACATATAGTTACAACTCTCAGCAATCAAGTACAACTTAAAATATTTTGAAGCTTGAAAGCGTCTTCCACTTTGCCAGCAGGCTGGATGTTTACTTTTGTGAGAACAATTTTTTGGCCTCCTAGAGAGGCGTGCTTGAGGAAAGAGGCAGCTGGGGTAGTGTGTGCAGCCAGTCCTGCCCCGGGGAGGAGATATAGGAGTCCAGGTGCCTCCTCTGCTGCAAGCCAAGCAGGGATTTAAGTGGATAGGTGAAAATACCTGCTGTTCTAGGGCATGGAAAAGTCTCCTGGGGACTGCACGGTTTCAGGCATGCCTGCTTTGGTATGCCAGCTCTGACCTTGAGAGCACAGAGGAAAGGTTGCTGGGATGTGCCAGGACCCAGCTCCCCTGGAGATCAGGAGCACAAATGAGCCCAGCTCCTTGCATGGCTGGTGGGTGAGTCATGCATTAGAATAGATGGCATTTTTACCAGTTGCAGCCCTGAGTTTCCCACAGCTGCTGAGATCCTGGGTTCAGTGGTAGGGCTTTTGTGTCTCTCTGCAGCAGGAGCCCGGGATGTCCACCTGGTGCGTGTGGGATAAACTGTTAAAATATTACACGTGGGACTACAGTGTTAAAAGGAAAACAGCCTGGCATGGTGGTCTCCAAAAACACCCTGTAAGAACAGCTCTTTTTTTTTTTTTTTTTTTTTTTTTTCTTTTGAGATCTGAGGCTGTGACTCAAGGAAGCATGCTCTGTGCTGTGCTCATGAGAGCCGAGAGGCCGCAATTCCAGTGGTGATTCCACTCCTTTCCATGCTCATGGCTGATGGTCACCTCTGCTTCCCACTGAGGGGGAAGCATGGCTTGATCTCACCTCATCCTTCTCAGTTGTATGCCTTAGTCTAATAGAAAAAAACCAAACCAAACAAAACAGAAAAAAAACACCCCACAACTGTTCTAATTAAAAAATTAACATTTTTCCTCCTACAGGTCATGCCTCTAAATGAAAGTGTGCCATATAAATTCAAGCAACAATGGTTGCTTGCAACTGGTATAGTTTTTGATGCTGAGCCAGTTTTAGCTACTCTTGTCCCCATTGGGGTTTTTTTCCCTCCTCTTTCCCCTTCAATTATACAGGCCAATTACCAGTGCAGTCAGTTCTGTAAATTGGTAGCTGTTCCTATTGACCAGAGAATTGAACAGCCTATAACCTAATTCCTCCATGCCTTTCCTGCCCCTGAGGTCCCTTTTGGTTAGCCTGTGCACTGAATGGTTCAGTGGGTGCAGATGACAGCAGCAGGGACAGCTGGGATGAGCCTGCTCCTTTTTATAGGAGGTCAGCGTGGACTTGGGTCTGCTCTGTCTGTGAGATTCAGCCTGGGGAAGATGGTGATGGGACGTGAAACATGTGAGAGAGATTGATTTTCATCATCACTGAAAGCATGTGGGTAACTACATCCAATGTGGGTCAGATCACATGGGTTCGTATCCTTAATGAAAGGAGTTTTTTTGAGTTGACCTCTACTGCTAATTAACATGGAAAAGTAAACTGAGATGGCCCAACTTTTTTAGTATTTTACCAGTAATTGATGATGCTGGTCAAAGCAAAAAGCAAATCAGCCCTTTATCAGTTTTATTTTATGTTTACCTTGCCCACATAACTGCTTGATGAACTGCCCAGAGCTTGTGAGAACAGGAATGGGATGTGGAACACATTCCCCTCATAGCATAACTGCTTCAAATGGTTGTGGTAGAAGAGCTGCACAGCCCTTTGCAAAGGGCCTGGCTTTCATCAGAAGGGTTTTTTTTCACCTTTTCTTAGCCCTGTGTTCCTTGATTTAATATTCCCCACCACTTCACTCCAGCTGCTTTTGTTTCTTTCAGAGGGAAGTAAAGAATCTCACCAGCTCTTCCACTTCTCTTATGAAGTTGTTCCCTCTTCCCCCACTCACCTTCCAGCTCGTGGTTTGTAAAGGTGTTTATGTATGAAGTTACTGTGGGAACACTTTTTTTGATGAGAGGTTTTTTTTATGTATTCAAGAAGCAATTGCTTAAATATACCTTGGTGACATGGTCTGTAACTTGTGTTTTACACCAAGAGACTTCTTTTCAATCTCTCAGATACCTCAGTTCTTAGAAAAGAACCAAATTTCTATCTTTGTTTTCTATTTTTGTTTTATTTGGGCTTTTCTAGACTCCACATTAGTAAAGAAAGTTGAGGAGTTGAGGTACAATGCTATTTGATACCTGGAGCTTTGCATGTCTAGAACCCAACTGTAAAGGTTGTCCTATGGCAGCTTCAGCAAGCATCTCTAAAAATTGCAAGTTTACATTCACTTAGGCTGCTTCCTAATTTTCTTAGAACGGTGTGGTGAGTAATTTTGTTCTTCAAAGACCTAAGCACTTTGCAGAGTTCATATAAATCCCACTTATAAAAAATATTGTTACTTCTGAATACACTGGGCAGGGAAAGAATTTAAAATATTGTACTGTTTTCCCAGACCAGAGGCCAAAACACCTTCTTAGTTTGTACACAAGGGAGGCTGGATGTCAAAGATGTCGAGGAAGTGATGTGGATGGATTTGCATACCACCTTTCCCAGAAACGTTTTTTGGTTATTACTGCATTGTAAGCAGTTGTTTCAGATAAGATGGTGGCAGGAATGTCACCTGCTTACAGTCATTGCTTCATCTGCCTCTTGAGTATTTTCTTTTCCTTCTGCTTGTATTTCTGCAAGTACCACTGTCCTTTCTCTTTTAATGACTTTTCCACAGTTTCTCCTGGAAAAGTTCTGATTTAGGTGAAAAGAGAAATCACAAGCTGTTGGCTGATAGCATAGGGGGAAATTTAAATGATGTACTGTTCTCCTTCCTTTGTCCTTGATGCTAGAGAGGTTTACATGTTGCAAGCTGTTAAAATAATCTGCTCTGCCTTTACACAGTTTGTTTGTATTTGTTGCCACTATTAGCCAGGAAAACCTTCTATATTATTAATAATACTTACATGGTTTTGGCATAGTACTCAGTTTAAGTTGTTTCTTCAGCTCAAGATAAAGGTGTTTTCAGATTCCCATTTTGGCTTTTCCCTTCTTTTTGTCTTTTTGCAGGAGATCAAATCAATGCACTTGAATTTTGGGTTTTGTACGTTTTATCTTTGAACAGACACCTGCTTTTCCTGTCTGGATAGATCTGGATGACTCAATGTTTGCTTGATGGGCCATGAAAATTTCTTTTCATGCTGAGAAAAGAGACTTTTTAAAATGTGATGATTTTATTCTCTGTTAATAAATTTGCAGTATCTTTATCACCTTAAAAATGTCAGTATTTGGTCAACTTCTAGCTCACATATTTGTAGCACTTCTGTTCCAAACTAGGTATCCTTCATGTCAGCCTTGTAGCTTTTATTTTGCAACTTTTTCTACGAAGGTGGAAAAAAACATTGTTGTGAATGTTTAGATGTGCATACTTTTTATGTGTATAACAGTAATCACTATGTCTGGAAACTTTCTCTGTTGTAGAAGGGTTGTAGCCTTTGGGGTTTTTTGACAATGACAAGCTAATTACTAGCTTCCTGTGGTTTTCTTCCCAGGCTTCTGGGCTGGCTGAATAAGAGATACCAGCTTTCAGCAGGGGCTGCTCCTTGCTAGTGATATGGTTCTCCTAAACCCAGCGGAACATGGAGATTTTGCTTCCTAAACTGTTGGTGTTTTCAGGCAGCTGATTTTCTGTTAAAGCAGAGAGGCAGTGGAGTCCCTGTGATAAGCATCTCTCTGATGTTTATCCAGTAGCTGATCTTGCCAGAGTGAATAGACCAAGAAATGGAGCCTAGTCCAGACCGACTCACTTGAGATGCCTCTGGTGTGAGCGCAGTTGTGTTGAGAAGTGAAGGTCATCTTGGTCTGGTAATTTCCTGTTACCATTTAAAGCTGTGGTGTTCCACTGACATGTATGTGTTCGTGTGGGTCCAGATACGTATCAGAAGAAACAACAGCCAGAAGTTTTTGATCCCTCTTGTTCTCTGGTTTCTGGAGTCTTGGAAAATCCCCAATTCTCTCCACAGTGCCTGAAAAATAAGAACATACCCCTTTTTCTTTTTCCATTCCCCAGCTTTTATGGATGGATGATCGTAATTACACGTTGACTTACTGATAGCGAAATTTGACACAGATGAGTACAGTTGAAGGGAAGTCACTCAGCCTTTCTCTCTGAGGAGGCGTAAGCAGCACTTTGAAGTTGGAGTTTGGAATGGGAATGGGTATTTATTAACAGGAATGCAGGCTGTGCTCCCCACCCCATGAAGCTGAGGGCTGTAAGATGCCAGATGAGCTGTGGCAGAGCACTGCTCATCGCACACTGCCCGGGGTAATCGAGTATAGATTGCCCTTGTAAATCGTTCTCAGAAATCCTTTTAACTGGATGATGTGCCTTAATTTTGTTTTATGACATTTGTTCTGGCAGGTCAGTAACTGTTTATGGATTTGATGACATTTCTGCTGTCACAGGTGTCCTGACAGAAATATGTCCATTTGCTTAGCTGTCCTGAGAAGCCACGGGCATTTTGCAGAAGGCACGACCTGCTGGGATTTTTTTAAAACTGAATCACTTCCCTTTGTGGCAGTTGCTCTTTCTCAAATGTGAAGGCAAGGAACATCCCAATAGGAACACCTCCCAACAGAGAATAACAAGCCTGGTTGTAAGTCAGGAGCAAATGAATGTTTTAAATATTTTGACAAAATCAGTGTGTTTCATTGCCTTTACACTAAAATAAGATGTCAAAATTTTTGAAATAGTAGTAATTTCAGAAGGTTTCCGATTAATGGTTGTTTCTGGAGGGTTTTGTTTGGTTTTGTTTGTTTGGAGTTGTTGTTTGTTTTGGTTTTTCTTTCTTTTTTTTTTTTTTTGTTGTTGATTGCTTTTGGTTTCTCTTTTTTTGTATCATTTACGCCTTCTGTAAATAGTAGTCAAACCTTATGTATCTTATGGAGCACTTACTGTAGATAGTATCACACCATAATCTCCACTTACCTTACAGAATGTGGAAGTATACGTCTAGAGTAACTTGCTTAACATAGATCTTCTGTTCCCTTAAGGGCTTTAGATTTGTGAGGAAGGATTTTGATAATGTTTTTGTCATATCAGGAAGTTTTTCCACTTGAGCATGCAAGTCATGGACACTTACATATTAACTCTTAACAATTCTTTTATACGTGCAGCAGTGCAAAACTTGCATTAAAATCTTCTGAGTGTACATTTCTCCCATCACTTCCATTTCTACCATGGTGCAGAAACAGTCTTGCAACTCTTCTAGAGTACTAAAATTATCTGCTACTCTGGGAGAAAAAGTCTGAATGAGTTCATTTAGAGAAAGCTGCATTTCCAATATGATGGGATGCTTCAACCACCAGTGTTCTGACATTTGAAGAGCCTAACAAAGAGAATGGTTGTATATAACTGCTACTACTGATATAAACAGCTTTGCTCTTTGTTTTGTTTCCCCTCCATCCTAAAACCATGTGTTTGATTGAAACAATCATGTAGTGGCCTTTTATATGTTACATGGCATGCCAGACTAAAACAGTGGTTCCAAGTGCCTTTCTGGCAGCCAGCAGCTCGCTTCACCTTCTTTTCACAGCTGCTCAGAGCTATGAAGGGATGGAACTGTGGCAGTACAAACTGCTGCCGTTTTCTCCCTGGGCCTTTTCCACCACCTTGGAGTGGGACTGAATCTCGAGGTGCTCAGCAGGGATGCTTGCATGAGTTTGATGTGTGATAGGGATGTCCATATGCACGACAAGCAGCAAGCATCTATCCAGTCATGCCTTAAAACTGAGGAGAAGCTGCAGAAACTTGCCTGGCTAACTGCTTTGCCAGAGCTATTGTCCAAAGAACATTTGATATTTTTAGTGTCACTTCCTGAGATGAGTCTAGAGCTAAAGAACCATGTTTTAAAATTCTGAATGGATCAATGTCAATCTTGGAGAATCTGATAAATTATTTTTTAGGTCAGCCCTTCTTGGGGCAACCTGTGGAATACAGTATTTTAAAACCTGTGGAGGCTTAAAAAGCCCAACCATATAATTGCCCCACTATTTTTTAATAGACCTGACAGTAGATAGCAGATTTTTATTTTTTATTTTTAGCAGGTGGGCAGCTCTCATGGCAGAGCTGTGCTTTCCTCTTAGCAAAATAGTGAGTACCTGTCGCAGGGCACCCTTTTACTGGCATGGTAAGGACATCGGAGGAACAAGGGGTGCTTTGAAGTGCAGCTTTATCTCTCAATGTGTTTCTGCGTCTTTTCCAGCCTATGTACTGCAGAAATTGAGCAGGACTGGGGTAGGCAAATGTTACTAAAAGCATCTAATCACAGCCTCAGTTACTGGAGTCCCTACTTGCTGCCCACTGTCCTGCTTCATAGGCTGTGAACTTTCAAGAGCTCGAGACAGATTTCGTAGACCTGAGCGTCAGACAGAAAAACATTTGCTGTAAAAGGCGAGGGCACCCTCTTCCTGCCTGGAACAGCCTGAGCTGGTTATGAGCACAGAGCCGCTATTGTTCTGCCCTGAGAGATTGTGCTAAAAGCTTTGAAGCAGCGTTTGCATGTAGGTGTCAGTTTTCTAAGTTCTTTTTCTTCCTTTCTTTGTTAAGTTAAAAAAAAAGGAGAAAAAGGAAAGAGAGAACGCTGCACTCTCACCTCCCAGCCTTCTCTTTGCATGGCTCTTCAACTCTGTAATTGTTGATTTTACAAGGTGTTGTTTAGGCTTCCCGGTTTTTCTTTGGCCTGGCTATTAAGCTTCTGTTCCTCGGTGGATCAAAATCAGAGTACACTCAGTGAATTAGTGCAGGAACTTTGCCATCACAGATAACAGAGGTGCATAACATTACAGTGTGTACATATAACATTATTATGCAGTACATTCTGTTGAGCACTACAGGTGATAACTGATAAACTATTGTGTACATCTAGCACTTATATTTTAAAATTCCTTTGTGAAATCAACAGGCTGCAGAAGAAAATGGGCAGGCATTTAAGGACTATAATGCACAGCACTGCTAGTGTGTCTCAGCTGCACTGCACAGCTCTTGGGCTACTTGAGCCTGTCTTCTATGAGCAGGGTTCATTAAAGTTTCAGTCTAGTAAGCTGTCACTCTGAAACATGTTTTCCTGCTCTGCCTCTGCATAATTCTCAGTCAGGTGCTAGAGGATACATCAAAACTGTTTTTAATCTAGAATTTCAGGGCTGCTGTAGGTAATGTAGGAGAAGCTATAATCCTCCTTCCTATGTGATTTTTCCCAATCTGCTGACTTGCACCTGACTTGCATTGTATGGGGAACAGCAATCATGGATATCTCTAAAACAATAAAGTTCAGCCAGTGTTTGAGAAGGGCTAGGGAAAAAAAATTCTCTTCTACTTCACCATGTGGTAGTTTCCTGTCCTCTCTTAGCAAAATGCAAGCTCCTACCCAAAGTGGAGGAGACAGGCATCTGTTTACGATGGAGAACATGAAAGTCAGTGGGTGGGGGAAGGGTGGTATAGGAAAGAGCCTGGTGTGTCATGCTTTATTACTCTTATCCCTTTCAGAAGGCAAATCTAGAGTGAATTAGAGCAAATGTGAAAAGCGTGACCTTTCTTTCTTCAAAGAGCCTGTGGGGAACATGGGGTGATTGAGCACTGGTGGAGAGAAACTTCTGAGCTGGTACATTCAAGTTATTGGCCATGCAGGATAGAGTACCACATGGTCTGTTCAAGGACATGATATTGCTGTACCCGAAAATCAGAGAATAAATTCTGCAAGTGTAAAAAGTGGGAAAAGTAATTCCCCTTCTGTGGTTTTTTTTTTGTTTGTTTGTTTGTTTGTTTGTTTGTTTGTTTAATTTTAAAATTGTGTTTGGATTGGTCTTTTAGTCTTTCACATGAAACTGAAAGCAAGGTCTATTTTTTTTTCTGAATGGATTGTCAATGTATTGGACAACGTGATTCCAGATACTAGAGTTTTAAAGAAATGATCAGGACACGTGTTTAAAAGGGTAAGAGTTGGCAGAGTGGAACAGGGTTTACTAGAGATATTCCCTGTAGTGATTGCTTGAAGTGAGCAGGCAAGACTTGACTTCCTCACTCTGGTATTCCCTTGGATGGTGGATAAATATGAATTACTCCCTTGTAACATGACATGAGGAAGACTGACTGTGTTCCTGTTTACCTGGGTGTGAGTGTGTTAGGGGAAGCAAAGAGGAGAAAAGTGAAGGAGGTCACTGTCAGGAAAGGTGTGGTGCTCTTGCAGAGATTATGCTGACTTTCCTTAGGGCCCTCCTGACCTAAGCTGCCATTAGGCCCTTGATTTTAGCACTCCTTCAGGCAGCTGAAGAAGTGTCTGGAGGGGTTTGGCAACACTGGACGAGTTGCTGGTGGCTGAGTGGGTGAGCCCAGAAGGATTCACATGGAAGTTTCCATGAGGGCCACAGAGAAGTGTCTCAGGCAGTCAAGGATTTGCAGGATCTCATGGCTTCCCTTTACTGCATCCATCTGTTGCCATATTATGACCTTGCTTGGAAGCTGTGGTCCGTTGGTTGGCCTGGTACTGCCTCACCCGAAGTTGGGTGTCCCTTCTCCCAGGTAACGAGACAGGATGTGAGGACGTGGCCTCAACGTTGAACCAGGAGAGGTTTAGATAGAATATTAGGGAGAATTTCTTTCCCAAAATGGTTGTCAAGCATTGGAACAGACTGCCCAGGATGTGGTGGTCATCATCCGTGGAGGTATTTAAGAGGTGTGACTCCGAGGGACACAGTTTGATGGTGGACTTGGCAGTGCTGTCTTGGCCATTCCAAACTAAATGATTCAATGATTCTACGTTTTGGCCCAGGTTTTGCCAAAATGCTTATCAGTGTTGCACTCTGCTGCCTTCTCCTTGCTCTTCCAGAAGCCCACATCATCTGTGGGAACGTGCACGGAGCTGCATTTGAGAGAGGACAAAGTCCTGCCTGGCAGCCACCTGCTCCTTGGCATCAGCCACGGGGTTGCCTGCAGTAGCTGCCTTTTGGTTCTTGGCCAGTGTGAGTGGATCAGGCTTGTGCCTGCTGGCTTGCAGGGAAAAGAGGAGGGGTGAGAGGGGCTTGCCAGGTGGATCTGCCTGAGCAACCCTCTTACACAGAACACGTAGAAAGAAGCAGAAACCATGGCGGAGGTAGGGATGCACAGCCTGTGGAAAAACAGGCAGCAGCAAAATACAAAGTCATTTGGAAGTGCGCTAAAGAAGCTGGAAAGGGAAAAAAATTAGTAATAACAAAAAAAAATAGTGTAGTAAAACCAGGGAGAAGAAAAGATATAACAAAATTAAGATATACTTTAAAAAAATTAAGTTATAAGGAGTTTAATGGATTGCAGGAGACTTTTGGGTAGGAAGAGAAATGATAAATAGTTCTACATACCTTTAATCTCCCATAGTAGGCATAAAACTCAACTGAGAAAGTAAAATCTGTGAAACCTCATTTTACGGTTAATAAATACTTTTCTCTGGGATGCTTATTAGGGATGTTGAATTAACAGCATTGAAAATGAGGCCATTTGCCACCTTCAAATGTGATTTTTTTTTTT
>VXBU01011401.1:122491-154129 GCA_013400315.1 Bombycilla garrulus | reverse complement strand
CACCCCAACCCCCCACAACCTGTTCTTTCCAGTCTGTATCAGGGAAATCTTCCTAGTGCCTGACGGCTGTTAGCTACACTGGTGGCAAACTGAGCTGACTCACAGAGAAGATGTGATATCTCAATCCTGAGCTCTGGATATTGCAACAAACTCAAATTGTGGCTTGTGGTATTTTTTTTTCATTCACCTGATTCACAATCAACCTCTGTCAAGCCTTAAAATTCCTGCCAAAGTTTTAAGGCTGTCTCCATTTAATTTGTGTTGTACCTTGGCATTAATTCATCTGTTTGTAGATAAGCATGAAACTTTCCAGGCTATTTGAGCAACTCTATAGAGTCCAGACTTAGAAAACTGCAACAGCAAAGAGGGACTTCACAGCCACAGAAGGAGGAGAGAACCACATTATTGAAGCATCATCTGCTTTCCTGGGAACTAGAGACATGCTGAAACGTGCCTGTACCATGTAGGTGTCCTGGGAGTTTAATCACACAGTGTATCTATTGTAACTCTGAGAACTTCAGCTGGTACAGAGAAATGTAGGGGAGTTGTCAGCCTTTCTCATGTTTGTAAATGGAAATACAAAGCAGACGTGCTGTCATACTGAAAGTAATTTATTAAACCTGCCATTTGGTCGTCTGTTTTGGAGATGGCAAAGAGAAATGACAGAGAATATGCATAATATGCTTACTCACGGATTCATGGGTGCCTTTAGCAGGTATCATCTATTTTCATGCAGGATGACAGGTTATTAGTAACATTTGTAGGGACTTTAAATGCAGAACATGCCAGAAGAAAACATGTCCCTCTGATTTGTGGTGCCCATGGGAGCCATTTTCTTCAGAGGGTCATTTTATTTTGTAATAATTGGATATTATCATTGATTTGAGCTCCAAGCCACCTGGTATCTTACTTAAGGCTGATGTTTACTAAGATGACACAATCTTTTTCCCATTTGGGCTGATTCCTGAAAGTCATCTGGGGAGCTTAGAGGAGAAAGCACTGCTTTATATAAAATGCCTGTGCAGCTTAGTATTCTTTTAAGAAAATTGTCTTTATATAAAAAATATAAATTTTTATGGCATTAGTAGTTCTCAAAGTGTTTTCCCTCTATATAGAAATGCTACTCTTGCTCTAATATAATTTTTTTAGAAATAAACTTTATCCTAATGTAGCGGCTCCATGTGGGATCTAAATGTTACCTTGATTGAACAGTGTCTCCTCTGACTTCAGGCCTCTTTAGTTTGTCCTTGGAAAGTATTCATTTTTGAAAAAGGGCAGGAAACAATATTTTTAAAAATGCTGAATTCAGTGGACTTTGTGACATCAAATGAACATTTTCTTACTTGATTTTTTTCAGCAGTCCAGTAAATTACTTGCTCTTTGAAACGATGATGATAGATGTGGAAAGTGATTAGCCAACTAATTAACAAGCCATCATACTTATTAATCACAGAAGGACGTAGTATGTCACCAAAAGGGTGGCTTCATGCTGCTTATGAAAATCAGCAAGATACTTTTTTTTTTAAAAAAGTAGCATTTTAGTTGATGGAGAATCAGATTAATGTCTATAGGCTAAAGTCACAGCCAACCACTGGTCTGTCATGCAGCTGGGTAGTTAGTGGCAATCAAGCCCCCATATTTATGTGGATCTAAACAATTTTAGATATGGCCGAATGAAAAGTTAATAAAAAGGAATTCAGCTGTGGAATGAACTTCCAGAAATGAGCTAAACCAGTTTCCTTGCTTTCATTCCATGTGGCAGCAATCACCTCTTTGTGTTTTATGTCCTTATTTATGGATGTAAAAGATGGAGGCAAGAAGGGATGATCTAAATGTGCACTGGGATTAGAAGATTTTTTTTTAATGATTTCTCCTCTTGCAATAATTTCAGGACTTGCAAAGAAATAACCTTTAAAAGGCAATAAACATGAATATACCTTTTACAGGTAGTCTCTCTTAATGTACTCTTAATAGCATGAAGCACCATTCAGTCATTGAAATTGAAACCCCTGTGAGTAAAACTAGAAGGAATTACTGCTTTTGTCTTGAATCATAAAATCACAGAGTAGTTTAGGTTGGAAAATACCTCTAAGGTCACTGAGTCCAACTGTTAGGACAGACCAAAAGCTTTGTCATTTGTGGTGTGCTACAAAGTAAAAGAAATATAATTATAAAATTGTCCAGGCCTTTTGCTGAGCTGAAACACAGCACTTACCCAATCTCATGCCTAAAGTGACTCCTTCCCCTGACTCCTGCATGCTCTCAAGGTCAGCTGCATTCATTTGATGCTAATGTGCTTTGGAAAACCGATGCAATCAATATTAGCTTCTATGCTTATCTCCTGCCAAGGAGTTCCCTGTGCAATTTCTATTCCAGTTTATTTCTCTTGAGCTAGTTTAATGCAAAACCAATACATCTTGTGGAAGAACAGATGCACACAGAAACAATTACTGACTAATTTTGTAGTGTTTACCTGTCTATTATTAACCATTCCGATAGTAATTATCTGTAGAACAATATACACAGATCCATTGTGTACAAAGAACAAAACCAGGCTGCTGGTGCTTGCAGACTAATTAATATCGGTAGTGTCAGTTTTTCAAGTTACGTGGAAACTGCTGAAGACAGATTTAATTAAAAGTACAATGCATCTTTTTGAACATGAATATTTAATGACCTCAAATATTCAATGCCAAGATCATTCTCTTGGCCCGATGCTCTACCAACCAGGAGAGAAAGAAACTGTTTAAAATGTCCCAGAGAGAGTTTTACCTGGTTTCTTAGAGCCACTCTTCAGGAAGAAAAAAATAAGCAGAGGGATGATCTCTCATATGAGGACAGATTGTGAGATTTGGATTGATCACCTGCAGAAGGAAAGACTCCAGGAGAACTTATTGCAGCCTTTCAGTACTTTAAGGGGACTTACAAGACTTTTGAATGGGGCCTGTAGTGATAGGACAAGAGGTAATACTGTTTTAAGCTGAAAGAGGATAGATGAGACTAGATAAAAGAACATTCTTCTGCAATGGAGATGGTAAAATACAGCCACAGAGATGGCAAATGCCCCATCCCTGGAAACATTCAAGGTTAGGCTGGTCAGGGTCTTCAGCAGTCTGATCTTAGACCCTGCTCATTGCAGGGGGGGGTTGGATAAGATGACCTTGAAAGGTTCCTTCCAACCCAAAGCCTTGTATAAATAGCTATGTGACCAAAGACTGACAGTGATGTGTGTCTGTCAGGAGTCACTTGGCTGGAGAAGAGTTTGGTGTTTCTTCCAAGGGCAGTTCAGATTTAAGCACTCCACTGAATGTTTTATTCCAGGACAGGTTTTAAGTACTAATTCCATTAAAATCCTAAAGGGCAGGTATTTACTGCGTGACTGCTTTGAGAGTGTTCTGAGGAAGATCTCGCAGTCCTGTGCAGACTCTGTCTCCCACAATGGGCTGTGTCAGAAAGCTGACTCTAACTTCTTGCAAGACCTTGTCAGGAAGGAATCTGAAGTGATATCTGTTTCCATCCATGCCACCAATGAACAGGCAATTTAGAGGGTAGTATATTCTTGCATGCTGGAGACTGATTTTGGCATTATCAAATAAAATCAAGATGAATCTATGACTTGGTTGTCTGCCGGTTTCATACAACGCTGCTCTTTTGCAGCAAGCCATGGAAAACTGCTTATTGACAAACTACTTTTATCTGTAAGAGCTGGATCATCTGATGCTGTAGAGATTAGAGGATAATCTAATTTTCTTGGAGGATTTGTTGGTATGTCTATGTGAATATAGAAATGTAAGAGCTTACAGTTCTTCATAATTGTATCTTAAAGACCCCTGGCTTGAGGATGCCAGATCTGCTAACACCATGTGTGGACATCTGCTCACTGCTCTGAGGGAAACAGGGCCATCTGCTGAAGCAAAACCAATTCCTCCAAGTCTTCTTGATGGCTTCTCGTGCACACAATAGTTGAGTCCAACTCTACTTAGTACAGCAGATTTAATGGACTCTGCAGGTTGTAGCCTGTAGCAATGTCCCAAACCCGTGTAATTAAAAACCAAACATTTGTATTGTCTGTAGTTTCCAATTGCAGCTGATGTGTCACATTTTACCCTTCCCAGGTCTGTCATCTCTGGCAGTTTCTAAGACCCTCATAGCCAGCCTAATTAAATGGTCAAAGTGGTGCTTCCATCTCCATAGCTTGTTCTTTTTCCTTTACCCAGTACTTCCCGGAACTTTACAAAGCAATAAAAACAGTAATTAGTGCTCTACTTGGTTATAAATAATGATATAACAGACTTTCTGTCAAAATAACAACCACAAAGCAATATGCTCATTGAGAATCTTTTAAATTCCCAGCACTAAGGTGGTTCAAAGTAGTAAATTATATTACAGCAATTTGCTTCAAAGAAGTATAACCTGTAAATTTATTTTATCCTGACAGCTGTGACAGGCTGCACTCCTAAGTGTGTATTTGTTTCAGGTCTGGCTGCCCGTTTCTCTTCTTCTGATCCATGCTTCTGATTAAAAGGTTGTGTCTACACCTAATTTTGAATTTTCACTCTCTGCTGTGTACCAAGTTCATAAGATCTGTGTTTTGGGTATTTCCCTCAGCTTCACAATCCTGGTGAGATCTTAGCAGCCCCAACGTGGTGTCACCAGAGTGTTTCCTTTGTCTCTTGCAGCTGGTAAATTATTAATGATGCCGCTAAAGGGGAGCGGGGTGGTAAGGGCGGAGTGGGTGGGGGTGTTGGGAGGGCAGCATAGGCAGGGGAACTTAGGGGAGCCCTGAGCAGCTGAAGGGGTGCAGATGGCAGGGAGGCTCAGATCAGTGACCACCAGGTTTCCCCATGTTGAATTTTTTTTAAATTTTTTCTTTTTTTTGCCTGAAGGCGGGACAAAAGGGTACTTTCCAGCAGCAATGCTGGAATGGAAGCAGGTGGATGGAATATATGAGAAGAGCTTGTGGCAGTGAGAATTTGTACTTTATAGCTGTTGATAGTTTAGCATTCTTAATCTTTTTATTCCTACTTAAAGCTCTGAAAATTGGTTGAAATGTTGTCTGGCATCTTTGCTTTCAAAATTAACAGAAGTGCAGTGGGGGAAGGACACCTAATGTTTAACACTTGCCTGCTGGTTTAAATGCTGCACAGTGCTGATGTCTTTTATTGACACACAGTGCTCTCTGTGATTCATGAGGAATGATGAGGTAATCTAGAGACAGGTCTCTCTCCACCCACCCAAAAGTGATAAATACATCCTTTGGCAGAATACTCACCTTGCTCATTTGCCATAAAACCCTTGAGGACTCGTATATATGAGACACAGCTGCAAGCAATGGCAGCGTTCACTGGATATATATATATATACACACATATATGTATAAATATTTATTTTTTTTTAAACAGGGAAACAGTGACAGTGCTAACTGAATTATTTAGTGCTGCCGGGTTCTTATAAATTTATAGACTTTCTTGGTAGCTGTTAACACTTGATAATGCCTATGAAGGCTGGTTTTAGTTTAAAAGTATCATGGTTTACTGTGTGATCTCTAAGAAAGGGGAGGGGGAGGCTTTTTTTCCCTCCATTATCACTCTTGTAGTTGTTCACACTGAATCTCTGTTATTTTAGCTATTACAAGGGTAGGGGAGTAAGGGAGTCAGCAGCAGATCCCGGCTAAAAGGCATAATCTCAGATTAGAGCTGTTGCTTTTTCCAAAATTGTTGCTTTTTCCCACTGATTCAGGAGAAAATGTACTCAGGAAGGTTGACTCAGCTCTTCTTCCAAGGCAACATACCCCAGAGGCTATCCCTCCTCAGTAGGATTGTATTCTCAGTATTGAAACTAAGAGGCTTGTTTGCTCTAAATAGTTATTGTGACTATCCTGGCGTGCTTCCCAAGGCTTCTGGAAGCAAAACTCAGACTGTTCTGACTTGTCTGCTGTAACTTTATCCCCTAGCCCTGGTCATGGCTGTGTTTCAGTAATTCTGCAGGTATTTGCAGATACTTCACACTTTTAATTAATTTCAAATGGAAGTTATTTCTTAGTGTAATTTGTGTCCTAATACTTACTAAAGCATGTTAAAACTGTTTTTCAAAGTAATTATGAATGTGTTTGAAATTACAGAAGAAATATTAACCCAGACACCCAAAGAAGAAGCTTCTAGACTGGCAGTTTTCATCCAGTGGATTTGTAAAACATCTTTCCATTTTCTTACAGGATGCTTTTTCTCAATAGCACTGTTCTTTGGATGTTCAATGTGCAAATGGGTTGATAAAGGCAAAGCCTGGTGAGCTGTGTGTCAGAGGGAAGGTGTGAGACAGGTGAGGTGAATAGAGTTGCCATGTTGGTATGGCTGCTTTCCTCATGTTGTAGTATAAGTCACAGCATTAAAACGTTGCTAAAATATTGTAAATATCTCCTTAAATAGACCCTTAAAGGTGACCGTGACGGGAGGTCTATACTCATCAAGAATTAATTCTCTTTGCCCTCACCCATGCATATCCTATGAGTATTTAACTGGAGACCATCTTTCCTTGTAAAATATATCAGTTACCTAATAAAAATGCTTTAAATGTATTAGCACATGGCAAAAATGATCCTTTCTTGCTAAAGGCTACAGAGCAGGGAAGTTACATATATCCTTCATCCAGCCCCCAGAATTCTCGATGGGAAGGATATGTAGTGGATGTATGTATAATTTACATTTGGATGATGTATAATTTGCCTGTATATCAGGGCTGAATCAGGTAACTTTGTGGCTTTTGCTTGGTTTGACTTACAAACCCACTGAAACGGGTCTGAGTTAAGCAGTTTGTCTTGTCAATAGGTTGGAATGTAGCTCCAGGTGGGGATTGAGCTGTAAAAGGAAATCTTAAACTATAATTCTTTTCCCAGTGCCTGTTGAGGTGGATCTGATAGGTGAGGGCTTTTTCCGTCCGAATGGCAGCAGACAGTCCTCGATAGGATTTTGTCACTGTGTAGAAGGGCAGAACCTGCCCTCTGCTGGGTTCTGCAAGTACTGATAATTTACAGAGCTTCACACTAACACTAATAAAATGTATATTTTGCTATAATCCACTTTTGCTAGTCTGTCCCAAATTTACCGAGTTATTTGTTTGTGTTTTAGTATGCTGACATTTTATAAATACATTCAACTATCTCACTGAAAATGAGCAGGCAGAAAAGAGCACTTCTGATGCCTCAGAGATGACTTCCAAGTTATAAATTGCAGATTAAATCTGGATATTTGAGTTTTAGCTAGAATGTGTAGATGTTGACTTGAACAGCAATCAGAGGTGAGTTTTTAATGTGGCTTTGGATTGAAAGGTGTTGTATAATGCTGGAGTTAAAAGTCTTGTAAAAATTTATATGTACCCAAAGCAACTCAGAGGAGTGGCTGTGCAGAGCCTGACTTGCAAGTGAAGTGTTAGGAGCAAAAAGGTGGTTGGAAATGGCTCTGGGCTGTCACTATCTTACAGAAGTCATGGTCATACACTGAGGGTGGTAAAACACTGGCACAGGTTGCCCATAGTGGTGATGGATTCCCCATCCTTGGAAAGACTGAGCAACTTAATCTAGCTGAAGATGTTCCTGCTGTTGGGATGACCTCTAAAAGTCCTTCCAACCCAAACCATCCTGTGATTCTGTCATCGTTCCATCCTGAGGTACCTGTCTGGTAAATCCTCTGTGCGAGCAGGCTTGTAGTTTTTATATGTGAAAAGTTGGGTTAAACTTATTGCTGGGGACAACAGAAGCCATTGAAAACTGAAAAGAGGTTAAAAGGGGAATAGCCAAAGGCTTGAAGAACAGCTGTTCTTCATGGGAAAGAGGTTTTTCCGTCAGGAAAACCTGTGGTGGATGGTGCAGGTGCTTCTTTTCCAGAGGTGGTTGTATCACATTGCTCATTTGACTTGTAACCAAAAATCACCTTTTGAAGTCAAACCTGAGGAACAGATCTTGGCAGCTATATCCAGCCTGCTTTGATATTTAAGGATTGCTATTGAACTTTGGGTTTGGTTTTTGGTTATTTTTTCTTTTCCCCCCTCCTAAATTACTGGAGGGAAAACAGCCAAGCAGGTGGTTTATCACAAACCTGATGCTTGTGGCTAGCCAGGTGATTTATGGTGTTACGTCTTAAAACTTGGTTTTATATAGAAGTGAAGAATTCAGAGCTTTCATGAATGACACTTTTTTTTTCCTGCTCTCTGAAAGATGTTATATGTATTTAGTTTTAGTTTAGTTGACCTCCAAAGAGAACCTTTTAACCAACTCCTTAAATTAGTATCTCTTTAGAACACCCTGATAATTTCTCTAAGCTTGCTATGTGCTGCATTTTTACATCTGGCCCCATGTCTGTAGGGTTGCCTCAATCTTTGCAGTGGTTCGTGCAGATGTGGGCTGGTGATGCCTCTTTGCGATGAACACTTGTCTCTGCAGGACTAGCGTTAGCTAAGAGCAGCACAAATATTTCTGGCCCCTCGCTGTGGGGAGGGATGATAATGAGGCATCATTTCCTCCTCTGACTTCTGTGCTATTCCCAGGAGAAGAGGTAATGACAGGCAAATAGCATTGCAGGGGAAAGGGAATGTAGAAGTCCTGGCTGTGTATATCTGTTGGAAATCTCATATAAAGCTATTCTGTTGAGTTAATTTGATAAATACTGTAGAAAATTGCAGTTGAGAAATTACAGGGTGCTGAAAGGCCTCTCTGCAACACACAGCGAGCTGGGTTTGACTCTACCTCTGCCTTTGGCAGCTACAGGAACAAAACCACATCCTGAGCCCAGTTTTCCATATTGAAGTGGTTCAGAAATTAGGTTGAAGGGCCCAACGGGGCAAGCTAATGCTAGAAAATCTAAATAAGAGTATCAAAATATAGATGAAACATTGAGGAAAGGTTTTTTAAACAAGTAAATGAATACATATATTGGGTTAAAATGCTTCTAATCAGAAACAAAGCTTTTGACAGAAAATACCTGCATTTTAGACTTCTGAATTGATTGTAATTTATCCTGGACTTGTGATACCCTTAAGTCACAAAATGTAATAGCAGGTAGTTTTGAACCAACATTAAAGTCAGTTTTATTTTAGTTTATTTCTTTCTCAAAAACTTTTCCCATACTTTGAGTTATGGTTCCTGTGTGTTCCCTGTCCTGGAAGCTGGAAGGTGTGCTTTGCTTTCCTATGGTGAATTGGAGTGAAGCCCTCTCTGGGCAGGTTTTTGTCAGATATTGGGAAGAAATTCCTCCCTGTGAGGGTGGTGAGCCCTGGCACAGGTTGCCCAGGGAAGCTGAGGCTGCCCCTGGATCCCTGGAAGTGTCCAAGGCCAGGTTGGATGAGGCTCTGAGTAACCTGGGAAAGTGAAAGTGTCCCTGCTCATGGCAGGGGGGTCGTAATGAGATGATCTTTAAGGTCCCTTCCATCCAAACCATTCTAGAATTGTGTTATGAGTTGGTGAGCTGCTAATAAAACCAGATACATGCATCCATTACAGGCCTAGGGTTTCCCTTTTGGGGGGAGGCAGGAGGGGATGGAGCCACCCTCATTGCTTCCCTTGAAGGAAACAGTAGCTCTTGACACTACTTGTAGTGATGGTTTTGTTGTCCAAGCCAGTTACAAGCCTGCACAAGAGGTTAAAACAGCAGAAAAGGAACTGTGAAATGCTGTGGGAGCAGCTGCTGTGCTGGTCCTGCTTCTGGAAACCGTGAAATTGGCTTAGTTATGCTGGAAAACTGCTGCTCAGGTGTTAAAAAGTCACTTTTGTTGTTGTTGTTGTTGTTGTTGTTTTTGGCTTTAGCTACTGCAGAAACAGATTTCTTGTTAAAGTCATGATTTGTGTATTTTAGCAGTGCTGTGTTAAACCAAGCTAAAGAAATTGTAGTGGTAGTCTTCATACAAGTGTCTATAAGACAAAATATGAAAAGCCATATAGCAACCAGACACACAGATTTAAAACTTAATTTTCCCTCTACAAATGGGCCAACTAATTGGTTTACAGCAACAAAATTAGAGGCGTCCCTTTCTCATTCCCTGCTTGGGGATGTCATTCAAGTTTGAAGTCCAAGTGTCCAAGTGAGGAAAAGCCAAAGAAAGACCCGTGCAATGCTCTTTTTGCCAGATTCAGAATGCAGATTTTAAGGTAATTCAGATGTTTTGCAATTAAAGTTAAGGATTGCATATAATCAGGAATAAATGCTAAATCATCCCCTTTCATGAACCCTCCTCATCCTCTGTGGTAACTTCCAAAAATCAGGTTATGTAGAAAGACTGATGTATTAAACACAGTTTGCTGTACGTGTATTTTAAACCAGAGAGATTAACTGTATGCAGGGTTATAGTAGAGCTCTTTCATATTATGCTACAGATATTTTCTAAATATGCACTTCAAAGGAGTGTATTAGCTAAAAATGTATAAAGGAGAAAAAATCGTTAGTTCTTATTCAAACAGTGGACTCACACATTAATTAATATATCCATCTCCACTCTGCTTTCTGGTCAGGGAGCTGGAAGGTGCCAAGGCACTCAGTCTCCTGCCAGGGTTTTTTTAGGGGGGGGAATAAATATCAAAACTGCTATTTGATCGATAGTTTTGATATTTATGGACACTTTAATACAACAGGCAAAAGCATAATGTATTTCTTGATGATACTTTAGATTTCTCCTGTTCTCCTGTGAGGAAACATTGAGATGCACAAAAAGGTATTTAAAAGCAGGTAGTAGTAGATGAATACAAAGTAGGTAATGCTACCTTCTCCAATGTGATTTCATTTTGTTTTGTTTTCTATGATGATGTTACTTATTCTTTATTGCTAGGTACAGTTTCACAAACAAAATAGGGTTGACCAAAGTCACTGCCAAAGTGCACCTAGTGAGGATGCTTTTAAATAAATAAAGATTGTAGTCCTGCTCTGGATTTCCAGTGAGCAATTCAAGTGGCTTTAAAATAATAGATCAGCAAAATTTAAAAGTGTTTGTAGAAAATGAAGCCTAAGTAGTGAAAGTAAATAATTTGCAACTGCTTTCTAAGGGAAGGAATGGTACTTGAGGGGAAAAAGGATCACAACTGGAAAATAAATTCTGGGGCAACAGAAAACGTTGATTTTTAGGATAGATGTAACTGATTCCCACTTGCTCTGGTGGGCTATAAAAAGTCTCTCTTTCCATTTGTACCACCTGGAAGCCACAGCTATTCCTGAGCTACATTCATCTGTTCTGTCCTGGAAAGGAGAAAAGTAAGTGACCCCACTGGCATTTAAACCTGTGGATTTAAGGAGTGTTTCACTTGAGATTAGCCCACTAAGCCATTCCTTCTGCCTATTTAAAACAATTTTATTCCAAGAAGGACACAGGAGTACAAATATTATTGTTAACTGTACTTGGAGGTAGGAAATGTGTATTTCTGATGCTGGTGAGTTTGTTTTATCAGCCCCTTTATTTTTGAAGGGATAGCAACGTGTTCATTAGGAATGTGGTGATCTAAGATTTTGGTTATTCCTTTTCTGTTGGATCACGTTTGATCACCCAAAAGTTCTTTCTCCCATATTTATCCTCATCTTCCCCAGGTAACAGGGAAGGTCTAAGTAGCTCAGAAGCTCTGCAGGCAAGAGATGCCTGGGGAGCTTCCTGAGTTATCCTGATGGGTGCAGATCTGGTTTTGATACCCTCACTGCAAGTTGGGTACAGCGAGTTTGCATGATTTTGTGATATGGAAAAACATCAGTGACAAATTAGTGCACTAGTTTTGCTTATCAAAACTGGGCTGTAAACTCACATTGCACCTGAGAAGAGCAATTTTAGCTACATGGCTGAACTGAGAGCACTGATCTTCATTCAGTGTAAAGATTCAAAGTTAAAGAAAAGGCTTCTGAACCTTTATAAAATTCATCTTTACTTTCCTCAAACATTGTTTTTCTTCCTAGAGCAGCTGATGTTTCTTAATATCCAAAAAAACCACCAGCCAGTTGTGTACACTTGATGTTAATGGTAATATTTTTCCAAAAATAATAAAATACCAAGCAGAGAAAACAAATGGCCTCAAGCATGCAAATAATGATTTAGGGACATTTTTCACCATGCAGAAATGTATTCCTAAAATACTTTTGGGGTATGCTGACTTTTGTTGTAGCTAATTCTGGGTATTTCTGGCACTAGGGACCTACTGTTGGCCTCTTGCTAGGACTGAGGTGTAATTTTCTGACAACAGGGGGCAGAGCGAGTTTGTGTTTTAAAGGAAGAGAAACCCCTGTCATAGCAGTCAATGGTTATTTTTTAATTCCAAATGTAAGCCTTGTCTTATGAAAGAGATAATAGCAAGTACTCCTCTGTTTAAATCTGTTGTCCAGAACTTGTGGATCTCAAAGCATTTCAAAGGCTTGGTTGATGTCTTGGATCCTCTTTTATAAAGCAGATGAGGCAGTTAAGCTATAAGTCTGTATTTATTTAGGTTGATTCAAAATCTTTTTATTAACTGTTTATTTAATTTTAGACACCCAATATGGCAAGCTCTCAGCATACTTCTGGCTGCCTTGACTGTCTAAAGAGACTTTTGGCAGGGTCCTAGGTCTGTGATTTGCACGTTTTTTCCATCCTAACAGGCATGCTTGAGGCGCCTAACCATACTTAGAAAATAAAAAAGGAACAAACTTCACTTAACCATGAAAGGAGTAGGAAGGGAATCTGTTGCTGCTGTTATTACCTCCACACTCCTTGATCTAATTTGGAATTTGATACTGATGAAGTGGCAAACTGGTTTCTGTTGCACTTAAAGAAATGCATTAAAGCATCTGAAATGGTCTTTGTAATTTTTGCTTTGTTTTATTTAAAGGGGTAAGGCATAGATTTGAGGATGTACTTGTAATATTTCTCAAATGTTCATAATTATCTGATAAGGTAACACATTGCTTCTGGGACAGACTAACTGCAGATGTTGAAGGCTTTTTCTAAAGTTATTAGTTATTAGTTCTTTACTGTAGATCCAGTGCTCCTGGCCTGAGTTTCATATTCATATGTATATGAACAATCATCTGTGGAAGATATTGACAGGTACAGAGCTGTAACAGCTCACAGTGCTCCATAGTCCAGAATCTTGGATTTTCCCTCTCTTCATGTTGGACTTGAATTTCCCAGCACATCTGATGTACAGTCAGAACATGGACTTCTCTGTTTTCAGCTGAGCCCAGCTGAATTATTAGGGGCATTGTTAAGGCAATGGCTAAGGGCAGTCTTCATTTAGAATAAGACATTGGAAATTCCATGTATGTTCTTTATATGGAAATGTTTATACAATATAAACTTCTGCTTAGGAAAGCAACTCTTTTTCATCTGGACAGTCTCTCCATACAATGCATCATGCCAGACAATAGATGAAGTGTTTTAATGGTGGTAAACAGTGTGTGTATGTATATACATATTAAAAATATGTATTTATATATATTCAATCACATGTGAAATGTCCTTTCATTTCCTGCGTTTTAAGGGGAGATTGTATCACAGAGTTATCTACCCTCAGTAGGATGTGGAGCTCCCACACTGAATGCCTCAGAGCTCATTTTTCTGAAATGGGAGGGAGGCAAATTACCTATACATTATGATGGACAAATCAATCCCTTAGAAGTTGTAATTAAAATTCTGCCACATCTTGCAAAAATGACAGGGAAATCACTTAGAAATTATAATAGCATGTGTAGTAGCTGTTTAAAATACAGCTACTATTCATAAATTCCTGAAGACAATATTCATCTACTGTCTAACTTTTGCATAGTCTCTGTGTAGCAGAAGAGACACAGTGTTTCCCAAAATAATTTTTACTACTTAAAATTACTGCAAATAAAAATTGCAAACATTCTTGCTGTTCATGCTTACACACATGCTCAAAAAAAAATCTATTCTGAAACTATCTGTCGTACAGTTGCTTTTAGGGATGAAAGAAAGGCAACAGCAGCACAACAGAATGAATGCTCTTTCTATCATATTTAAAATTGTGATGTAAATAATTTAGTTTAGATTATGTCCCAATATTTGCTTCTCACTTTAAAGGAGAAATGATAGAGGCATAACCCGTTACCTACCATATGCACTGTCTAAATGTGGCTTCTCTTTATTATACTGTCAAATATCCAGCTCTCCCTTTCCCAATTACTGTCTTTCTGCACTTCATATCACTGATGGACCCAGCTACTACCGATACCATGCAAACCTAAATCATTAAATCTGTGCAGTATACACTGACTTGAGCAGCTGGACCAGCTCCTGCAGCTCAAGTATGATTGAAAAAAACCACACCAAAGTTACTTGGAATGAATAAATGCCAAAATATCACTGATATTGGCTGGAATTGATATCTGCTTAAGGCTTTCCCTCAAATAGAAACACTTTTCCCGAACAATAGAAAGTGTTAATTAAGGAGCAGCAATATCTTACCACAAAATGATTTGGATTGGAAGGTACCCCAAAGATCATCCAGTCTAACCCCCTACCATGGGCAAGGACACCTGCCACTATCCCAGGTTGCTCCAAGACCTGTTAAACCTGGCCTTGAACAATTTCAGGGATCCAGGGGCAGCCGCAGCTTCTCTGGGCACCCTGTGCCAGGGCCCCACCACCATGACAGGGGGGAATTTCCTCCTAATACCCAGTCTAAACCTGCCCTCTTTCACAGTCAATAGTTGCTATATTTTTTGTTGTTTTCTTTTAGAATATGAGGGCACTCTGCTATTTCTGTTCTGCAGCAATAAAAGGATCTTGCTGTTGCTCCTGGAAGGTACTGACTCTATAAAAGTCAATATTCAAAGAAACAAGAGACAAAAATCATGTTTTGATTGGTTGATACAGGCATGGACATGGATATTTAATAGGTAAAATAAGGGATTTAATTTCAGATGAGGCAAGCACCTGTTTCTCCTTGTATACTGTGGGGGCTTGGGTGTCTTTGTTTTGGTTTTGTCCCTTCCCCTACACAGAGGCCCTGAATGCTAACAAAAACAGTTTAAAATGGTATTAATGTCCTTCTTCATATGCTATCAGATCCACAAATATGTTTTATTTGCAATGCACAGGGTTCCCTAATACAGTTCTCGGTCTGCTCTGGAGCGCCAAGAGCGCAACAGGGGTTTTTCTGTGCATCGCAGAGGTAGCTGTAGGTGCAGCTGGTTTTGACCTGCAGGTTCTGGGAGCAGAGTGAACGGGAGAGCTGTGTAAGGCAATGTTCTTGTGTGGAGGCGAGTTCTCCTGCCTTGGAGCTGGCCCAGCTGAGGTGGCTGTGGCATGCCAGGCCTCCCACTACAGCCACTGCAGCGCTGCCCCCTCCGCACTTCGTCTTCCCAACAGCCTAATTTCCTCTCTTTTCAGCACATCTATCAACAGAATGCTTTCCATCATTTGGGGCTATTTTTGTCCCCTTATCGCAGCTATTTCCTTGGATAAATAGTTCTCCTGGCACTGCTGGCGGAGCGCGCTGTTGGGAGGCTGGAATGCAGTGCTGGGTGCAGGAGGTGCGGGCTGTGTGGGAGGTGAGAGGCAGGGCTGCAGAAACCCTTTGCTTTTCTCGCCTGCTTCCAGTGAAACAGCTCCCATGTCAGTAGGATTGTGCCTTCAAGAAGGAAAAAGAAGAGGAGGGAATAAAAAGAAAAGGAAAAACAACAACCCCAGAAAAAATGCTAAATTATGAACGTAAAATATATTCAAGGAATCAAAAAGCAGAGTCACTGTTTTTTCCAGTTTGCCTGGCTGTGCAATCACCTGCATGCTCATTGTTGATTTTTAGGTATATTCCATAGTTGTTTTAGAGTGATTGTGCCTCTTATCTAAGTACCTGGTGGAAAAGGTTGCAGGGCAAGAGTGGAAGCTGTGGCATGTACCTGTTGTTACCTGTGTTTAAAGATTCTGATATTTTGTGTTAAAAAAATAAAAAAATCACTGTAAACAAGTGGAGACTGAAACATTTCCAGTCTGCACAGAAGGAGCATGGAAACCAGGGTTCCTGTTCTTCTAGCAAATGTGATCCTAGAATGACAGGATATTCCAGGTTGGAAGGGACACACAAGGGTCATCAACTCCAGCTCTTCAGTGGATGATCCATTCTGGGATCAAGCCTATTGTTGCCCGTAGATCAAGGAACACAAACCAACAGAGTGTCAGTTTATGCGGTGCTTTATTCAGGGCCCGGGGATCTGAGGACTAACGTCCCAAGTCAGAATCCCGAAGCCCCTCATTTCTAGTCCAGGTTTTATACTTTTACAATTTGGATTACGTACAAGGGTATACATTCTTCAGATACACAATAGATAATTATTTCTTTAGATAATTATTTCTTAAAGCTATAAACTTTCATGCTTGTCTTATCCCAGGATTCCTGTTTAACTAACTCCCACTATTAGACCCCAGGTGCATGCTATATTTCACCCTTATCTCTGACAACATACTCGGCTAATCCTTTTGAGGACTGGTTATCTTCTCAGCACATTCTCTAATTAATTCCCATGACCCATCTTTCCAACCGGGCCTGTGTGACTAACCCAAGCCTTAGCCTAACTACTACTACTGCCACAGAAATATCCTAAGTTTTGTTTCTATTTGCAACACTATGACCTTGGTGTTACTAGCACCATGCTCTGACCAACTAAACCAATATATACTTCTTTATGTGCTCTTTGTTATGGTCTATTATAGCTTAATATTTTCAAAAATTTTGAAGGGTTTTGCTTGCTGCTCCATATATTAGGAAAAAATAATTGTTCCACTTCATACCTTTTTGGAGGGATTTTTGTCAAGATTCCCAGGGAGTTTTTGTTCTTTTTTTACTGAGGTTTACCGAATTTATAATAGCTAGAAATTTAATAGGAATGTGGAGGAGGAAATTACATAGGGACACATTGCTGGAATGAGCACTTGTCTGAATCTGAAAGCTTTTTCCGGAAAATGCCATCCTTTTCCCCAGATTTTATATTAACTCAATACATTAAGTAGTAGCAAAGCAGGTACTGATTTAGAAGAATGTGTATCATACATCAAACTATTTTGTAAAGGGAAGAAAAATATACAAGCAGTTTTTAATCTCTGAAACACCCTCACTTTGATAGGGCTTAAGTTAACATTGACATGAGCAACATTGACATGCTTTAGCTGTAGGACTTCATAGCATTGGAGTAAGGGTATTTTGCTCTTTGTCTCTCTTACTGGGTCATTTGTTTTACAAATTTTATTAAAGAAATTAAATTTAACATATTAAAAATACTCCTGGCTTCCTTAAACACACAGAAGTTGATCAAGGAAATGCTAACTGATAAGCTTCCTTAAAACAGAAGCAAATTTTGTGGGTGTTCTATTGTTGAAAAGGATGGTCTTGAAAAGAGTAAAGAAGTGTACGTAATACAAGTTCTAAAATTGTTGAGTTAGGAACCCAACTTTTATTGTATTTTTAGCTAGTCTTGGGTTTGAGGTCAGTGCGTTTCAGAACGTGCCTGATAACTTCCTTGAAACTGTAAGATGCACCATATTTGGTATTTAGGCTGACTGTGAAAAAATGGGTTTTCAAACTAAAAGGTGTGAGTCCAAGGGAGATCACGGGAGCTGGGAATGGAATTGGAGTTGGGAATCTGACAGAAATTAATTTGACTGTGGTTGTATTTGAAGGCTATTTGAAATAATTTGGCTGCAGATTAATTTTCTCTTGAGAAAAATTACAAATTAGATGTCTAATATATGTTAACCTTACTGAGAATCTTACTATTCAACAAAACGTTATTGCTTTGGTGGTATAGTGATGATGCCGTGAGGATACTCATTCTAAACCAAACCTAAATTGCAACTTCCATTACATTAATACCTTAATTTGTTACTGGACGTTAATTTTGGAAATATAACATCATTAACCAAAGGACCTGGTGTGATGTTACTGCAGTTCCCCATTCTCAGCATTCAGCCTGATCTATTCCCACAGTACAAAGAATTGTGATGCTCTTTTCTATTTCTTCCTCTAGATTCATGTCTTTGAGTTATGCCATGCTCTTACTACTCACTTTTATCTTGGATCACAGCATTCTTGTATGCATTTTGTTTCCTTTTTTAAATTGACTCTCTAACAATGGGTTTCACTTACTAATTTTATCTTATATTCTTCCAGATATAAGAGCGTACATTATCTGACTTGATTTAATGAAATAAAGATGGTTACCTGAAAGTAACTCTTCAGTGGAAATGTTGAGGTATCGTTTATTGTCTTTAGGCCCAATAGCATTTGTTGCCCTTTTTTTTTTCCTTTTTCGCCTTGACATTGTCCTTGTATATTTTGGATTGCAATAGGATTATGGCGTTGAAGGATTAATACTTGTAAAATTAACACTGCTGTAATTGGCATTTGCTATTAATTAATAGTGAGTGTCAGGAGTAAGTCATCTCTTCTGAGCAGGACAGAGCAGTTTCAGACAAACTTGAACCAGCCTCTGAGTGAGCTTCTATCTGTACCAAGAATTTTAGATCTTCTCATTGCAAATGAACACCAAATTGCACCTACATCCTAGCCGAGGGAGAAATCAAAGCTGGTTTTGTAGTGCTGTTGTTAAGGCTGCAGCTGAAGATCTGCCCCTTGTTCAGTTTGACTAACCTTGGAATATCAGTGGGATTTCAGTTGTCAGGCAACTAAAAGCTTTGCTTGTGTTTTTATCTTTTTTACTGATACACAGGTGCTTTGTCATCTAGACTAGTGTGTGTTTCATACCACAGAGGGGTCTCTGTATCTAATATTTGACCTGAAAGTGTTACTAAAGGGAGCTATTAAATTTACGAATCTACTTCCCGCATGTATCCTATGGCTCACAGTGGTCACTCATCTTGTCACATTGTGAAAACACTCTATGCTAAAGGGTGGTAAGGAACAAATTAATTAGCAAAACTGTAGGAAATCTGGATATATCTTGGCATTAACCTCACTCTGAAGGTTTGTGCCAGTACTTGTAACTTATGGAGGCTGACTTACCAACTTTATCATCATTTTGCACTAGCATGTGTCTCTTACCTAAAGGATGAAAAATTATACTTGTTTGGAAGAAAGTTGACATAATTTGTGCCATGGGTTATCAATTAAAATAGACTTTTTAAGATCTACTCTGTCGAGTGGGGAAGGGCGAGGGGTGAAAGAAAAAGAAAACAAGATTTATCTTTCTGTTTAAGAAATAAATTCCCTTAATTCCAGTTTGGACATCTGAACAATTGTTGGTACAATCACCATTTCTCTTAAAAAATGAGAGGCTGGAGATTTCCAGTCACTACTCTAGTGGTTTAGATGTTTATTCTCAGTGCCAGAGGACCTGTCTTGGACTCCTATCCTGAAAAGGTGAGGTGTGAACCCACACCTGCTAGAGTGGTCCAAGAGCATTTGGATGCAGTATTCAGGATAGGGTTTAATTAGCCTCTTCTTTTCTACAGCCTTGGAAAACAAAAATCTGGGGTTCTAGCTGGTGTGATACATTCCCACCTTGCCGACAGGTGAGTGCCCTAGCCAGCAGACACTGGAGTCTGGATTTCACAAATGAAATCCTGTCAGCAGGAGAGGAGCCACTTTGGCTTGCCCTGAGATCCAGTGACTGCAACATTTGTCAGGCTTGTGCAAGGATTCATTCCAGTAGCAGCTTGGGATGGGGCCAGCAGAGAGTTTGAGGCGTGGTGCTGGTGGGGGGTGCAAAACCACCACTGTCACACTTTTTGTTTTCTGGATTTGCCTGTGAAAATACATGCTTTTAAATTTATGCTGTTTTACTATATTCAATTCAAAATCATCACCAGGGATGGTTTAACCAAAATCACATTTGAATGGATAATGTATTTGCTGAAGAAATTGTGCAGCTTTGATAATTGGAATTTTCCAATGGTCATTAGGTAACACATTTGTGTCAATAAGATCTATGCAATGACTGAACAACCCGGTTTGTGTTTCTGGCACTGAGTTTTATCAGTTATTAGAAAATCAGTGTATATCACAGCTGCGGGGTGAAAGAGCTTTGCAACTTGTCTCTTTCTATTAAAAAATTGTCATGGATAAATAGAAGATCCTTTTGTAAAGGGTACATCAGGTGTTCTTGACTTCTTTTCACAGCAGGAAACACTACAGAAAATAATACCACTGTTTAGTAGAAAAATGTCTGCCATGACCTGAAATAGTAGATTTACTATTTAACATTGCTAAGACCGAAAGTTTTGTAGTTCAAGACCGAATTTCTGATTTATAAGCGAAAGTTGTCTGTACATCCTGTTTGCTGCCTTTCTACCAGAGAGTGCTTTTATTATTAAGCTACAACATGAACGCTGACAACATTCTTTGCCTTTGTTTATTAGCAGCAAGTTGTGGAAAATCAAATTAGTGACAATTCTGCTTCTGGATAATAAGTTAATTTTGAAGTATGTAGGTATAGAGTAGTAACCTGAGCCGAGTTATCATAAGTGATTTCCAAGCAAAATCCATGTAAAGGAAGCATTAAAGTTATGTGGTAAAGATTGCTAAGGTTTCTTACCAGACCAAAATGAGAAATAGAGGACTAGTACAAATGTGCTGTAATGCAAAATTACAAATTATGTTTTCAACACTTTTAATTGATTTGATTTGGCAATATATTTAGCAGTGTTTAATCACAGGTACATTTTAACAAGAAAAATGTCGACTAGAGAGTCTGGGCAAACAACTTGTTAAAAGTTTCTGGTTGCCATCAGTGTATTTGTTTCCAAACTAGGTCTCTCAGTCTGTTTCCCATCACAGTGTCCTGAGAGGACCTTGCTCTATCTTTTTTTTTAAAGCTTTGGTATGTGTTCTTCTCATGATATGTATAAGTATTTCCATTAGAGTTAATCAATCAACACTAAATAACAAATGCTTTTACCGTTAATGGGAGCCCTGGGTGTGCGAGGTGGGCAGGACTGTGCATGCAAAGGCAGCACATGGAACAGGAGTAAGTGCTGTGGGGTATTTGCTGCTTGGTAATATCCCAGGCAGGTCTCATGTTGGATTTGTGTGTCTGCCTTTTGGGGTAGTGCCAGGTTAGTGGGTCATAAAATGCGCACTTGTTTTCCAGTTGAGTATTTTGCCAGATAATGTAAGTGGGACCAGGGTACTACTTAAAATATATACGAATGGGAAGAAGAGAAAAGAATAACTCATTTAAAAAACCTTCCATCTTTTTTCATTTATTGATCATTGTATTGATACCAGATCCATGTTTTCAGCACATCTCACCTGGAGGTTTTCTGCAGCACTCTGTAGTTCAAACAGCATCGTCTGCTTTCCATGTTGCAGCGGTCAGGTCTGCTGTATTTGCATATCTCTAATTAAAGCGTAAGGAAATGTGCAATTAGCTGGTAATGCTACCTGATTCTTTACGTGGATCTGTCATTGTTAAAAGGCTGTGGTACAAAGACCGAGCAGTGTCTGTAAGTGATGCTCGAGGCTGAAGGAACCTCATCTGTCAGATTTTTAATTTGCTCTGTCTTTCAGCTTCTGAGGCTGTCTCAGCTTAGCTTGAGAGCTTCAGATGAATGGCAGGAACAGTTGTGCTTTTTTTGTGTTTCTCTGGGATGTGGGTAATGAGTAAATGGCAGGGGGACTGACATAGCCACTGCCTTGGCAGCAGGTGCATCACAAGGTCTTTGCCCATTGTAGATGGCTGTCTGCCCTGGGCTGCTTCCTTGTTGATGGGGGTAAAGAGCTGATGGTTTGAGCCCAATAATGGTTATATGTATTATTCTTCTCTTAAAAAGTGAAAAGAAAAAAAGGGTGAGTCAACCATAGACGCATCATGTGTCCTCTGTGCCAAGCATGACACATAGAGGCCTGGAGATGGGACAGGCTTGCTGAGAGCCCAGCAGGACAATGGGTGCATGTCAGTATCACAGAATCACAGAACAAGCTGGAAAAGACCCACAGGGATCACTGAGTTAAACTTCTGGCCCTGCACAGGATATTCCCAAGAGTCACACCATGTGCCTGAGAGCTCTGTCCAAATGCTTCTTGAGCTCTGCCAGGCTTGGTGCTTGTGACCACTGCCCTGGGGAGCCTGCTCTAGTGCCCACCCACTCTCTGGGTGAAGAGCCTTTTCCTGATATCCAACCTAAACTGCCCCTGACACAACTTCAGGCGGTTCCCTTGGGTCCTGTCACTGGTCAAGAGCAGAGATCAGTGCCTGCCCCTCCTCTTCCCCTCATGGGAAGTTGTGGAAGATGAGGTCTCTCCCCTCAGCCTCCTTTTCTCCAGGCTGAACAGACCCAGTGCCCACTCCTCACGCAGCTTCCCATCAAGGCCCTTCCCCATCCTGGTGGCCTCCTCTGGACATCACAGCCCCTAGGCCATGACAGAGAGGTGTGGTAGAGGATCCGCCCTGTGCACAGGGGCTTGTGCAAATGTTGTGATGTCTTGCAGTGGATTATTTTTCCAGACATGTAATTATCTTCTCTTTTCTTTTGGCTGAGAGGCTCTCTTCGATGTGATTCGAATTAGCGGGCATTCCAGCGTTTCTTTGACAGCAGCAAGGTGCAGGCTTGAAAATAGCTAATTACATGTCCTTGGGATTAGAGGATTTGTATATGCAATTAAATTGCCTTTTAGCTCCCTCAGAGTTCAGCCTGTTCCCTTTAGTTTTGATTCATAAATGGACATCGCTGACAAAGCTTATGTGCGGTTTTCTTAACCTAATTTATAGCTGGTTGCCCAGCATCGTTGGGGAACAAAAGAAAAATTAATTGGTGTTCAGGCAGTGCATGTTTTATTTTCTGCAATTGTTAGTGCAGTGGTCAAACAAGTCCATATCATTTTATTTATAACCAAGTGCTTTGTTTTTTTAAGTATTATTTCAAAGAGGTAACAAACCTAGTGATAAAGAGTATGATTATTTTTTTAATTATTTGGAGCTAACATTTTTTATTTAAGAAAATGTGATGTTGAGCAAATTTCCTGAGTATTGAGAACATTTTTCTGGAGTTTCAATATATAATACTTTGTTGTGGGGAAGAAAACTATGGGATTAGACCAGATATTTTTAGTATATAACCTCCAAATTTAAAAAGTTAAGTTAGTATAGTGGGTTTTCTTTAAAGAAATACCTATTTTCTATTTAAATGAGGGGAAATTTATTAATTTATTTCTCTTCACTGTGAAATTTTAATAATTAAGTCAAGTGACCTGGGGAATAAGAGTCTTTTCTTAGTTAAATTATTTAATTTCAGTCTCAAGTAAGGGAAAGACTTCCTGTGGAGTTCTTTTGTATCTGTGTTAAGCTGAAGCTTCCTCTGGATTTTAGGTCCTTTCCTGCTAAGCAAACACTTGTGCTTGGTTTGCTTGCATAGTTTTAGTATGCAGGTCTCGTAATCTATGCATGGATGACTTGAACAGAAATATCACGCATGATAAATACATGATAAATACCTGTTAAAAGACTGTGAGGAAGTCCTGCACAGTCTGAAACAGCAAATTTTTAGAATCAGCTTTTCCATGCTTCCAGGTGGAGTGGATAAAAGTGTCTTCTTTTTTTCCTATTTTATTTCTTTGTCTTGTCTAATGGGCCACATAGGTTTCTAAATAAATTTTGCAGATATTAAGTTTAAAGAAAATTACACATTCAGAGTATTCTTCAGTGTTATAATTGATAGCAAGCATCACGAGTCATTTATTGTTTGCAGAGGCACTGAGACATTTATTAATGCCACATTTTACCAATGATTTCAGAAAGGGTAAGTTAATAGCTCTGAGTTAAGGCCTGTAGGTACTATAAATTCATTTAGTATTTTGTAATGTTGAATTAAGTGTACATGTGCAGTATTAAATGCCCTGATCCGGCTCTGAAAGAATATTCACACGCAAGCTTAATTTGGGAAGTTATGGGGAGGCTTAATCCTATTCACCTATTTGTGATTGCTGCTTTTGCTGTGAGACATCATGCAGTCATAATTGGAAGGATGTTCATTAAGCATATTTCATTAACATATAATGAGCACCATAAATACAATGACCTTTGAGATAATTCACTTACATGTCTTGATTCATTACTACATTTTCCACTTGTTTATTCTTCAGACATGAAAATGAATGAATTTCTGGGCTTCCCAATACCTCGCAATGTATCATGTATTTTATGATAACCCATAAGGGATTTTATAAAGAATCTTCTCTCTTCTTTAAAAGTCAGAAATGACAGAGAGAGGGAATTAAGCTTCAATTAGCATAGCTGTGATAGCTGTGACTACCCATCACTATTTCTTTATGAATTTAAATGTAAATATGTAAATGTTCTTACAGACAAGTAAATTCATGAGTCATAGGGTCACTCAGGTCAGAAGGTCCAACCATAAACTCAGCAGTGACAGGTCCACTACTAAAACTTCATCCACCCCCCAGCAGTCCTTGTATGAAAAATTCCTGTTTAACTAGGCAGGTACATATATTCTTGTGTATATTTAAGGGAAAAAAAACAAAAAAACAAAACAAAAAAAAAAAAAAAAAAAAAAAAAAAAAACCCAAAACTTTTTTTTAAATCAAGAAAAGTTATAAAATAACATTTGTGGTGTGATTCTTTCAATTTAGGTCATCTTCAAAGAATGTTTAAGTCTGGTTCAATTTCCTTTGGCTTTCTTTGTACACAACATACAAAATGTAAGGTCTTCTGAAAACTTTGAGATTAAATTAATTTTGCTATCTGAAAATAATATTTAATTATTTTTTGTTTACTGATTAAGGTGAGCAGTGATTTATAAGAGTTGAAGAACAAAGTCTGTCAAGAAAGTGTTATATGTGCATAATACACTTAGAGTATACATTCACTTGTGATAGTAGTGTTTTTATCCATGAGCAATACTTAATTTTTTCCTCTTAAAAATCAAATTATAGTCATTCAATTTGCTATTGTAATGGCTGGAGTTATAAAATGAAGTTTCCATTTTCATTTTCATACCTTTTTGTGTTGTACTTGCATGTACCCAAAACAGTAAAATGTTTCAGTCAGAAGACTGCAAAGCCTTTTTATTTTCTCTACACCAACAATTTGAATAATTTTCAAACTATTGATTGGTAGTAGATCTCATTTTATTAAGTCTCCATTTTGACTTTTCCTGATGGAGCAATTAATCTCACGATGCTGTGATTCAGCAGCCACTTCTAATGCACGCATATTCCTTTGATTCAATTTATCTGGAATGGAAGGGCAGCTGTCTTGGTGAAGGTTTTATGTCTGTCCCTGCGGTTTGTACTGATGAGCTCTGTGAGGAGCTTCAGCTCACAGAGTCCTTTGCAATAATCCCTGGAAGTTGTGCTTCCCTCTTTACATCAAATGCTTTGGTGAGCAACCAAGTGGTGTTCAACCTATTTTTGTCTGAAATCCACCCATACAACTCATCAAGCGGAGCAGTATCAAGCAGCCTTCCAGTATCTAAAGGAGCTGCAAGAGGGCTGGAAAGGGACTTCTGACAAAGACATGGACTGACAGGAAAAGGGGGAATGGCTTCAAACTGACAGAGGGCAGAGTTGGATTAGAGATTTGGAAGAAATTCTTCCCTGTGAGGGTGGTGAGGCCCTGGCACAGGTTGCCCGGAGAAGCTGTGGCTGCCCCTGGAAGTGTCCAAGGCCAGGTTGGATGGGGGTTTGAGCAACCTGGCATAGTGGAAGGTGTCCCTGCTCATGGCAGGGGGGTTGGAAGGGGATGATATTTGGGGGTGCCTTCCAATCCAAACCATTCTGTGATTCTAAATTGTTAAGGACACTTTTAATCTGTTCACTGCTTTACTAAGAGGCTCCATGGTGCTTTAAATGTGTGTAGCTTCTGGATATCTCTTGGAGTTGAACCTGTGCTACCAAGGAAGCAATCACAGGGAACAAGAATTCAGATCATGTGGCTGCTGCTTATCTGGGGAGGGGTGTGTGTGTGTTTGTCTGTTTTAATAGAGTGTATGGCTAAAATGTTAAGAGGCAGCATTTTCATATGCCATGTATGAGAAAAACCCAGGATGACAAAAAAAGAAATGTAGGGGCACAGGACCCCCAGATGAGTTGGATACTCTAGTGCTGTTTCACAAGTCTGCAGTATTGTTTTAGGTAGAAATATAGTTTAAAATAAGTTATTGCATCTTATGAACTTTCATTCCCCTCTATATTTTCCCCCTCAAAAAAAATGGGAAAAGCCCAGTCAATCACTGAAACGTGGAGCTTTCTTTCTTGTAGTTCCTCCAGTACAGCACCCTTGTCCTTCTTTCATTGTTCCTTCCTGCATGAAAAAAAAAAAAGTCATCACATTGAGCCCTTGGAGGCTTCTTTCAGCTGCATGGAGAAGAGGAGTAATTACCAGGTTTATGATAAGCTGTTCCAGTGTTAATAACTTGCAGTGCAAGAAATGCAGATGAAATTTTGACTTGCAGGATCAAATCTTGACACACAAATGGGTTTGGATTGGCCTTTAACCTGAATGCAGTTGTCTGGCCCCTTGGGTCTGGCCCAAGGTCGGTGACTAAGACAGTGACTCCGCTTTTAGGGGAATAGCAACCTTTTCTCATCAGCAGTGACTTCAGAGGTATTCCAGTAATAGCATTTTGTTGGAGGTTGTTTGGCTTTTTTGATGCAATTTTATCTATGAGAAAATTTGAATTTTCAGTAAATAATCATTAAAATGATGTTCCTTCTGTCTTTGTTTAAACTGTTGATTCATACCTATATTTCATAAGAGTCTAGGTATGAATCACACAATAAATGGCTGGCAAACTGCTGGGGGCAATGACTGAGAAGCGCTACCCTAGCCTATAGTTTCCCCAGGCAAGAAGAGAATTTTCCATCCCAATCAAGGGGGAATAGAAAGATGAGTGAGTTGATAAGTTGTATCTGTAGAGGAAGGCTGGAAAGCAAATACCATATACAAAAAAATGAGTTTCTTTCACAGTGTTGGGCTACATCATATCTTTTCTAGGATTTTGTACCTTGTGAAGGAAAATGTTGATTTTTTCTTTGTTTTCTGAAGTCCATATTCTTGGATCAACTTGGTTATGTGTTCTCTCACAACAGCAGGCATTAGTGACTCAGAACAAAGCCTTATTGTATCTTTGTACTGCTGGTAACAGTGTTTACCAGCTGCAAGTGATTTAGAAGTCTGGAGCAGATACAAATTGTTTTGAATTTGAATTCTTTCCATGAGAAATTTTTATCCCTCAAACCTATTCCTATGCTAATATATAATCTATCAACACACAAATAATATTATATTTTCTGCATGCCATAATTATTTAAGTTTCTATCTATGTTTTATGGTTGATGGAAAACTGGCAGAGTTGGATCTGGCATAGCTAGACCAGTTCAAATGATTATCAGTTCGCATGTTTGACATTCTTGGCCTGTTAAGTGTTGTATTTTACACTTAATGCTTCAAGATTAGCATGATAGATTAGCTTGTTTAGATGAATGTTTTTGTAATTTATGCTTTTATTAATTGTTTTGTTGTTCCTAGAAAATTTGTCTTTTTTTTTTCCTTGATGGATGTCACATCACAAGAGTACAGCTTGTAAATCAAGTGCTGCTGTATGCTGTGGTAATATTGTGTTAGAATCTACTTCAGATGAAAAGTACTGAGATATATAGATGTAAAAACCATCAGGAAATGCATACTGTCCTTCTGCAGTCTTGTGATGTAAATTCACAGCCCCTGTCACTTGCCTTGCAAGCTTTTTTACTCTGGTGTTATCCATAAACATGATGAAATTTCCTGAAGATGAAATAAAGGAACCTGGGAAGACCAAGAGGTTTCAGAGGTCAAGAGCTACCAAGAGATCACACATCCTTCTGCTAAACACCAGGATGGGTGAAAGCTGAGACAGGAACAAGCCAGGCTGTACAAGAGAGCACAAAGCTTCTATCTGACTCTATTTAAGGTCTGTCTGTGATCATACACATCTGTGGTTTTATACATATGTGCATATAGTATCTGGGACTTGGGATGCTATTTAGGATACTACATGCAAGAGCAAATTCTTCAGTATTTGTACACAGACATTATGCAACATCCGTGTTTCTTTTTCAGTCCAGATTCTGGACCACAGTGTCTCTTGAAAAGCAGCTGAAGATGTGGAAGAATTTTGGATGATATTTCCTTCAGATTTTTCTCCTGGATACTCTGGATTCTTCAGTTTCTTCTTGTGCCAGTGGTTTCTCTCATTACAGTCAAGTTATATAGTCATAGCATGGAGACATATATATATAATAACTGCATGTATGCTTTTGTATAGTTTGGAAACCTAAAGGCTGTGCTCAAACGTGGTAATTTAATATGCTCACTAAAATTTCAGCTCTCCTACACTGAAAAAGGTCACCAAATCTCTTTATACCCATCTGTATAAGTAACTTAGTTCTGTATTGATTCTTCAGAGAGAACCTTTGGCTTGTTTTGCACCTGCTCTGAGCTAGTTAAGTATGAGGCAGATACAATTTAGAACACATACATAGCTATATTGCATGTTTTTGTATGTGAGATTGTAAGCCAAGGCTCTCAGCTTTGAACTTCAGCTGGCTCAGGCAGATGTGGTTCTGAGCATCAGCTGAATATAGAACACAAACACTGATAGCATAAATCCCACCCTGTGGGGCACTGGATCATTCCGTACTCTTTTGAGTGCCAAACACATAAAATTTTTATGTTCTTCAAATAATCGTTTTTTTCCCAGGCCTGATTCCAGGCTTCACCTCAAAGAGCATATTGCTCAATACAAGCTAAATAGCAATTCTGAGGGTGAAATAGAGTAGGAAACACTGGCTGCTGTGGGGATCTTTGAAAACGGACTTAGTGAGTGATTGGGTAGTTACTGTTCTGCACTAATAATTACTGAGCTATTAATACACTTAAAAAAAGACAACAGATTCCAGCTTCTTCATGTGTAAACCTCTAGCATGTAGCAGCTCAGGGTTAGATGATTGTGGTAGGAGTCTGTGGCTTCCTTTGTTATGTGCATTAAATATCTTGTCATTACACATTTACACATCTAAAAATTCTCACTTGCACCTGGACAGGCTGCATTAGAAACTCATTAATACCCAGGCTAATTTTAATTATTCTCTCTCGTGTAGAAATAGATCTTAATTTAGATTAATAACAGACTTCTCTGGGGCATTTTCAAAATAAATCAGGCAAATAGTTTCCATAAATACATATATATGTATACTAGTTTAGCTTTTTTTTTGTTAACTAAAAATAGATTTTGATGCCAATATCTTCTTTAGACTGAGCAACTAAAGATCATTGTTACAGGGTTAGGCCTTTAAAAGGAGCAGATAAATTCTCTAACAAGCACTGTGTGGGTAGATGTTTGTAAGCTGCTTTTTCAAATATCACCATGAGGTGTTTTGTGGAAATGTGTAGTGTTGTTTTCTTTGCTCTCTCTGTTCTCTTTGCCCTCTTCCTTTCCATTCTCCTAAACAGTAATTAATGCCTAGGATAAGCATGGTTGCTGCTGCCATGAGAATATACTGCAGGAAGAACAAAAGAATGATGTTCGCTTTGAAAAGGAGCCAGATAATGAAAAATTATTACAGCCTGCTTAATTGCAGGCTTTTTCAGAGCAGTATGTTTAGTTTTGCATCACCTCAAAAACTAATAACTTCATGGCTTTTTAAAACCAAGATAGCAAAAAGAAGTCTGATGTCCATTATAAAAAAACAGTGATTGGGTTTTTTGTTTTTAGTGTAGTATGTGGAAAAGTTTAGACTGAATAACAGGTTTAAATAAATCATTGAACAAAAAGAAACAAATATCAGCTAAAAATACAGAAAATGTGATTCACCATTTCCTCTCAGCTGGAGTTTATTGCAGATGAGGTTCCCTGTTGCAGGAGCGGTTCGTACCTTGGGTTTTGGATGCGATAGCAGCGTCCACCTGCACCTGTGGTCCTTGGTCCTCACTGTACTGAGCAAAGGTTTCTGTCCTCCTCGGAGGTCTGTGCCCAGGGTGGCTATCCCCCATCCCTCTGGTGCTCAGGTTTAGGTAGGGTTTGCACCATTGCCATTGCTACCTAAGCAGGGCATCCCAGCTGATAGAGGTTAGAGCAGCTTTCCCACCTCTCCCTGCTTTTTAGGGGATGCTCAGCTGCCCTGTTGACTTGTGCACAGAGAGCCTGTCTGTAGTGTGATGAGCCAGAGTTCAAGGAGACCCTTCTCAGGCTTTCTGCTCCTTTCCCAGTCATGCCTGTGTTGGGAGCAGCTTCCATCCCTCCCCTGCTGCTAGTGCCTCTCAGCTCATGCTGGATTTTCTCCCCCAAAATAACCTTTCCTTCAGACTTGGAGGTGTGGAGCAGGGGATGACTTCTCAGTTATCTATCAGACACTATTACTAAGTGCTTGATCTTCATCCCATTCAAAAGACAGCCAGTACATGGATTAAACTTGGTTGGGGAATTGTTTTCCAGATTTGATATGCAAAAGAGGCAAAAAAGCACAATTTTTCAAGTATAAGAGTTCTGAGGTAGAACTGTTCTGCTCCGCCAGACTGAGGATTTTAACTGATGGTTGTTAAACTCGTGTAACCTGATCTTCTTGAGTTGGGCTCTAGACATCCATGCAACCCCCCTAACTCTGAGTGCACCATCAAAGCCATGAACTGGCAGTTTTTGTGTTTCCCTGATGGAGCAGATGTCAGCCTGATGATTTTGAACCCATATATACACATACTGTGAGCACACAAACCCCAATGGGTCTGCATTTGATTTATCGTGGATTAGACAGAACTGATCAACATAAACATGTCTTTAGAAATATCCTGGGGTTTATTTTTAAAACCAATTGATGATCTGGAATGTTCCTGTCCTTTTAACAAGAAATGTTATGCCTTATCCTTATCTTAAGATGGGTTTTAACCAGTTTTCTGTTTGTTAATACCTGAATCCTAAGTGTGACATGCATCTTCTATTAAAAAAAAAAAGTTATCTGAGAGTTGATAGGGTCTTTATTTGGATATCTGTTTTATTTGAGGGGTTTTCTCCTATTTAATATTAGCATCTGAAGAACAATTTACTGAAAGGTTGGATGAGTATGGGGGCAACTCAATTTGAACATAATCAGTTTTCTCAAGGCATTTTGGAGAAGGTTTCTGTTAAGAAGGTTTCTAGGAAAAAAGAGAGTATACTGACTTAAAATTTCTGGTATTTTATGATAAAGGATGAGAGGGGGAAAAAAAACCTAACCAAGTGTCATGGGTTTATTTACTAAATTTCAATTCCCGGTCAGGGAACCAAGAATGTCATGGTTTGACACTGGCCAAAGGCCAGTGCACCCATGAAAATATATTTTTCTCAATTTCTGCTGTGAGGTAGGACCAAAAAAGGAGCACAACCACCCAACTTAAAGCATAGAGAAGAAACTTTATTAACTAACACTAAAAAGAAGAATAAAAAAAAAAAACCAGAAACCAGAAGGAAACTTTCAAAACATCCATCCTCCCCCCACCTACGGTTCACTCTCCCGCCAAAACCACATGAAAAGACAAAACCTAGGATTTTCAGTCAATCCACCCCTTGAACAATCATTTCCCCAACCCAACAGGAAGAGCAGAGTCCCTCCTGCCTTTGCCATAGATCCCCCCACAAGAATACCAGTCCTCTTGTGGCCACACAGTTCACAAATGGCTCGCCCGCGTCTTGCCATTGTGCAACATC
>VXBU01011401.1:53536-112198 GCA_013400315.1 Bombycilla garrulus | reverse complement strand
TGGGGGTCTTAGCAGCTGCTTAAGAGATTAATATTTCCCTACCTATGTTGTTTATCTCAGAAAACATTGTTTGCAGGGGAGAAAAGAAGGGGGAGGGGTGAGCTATATACAAAAAAAAAACCTGGCCTAAAAACCAGCAACAAATACCTCAGAAGCTTATTAATCACACGTGCCATGTGCTTCTTGGGTGTAAATACTGTGTAGCACTGTGCATCATGCAGAATTTCAGTGTCTCTGTTCAGACTTTTGTTTAAAAATCATTTTTGTGCATCCCAGGAGAAATTGGAAAGTATATATGGACACACTTGTACAGAATTTCCTGCTTAAGGTTGTTATTTTGCCTTCAGTGTGTGTGAACTGGCATTAATGCTCTCTGCCTTGAAGGGGTAAATCAAGATGGTTGTTATTTTTGCCAGGTCACTGGGATGTTAACTAAAACTGCACATTTTCATCTGAAGTCCCAGGTTAATCACCTCTGTGTGTGGGGCTGGCACTGCTGTGTGCGTGGCGCAGGGGTATTTAATGCAGTTTTTAGTGCAATGGCATTTAGGCCTATGGGGCATCTATCTATGCCCTGGGTTGGCTGCTTTCGTGGGTGTTGTGTCATCTCCAGCCTTGCCCATGCTCCCCAGTGATGACAGACTGAGAAAGTCATTATCTGCCACTCTCTGGCTCCTAAAATGGAGCAACATTTGCAGTCGGGTGTTCTCTAAGATACTTTTGTTTACTTCATCAGCTGACTATTCATTTATGCATCAAATAGCACATTTGTTGAGAAAAATGAGGGCTGAAGCTTTTCACTGCTTAGATTGAGATGCAGAAATGAATCATAAATCACTTGAAGAGTCCTGTCTTTAAACTCCCTTATTGCAGTTGCTGGAAGAACATGTATTTAAACAACCATCATCAGTGCTTTCTAGCATAGGCTGTGCTTACCACAGTGAAATTGTGAGCACCTGTATGAAGGAGACTTGTAAGAAAAAATGTTTAACATAATTTGAGATTCGCACAAAGTGCTTCCCTTTTACTTTGTCCAGGTTTACATTTGCAGTGGGACTTCCAGGAGTGAGGAGTTTATAAGTTGGGTTTACGTTTGTTTTTATGAACTGCAATGTGGGCATCAGCCTCAGTGTGTCATAAGAAAATGGTCTGATACCCCCCCAGTTGTGGGTTTCAGGACTTCCTGCATCTACTCAGGCTTAGAGATCTACAAATGCTGTCATTTTGTCTATTTTTTCTGCAATATATTTTCCATTTTTCTCATAACAAATGAGAAATATTAGCATCTGGTCTGGTTTTCTGGGACTAGTTATTCTTCATGCATGTGTTTCATTTCACTAAGCTATTAACATTATTTAAATTTGCATAGGAATAATTTTACTGGGGAAATAATTAACTATAGTCTGGAACAGGTGTGCATATGCATGAAGAATATGCTGTTACTGGGAGAGCACATTCTTTGTATGATGAATGCTCTGGGATTTTTTTGAAAGGTGTGATGAAGAGGCAGAAGAGTTATTCTGCTCTTATTTGCTTCTCCTGTTTGTGCCCAAATGCATCTTTCTTTTACTAAATAGCTGTTAGTGAGTTTTAATAAATCAATTTTCTGGAGGCAGAATACTGCCCAGAGGATGCTGGTTAGTTTGTGGAAATGAATGCACTTCATGTGCTTTGGAAAGTTGTGGCTGGGAAGAGGTGTTGAAATGGAAACAGGTCACAGTTACCTGTGAACATCAGAAACATGTCAGTGATCCAAGAAAGCCACTTATGCAAAGCTTTAAACTCAATGGCTTTATTCTAATTGGAAGTACCTGGAAGGCAGCTGAAGAAAGGGGTGAGCCTGGCAAATTCTTGATTGGCATCTTCTTGTCTGGTAGGCGTAGTGGACAACTTGCCAAGATAGTTTTGTCTCTAGTCTGTGAGGTACAAAATCATCCAGGTGATGGGTTTTTACAGATTTTATGTGTGGGAGAGAAGTGAAAGCAGGAATGTACTGTAGGAAGTAGGTTGTTTGCAGGAAATCAATAATGTGAGCACAGGCAAAGGACATGTCATTTAAGGAGGAAAAGTGTAGGAAAACATCATTAGTATATATTTGAAAAAAAGAAAAGGTGTTTTGGTTGATTTAAAAAAAATTATATTTTAAAATATATTTCCTATGAGAAAGACACAACTTTATCCCAAAGTGATTTTCTTTTGTTTCATGCCAGTTTGTCTTTTGGCCTGCTGGCTGTATTGAGCTGACTGGTATTTTGAATTATTTGGCATTTTTTAACTAGATGTTTATTCCCTTTTGTGTACACTTTCAGTGTTAGTGAAGGCATGGACATTTTGGTGAGGTTCAGGCTGAATCTTCCAATGTTGCTCAATGTTCTGCCTTGAGTTAGCAGCATTTTGCTTTTCTGTCTCAGAGGAACATCATGTTGGTGGGAACAAAATGAAGCAAAGCCAGCAAGATTTTTAAATTAGATTGATTGGACTTAAGAAAACTACTTTGAGATCTCTGGAGTGAAAAGATTTAACTTCTGTTGCCTTATGCTATAAGTCAGTAGCAAAACCTCAGAAAGATTGCAGAAATATTGAATCCTCTTCATTTCTTGCAACCACATGAAAAAATCTTCACCTCTGAAAGCTTAGAGAATAATACTGAATATGCTTCTCTGGTAATGATGGCCCATTTAAAAAAAACAGCATTCCAGTTGACAAATTTTTTTGAGACAAATTATTTTAGCCTGTTAATAATCATGAAGTAGAAAACATTTGTCTGTACTCACCTTGAGTTGTAGTCATCAGTTATGTGTGGGTTTGGTGTATCTCCTTTAGCTTTTCTCATTATAACCTTGCATCCCTTCCAAAGTCATCCATTCTAATCTAGGGAAGTGGAACTTGCACAGTTTAATTCACTCTGGTGGTCTTTTCTCCTGCTTGCCTGCCCTTTCCAGCCTCCTTGTCCCAGTCCTCCTCACACCTTCTGAATCTATTTTATTTTATCTTTTGGCCTACTTTAACCATTATGTCCCTGGTGAGCTCTGTGATTAGTTCTTCTTGCCAACAAAAAAATTGCAGTAGAAGCCCATTCTCTCTTAAACCTGCCAGTGCATCTACCACATAAAAACAAGCTAAATGTAAGTTAAAGGGAGCTCACGTTTTACTGAACTCCAGCAATTCCTACAATAAACAAAAAGCCAAAGGAAACCAGCTTTGTTAGTGTTTCATTAACTTTACTGAACAGACTCAAAGGGAAATGAGCACCATACAGAAGAGCTGAATACTGTTCCAAATGCTTCAGATTATTTTCTAACTTGCATTTCTCATGAGCTGTGTAAATTGGCTAACATCTGTGAAGATGCTAAAAAATTTTTCTGCTGCTGGAAAATCAGAATATTCTTCTTCTGCAACCTGCCTCATTGCTTCTTCTCTCCTACCCTGCTGAGCCTGCTTCCAGCTCTGCTTCCAGCTCTGCTTCCATCTGCTTGTAGGTTAGCACAGCTCAGGTCTCAAAACTGCTGAACTTTGTCATGCATGACAATTTTTAGAAGCAAGATCTTCTTCAGAGTCTAAAGTATTTTTATATATGTATTTGTGTGTGCCTGGTCCCTATACTGGGGCTGTTGCACAGCCACGTAACAAATGTGCCTTTTTCCCTTGTGCCAAAACCCTTGCATATTTATGGTGGTTCTCAGCTATGCTTGCTCTGTTTGATTGAGCTCTTTCAGTTTAAACAATAAGTGTTTAGAAGGGAAATGTTCAGAGGTGGGCCACAGGCTTTCCTCTTGTGTGGCATTTTTGTGCGATGACACAGCTGCCAGGCACTGAAAGGAAATACCACAAGCTCCAGAGGGTATTGACTCAGGCAGCAGTGCTAATACTTAACAAATGTCTTTCCTGATGACAAGTTCATAGGACTCAGGAATTTTGGAAACTAGTGTGGAGTTTTTTTGCAAGTGCAGAGGAGATGTGATTAAGTGCCTCTTTGTCCTAGGCTGAATTTTTATAAAGAAAGAAGCTGTGGCTTTTTCATGGGAAGCCATATGAATTCTTCATTTTATATTTTTAGATCACAAGGGGTAATTTACTTGCCTTTTCCTTATGCCTCTTGTCAGATTTCATGTTGCCTAATCTCCTTGATCTATTAAAACTCACCTTCTTATTTACCACAGGCCAGGAGAGACTAATCTCAACTCCTAGTAATTAGTGCTTTTCTATTTCTTTGTGCTCCATGCATGGCCAACAAAGGCCTAATATAGAATGTGCATATTTTATCTTTACTGGAAGCTAACATATTAAAAGCTTTTTTCCTCTTTCTTCATAATTCTTATCTTGCCCTCCCCCCTCTCCCCCATATAAATCTGTAGATGTATTGAGCTAGTAACTCTAAGAATCAATTTAACTGTGCTGCCATAGCAGTAGCGAGAACAAGAAGTGGTAGCAGGGGTATTTCTGCCGAGGCTGAGCCCCAGGCTAACAGAAGTGTGTTTCCAGGGAACAGTGTTTCATCTGCTGCCAGACCGTGGCTCCTTCCAGGGCTGCATTGAGCAGCTGCCAGTGAAGCAGGGAAAGCCATCTCCAGGGACAGCATATGAAGAGTGCATGCACATGGAGTGCAGGTACAGCTCAGACTGTTACTGCTGGCACCCCTCTGTCCCCCACAATCTCAAACACATCAGTAGCCTTCTGGCTTTTCAGAAATGTGCATTTTAGAAACTACTTCCTGCAGAAATGTGCTCCTTTCTTTAGGCTATCATGTTAAGGTGGTGGTAGCTCCCAGTTGAAGCCAGCAGTCTCACAGCTTGTGATACCCAGGAGCTCACAGGAGTCTCCCATCTCTTGTGGCTGATTTCTGGCTCAGTGATCAGAGAAAACAGCTTGATACATTCAGCCTAGTAAAATGTGCTGCTGCTGCTGGGGAATTCAGGGTGCTTCAGAAGGGATCAACAGGCTCACAACTGAGTTTAGTGCATCCTACAGGTCGATCATGTCATGCACATTCTGGAATTACTTAGAATAGCAGAATCCAGGAATGGTTTAAGTTGAAAAGTACCTTAAAGATCATACAGTTCCACACTCTGCCATGGGCAGGGTCACCTTCCCTAGACCAAGTTGCTCTAAGTCCTGTCCAGCCTGGACTTGAACACTTTCAGCTGTCTGGGCAAGGGACTGCCAGGGCCTCACCTACCTCATAGAGAAGAATTTCTTCTTAATATCTAATCTAAACTGGCCTTCTGTAAGTTTAAAGCCATTCCTCCTTATTCTGCACATGCCCTTGTCCAAAGCCCCTCTCTGGCTCTCTTGTAACCCCTCTAGGTACTGGAAGGGGGCTCTAAGGTCTCCCCAGACTCTTTCCCAAATTGAGCAGCCCAGCTATCTCAGCCTGTCTCTGCAGCAGAGGGGCTCCAGCCCTCTGATCATCTTTGTGGCATCATGTGGACTTGCTCCAAGAGGTCCATGGCGTCTTATGCTGGGGGCCCCATATCAATAAGATGGGAACTTTTTAATCTGGATACATCCTTCTTATTTTAAGCCCATTCTGGAGAACTAAGACAGACAGGGAAAAGTAAACAGTTCAGTTGATGCAATTTGGAATACATTTAAAGTAGTAAGTTTATTGTGTTTTAATGCAGGATTTTTGAACCTTATATGCGGGGATCTCCTTAACCCCAGGAGACCCTGCAATATGTAGAAAAGTCCAGGTTTCCGGCCCATGCTGTTGAAGGAGTAGTCTGGAGTCGTTTGTTCGTATTCTCAAGGCAGTTTATTAATTCCTTATCAAAAGTAGATTTCTCTGCCCTGCCAGGGTCGACACAGAACGCATCCAGAGACACACTGTGCCCGCCCCGGGTGAGCTGTAATCTTTTATACTAAAAAAATACGTATCCAATGTTTACCATTAATTTCCAATCTGTGACCCTTACATTACATTGTCCAGCTCTCTGACAAACCAATCCAAAAGTGCCAACATCACCAAGAAGATGGAGGTTAGGAAGAAGAAGAAGAGATAACATGCCCATGTAAGAATTCTCCATCTTGACTCCCAGACCCCCCATTCCAGAATCTCAAACCCCCCTGGACATGGGTCCAAATCTTTCCCTTTTCATCTATAATTACTACTATTCTACTCTTTAAACTCTGGTGACTTGCAATTCTTCTTATAAGTTAGTTATTTGTCTCATGGATTAAAATCAAAGCCACAGGCATTCCCAGTATCAATCCAGGTTCTCCGACACCTCTGGCAAGGCTGAGAAACCTCCTGACCAGGGTTTGGATCATTCTGAGATGCCACAGGAACCCCCTGGGTTCCAACGCTTATAGAAAAGTTTGCTGCTGAAGATTGTTAGATGTAAATCTAAACCATAAGTAGATAGTTTTAAGAAAGATGTGCAAGACCCCAGCTCTAATCCCAGACAAGCACCAGCAGTGGCTTTCTGTCATTCACAAGGAGAAATTCCTGCTGTGGTTTTCTGCATTGGAGTTCAAAGCATGGAGGTCTGTGCTCTGAAGTCAAACAGGGATAGTGGTGAGCACTCTGGTAGAAATTCTGTTTAATTTTTTTATTTCACTTCCCTTTCCTGTACTGCTGTGAACACCCAAAACCATCCCCATTGTTGTAATGGGTTTTGGTTTTCAGTACCAGCAGAGGCTGAATTGTTTCCAGGGGTGACTCCAGCAGTGCCTTTGGATTGTGCACAGAGGTAGTGGCCAGTGCAGAGTCACGGGGGCTAAGTCCCAGATAAGCCTTTGGATTTTATTTGCCAGTAGAATAGAAAGAACAGAAACCTCCTCTTGCCTTTCTCTTATCATCAGTTCCATTTTGTGAGATGAAACAGGATCAAGAGCTGGACTTTGTCAAGCTGACCCTTGACAGAGATGTATGTATGGGGTTGCCAGTTTGTGGGATATCACAAGCCATCTCCTCCAATGAAAATCTTTCTCGGCTGATGAGGAGATGAACTGAAAGATGATGAAAGGATTCAAGATAGGCACAGTCCACTGCTTCAGAACAGATAAGCCCGAATGACAAAGAAAGTTGCTGAACTAGCTGAATGTTTTAGAGTGAAAACAGACAAAATCTGCAAAGTTAGTAGTTCTAAATACTCTGTCTCTCACATGCATGAAGTATAGCAACACATTGCTAAATCCAGTGGAACAGGGTAGGAGTCATACTCTTTAGGGCAATGATGTGAAATCTCAGAAAATCTCATTTCTGGGATCTTCTCAGTTCTTCTGAGCCTTGTGCTCAGGGAGCCTCCCTCCTCCTAATGTGCTTTTGTTTTACTGGGAAGTGTTCTGTTACCGATTCACCTTTGCTTCACCTTCTTTTGTGTATTTAAGCTACTTTCATAAGGAACTTAAATTTGTTTAGGATAATTCTGTTTCTCCTTTTTTTCTGCTGGTTCATCTTTTTTCCCCTACCTTCTTCCAGTATCTGTAGAACCCATTCACCAGTTTCAAATCCACCTGAAGGCAGAGCACAAGCATCCAGTCTCTAGAATTGAGTGGGGCTAATGAAAGTCTCTGGCTGTCTGGAAGGAATGTGTTCAAAGTGGTCTTCTCCATGAGGGAAATGCATCCTCAGGCTGTGGTGAAGAACACATGGAAGAAATGCTGGATAGTTTAAGGGAAATAAAGATACTGCCAGGGAGAGGGGTCTCAACAGGAGTAGTAAGGTACAGGAAAAGTGGTTTAAGTCTTCAGGGATTTGGGGAAAATGGGAAATGAGGCGGTGAGAGTGATTACTGGGAATGATCCTGAGAAGGACAAAGAGCAAGGACTGTTAATGATGGATAGAGGTGTGTGTGTGTGTATGGATATAGGGCACAAGTCCACAGGAGATCTTTTCTTGTAGCACTGTAGGCAGGAAAACTTTTTTTCTGGTGGCACTCAATTAATTGTGGTTTGGTTTGATAAATGTTAATGTATTCCTGTGTCATAAAACTGCTGTGGTAGCATGTGTCTGGCTGCGTTTGTGGATTTGAAGCAGCAGTTTTGATGTGCAAATAGGTCTGCTTTTCAAACAATGGTGCATGAACTCGTGCTGGCTTTTCCCTTTAGGTCATCTTGCAGCTTCATTCCTACAGGAGCATTATGTTGGCAAATCAAGAAATCACTTCTCCCTCTAAGCAGTTTGCTGCCACAGAGGAAGAAAATAGTTTCCCAAAGCTGGTTTTAGGATGTAAGATTTATTTTTTCCCTGGAATTACTTCAGGTACTGCATCATCTTCGTAGGTAGTACAAATCCATTTTTACATGTTTTTGTGACAGTCGCTGCTTTAGCTGCTAAATATTGATTAAAGCATTTTGATATAAATATGAACTACAAGGGAATCTGTATTAAGATGCCTTCCAACCCAAACCATTCTGTAATTCTGTGATCAGAGTCAAGGTGGCTCTGCTCAGTCCATGTATATCTGCAGAATAATTGTGCTGCTTAATGTATTTCTAGAATTTGCTCAGACTTTGCACGTTTCATGATCCAGTAAAAAAGCTTCATTTGATGAAGACTTAAATAAATAATTTAATCTGCAGATTTCATAAAACTTTATTAATGCTATTACTTTGCAACTTCTTTCTTTGACTGTGCCAGTCAAAACTAAAAAAAAAAAGAGAGGGCTTGAAGATTTCAAGCTGCATTAAAGAGTTAATGCACATAATTGATGAACAAATGGTAAAGGATACATCTGATGAGAAATATATGCAGAGAAATTGTAGCTGCCTACAAAGAACCATGAAACAGAACTGAATGAGCATCAAAATTGGAAATATATTCAGTGTTGCTTCAATTATTTTTTGCAAGCATCCAAGATCAATAAGGTTATATACTAGAGATTGCAGCATTACATCAGTATTAATAGAATGCCCTTCGTTTGATATTTAAAAGCAGTTACCATATGGTTACTTCTGAGTCCTGCTGTGACTCTGGTTTTGATGGAGCATATGTTTCTGCTTCCTATCTCCTTTGGTTGAAGTGTGCAGCAAATCAAGGTATTTTCCTAGCAGCTGGGTTTCTGTCCCTGGTATCTCAGCAGGGCAGCCTGCCCAGGGATCATTATATCACTTGATGAGAACTTCATAGCTCTGTGCAGTTCACTTTGGTGTGAGCACTTTTCTGAGTATCTGAGTGTTCCTACATCAGGGGAGGAGACTGCAGAGATGTTTTTTGCTTGGATACATTGCTCTGTTCCTCAGTTCTTGTGCCCCTCATACATCATCCCATTTAGTGACCTTCCTGCAGCTTGTCCTGGCTAAGGGATAGGTGAGCCAGCTCATTTCAGAGTTCATTATCACTGCTCCAAGCATCAATTAGTAGTGAAGTAAGAGCATGGTGGTAGTAATGGGATAATAGCACTTTCACACAAACAATCATTTTCATCTGCCCTCAGGGACATGAGGAATTGTCTTCAAATGCTTCAGCCATAAACTCAGAGAGATGGAATCACTGTTCACCATCACTGCAGCATGTTCTGCAATAAGGAAATCACCTGCTTAGGCTATGTTGCTGGATTTGGAGCAGTTAATCAAGAGTGCACAGCTGAGGCCCTGAGTAAGGCAGAACAGAAACCCCTCTGCCAAACACAGCCTCAAAATAAAGAGCGGGGATACAGATCGGCAGCTTTATTTTCCGAATGAAAATGAAGAGCCTGTAGTTAGATTTCTGCATTTGAAGAAGTATTGGATGTGAAAGCTTGTGCAGATGAGTACAGGAGGAGTCCTACTGACTGTCAGCTTTCATTTCTCAGTCAAAGGATGTTTCTCTATCCATGTAGTGTGGATCAGAGTGGCTGCCACCTGGGGGACCACTCCACACCAGCCTCGGTATTGATGGCAGTGGGAGGGAGGGCTGTGCAGGAATGCTCTGGCTCAGCATACAATGTGGGATGGTGTCAACCACTCTCAGTGGGATGAGAGCCTCTCAGTAACAGCATAGAAGTAGAAATGGAAGAACTTGAGTGTAAATACCTGAAAGTTACAGTGCAGGACATAGAAAGTGTGGGTGCTTGTGGATGATGCTTTGGGTCACGCTGGCTTTGTGGCAAACACCAGCAGGAATGGTTGGTTCCAAGGTGAATGAGATCGCGGGGCTTTTCTGCACATCCCGAGTCGCTGTTCCTCTGTATCTCTGTTCCTTGTCTGTACAACAGGGACATGGACCTTGCTTTTCCACCCCTTTTTGCCTGTTTCTGCCTGTATTGCATGCTAGTTGTGGCTGATAGTGTTTCTTACCAGGTATACAAATCCTACCTGAACTCCAAGAACACTGATAAAAGGACTAATCAAAGCCATCTCTGTATATATAGTTGAAGCAACAATCATGTGGATTATCCTAGGAGAGTCTGTTTTCTACTGAGAAACTGTTTTAATAAAAACAAGCCAACAAACCCCTGCAAAAAGATGAGGTTCAAGAATGTAAATGTGGTTATTTATCAGTTTTGATTCTTTTTCAACAGACCTTGCAGAGAGTTCTCAAAAGCTGTTAACATAAATATGGTTATGGACCAGTAGCCAACTCCAGTTGCCCCCAAACCATCGAACAAACTAATTCTCTTTCAGTCCTTCTGGAACACAGTAAGGTGATAAACAGAAGGAAACTGGATCCCATTTGCTACTCTGTGGGGGGTTGTTTGGCTAGTTTTGTTATTTTTTGCAAAAAAAGATATATCTTATGTGTATGTACTAGCAGGTTTAAAAAAGAAAAAAGGAATTATCCCCAGTGTACTTCAATCAGATAGGAGACGGGGGATTAAGAGGAGCTTTAGTCTCAGCTCATTAATTGTGCAGGCTAAGGAAGTACAAGCAGTGTTTTCTTGTCTCTTACGTTCCCTGTGCTGTGGAGTGAAAGAGCCCCAAGCTACTGTGTGTAATAGGTATTGCAGACATTCCTTTGTGTTTGTAACATACATAGAAATCCTGGGCAAATCGTGCCTCAGAAGTGCCAAGTATCTTAGAATATTTCAATGAAAAATTCAATTAATTGAAGCCGTTCTTGTGCTTTGGAAGGTGATGGCCTTGATTATAAGGAGAGATGGGTACAGAGTGCAGGTTACAAATCTAAGTCAGTCCTTTGTTTCTTGCCAAGGATTTAGAAATAAAAATGAGTGTATTTAAAAATTAAAAATCCATCAATTAATCAGACGTGATAAAATATTTAGTGAGAGTATTGTGCAGTGCAGGTGGTTCAAGTGAATGCAATAAATGTGCTGCCCATTTTTAGGTTTTCCTGTGCTGCTGAGGTTGGGAGGAACCCCATACCAGGCTAATCCTGCCCCAGCACCTGTGGGGCAGGAATCCAAGCTGGGCTCTGGTTCTAGGCCATCTCCCTGCTCCCATGTGTAAAGAGCAACCCCTGCTCCCTTCCTGGTTGCAGTAATGCTCTTTCTCTTTTCACAGCAGAAAAAGCAGCTCAGTGCAATAAACCTCATCCCCATTCCCATGAGGCAGTGGCCCCTGGTGACCTGCCCTCCCTGGAGCTGCAGTAGAGGGGGTAGATGGCTGTGCTGGTGAGGTGTGGGAGGAAGAGGCAGCCTGACCCAGAGAAGGGGGTTAATGCAGCTTTCCCACGTAGAAGCTGAGATAGTTGGAGTGCTCCAGGTGTCACCCTGCCCGGAACTGCCCCTGGCTGCCTCTTACCCTCTGCTTTTACAGAGAAAAATCATGTTCTGCTGCAAATCAGTGTGTAGTTAATCTATAAAAGGGAAAAAATATTTTTGTAATATAAGATGTAGAACAATAAACCTGGAAATACTAGACATAGAAAAAAAATCAATGTATTAATAATGTATTCCTGTGTGGCCTTAAGAATTTTCTTTAATTACTAACCTGTTTTGTGACCAGTCAGGAAAATCAAATATCTGACCTCTCTCACTGCCAAGTAATAAGCTGCCTAATTATTAATTGCAGGAAAATTTTGTGATGGGCCACATTCAAAAATTCTTTTGTGTTTTTGGGAGTCACAATGCAAGTGGGCTTTGATTACTATGAGCATGTCAATCCTAGCAGTCCTAACAAGTTCCCTGGAAAGCGTTAGCCTTTCCCTAAGACTGGGCTTTGCCTCGTAAGCTCTCTGGGAGTTGTCGTGCAGCCTGTTGGCTGGAGCTGTCAGGATGCCCTGGTTTACTTGGGCATCAGTTGGCTCTATCCAGGCACCATCTGCTTGGAACCTGCTGCTGCAAGGGGAAGTTTGCACTTGAAATGGTGCTAGATCAGATCAACACATTGCTTTGCATCCTGATTGTTAAGTTCTTGGGAATCAGAAGGAAAAGTAGCAAAATATTTTATCTTTGGGTATAAATTTGAAGGTAGACTAACACTAGATTAATAATCTGAAAAGAAAAAGGAGTGTGTATGGGTTAAAATGCTGTACCACTTTTTCTCAGCACCCAAAAATATTTGTCTTTTATGATATGCTACAATGATTAACAAGGGCATATCTGGGATTTAAAGACTGTCTTCTAGGATATGCTGACTGATGTGAATTAAGCAAAAGCAGTGAGATGGATCATGCAGTTAACCCAATTAATCTTCTTTCCTTTTTTGCTGCAGTGGTTTAAAATAAAAACCTCCAAACTTTCCCATGATCTTAAAGAAAAATGCTCCCACATCAGGGACTTCAGAAGGAAAACTCTTATTGTAATCTCACAGCAGGACATCAACTCCCAGCAAGCCAGGAGGATAATGCTATGGGCAAATTGAGCAAATATCCTTGCCTCTCCAATCAGCCAGTATTTGAAGGGTATTATCCTTGCTAAACTTGTCATCCACTTTAAATGGAAGTTGGACTGCAAATGTATGTACTCTGCTTAGTGTGACTTTTGAAGAGTTGCCTCTGCAGTTTAGAGGTTGGATTTAATTCTTAAAGACCTAACTTTGCAGCAGCTTTATTTAATCTCTGTTTATTTGCTTTGCTATTCTCTGCTTTATAATATAGGCAGTGTGTAAGGAAGCTACTAATGAATAATTAAAGTAAACAAAAAACATGTTGGAGAGAAAAAAAAAAGCTGAAAAGTTGAATATCAAATCTGATTCAGGAAATTTCTTTCTTGAAGTAATCAGAAAATAACTGCTGTTACTGTATTTTGAGGAGCAGAAATAACCTTTTTTGACATGGAGTAGAAAGGGTGATGTGCTGGAATATTTAGTGAAATTGTGGGTCATTCTCTCTAGCCAGTACATTCCACATAATTAATTGAATTGTGAAAGCTTCTGCTTGTTGCTGTCAGTTGCCCATTTGACTTCTCTATTTTGTCCTATTATAGTCATTTCCAAGCTGGATAAGCCCAAGTATTTTTCAGTCTCATAAATACATTGCTTCCATAGACTTCGTTACCTAAATCTCCTTCAACCATTACATAGGAACTGCAGCCTTCAATAGGCTTAGCCAAGTCAATGGACACAGCATAAAAGGCACATTTTCCTCTTTTAATATGTATATAATAAATCTGTCTCTACATATGTAAATATATACATCATGTACATGATGTGAGTGGAGGAAGAACGTGTGTGGGGGGTGTGTCTGTGTGCAGACTGGAGACAGTCTGACCCTTTGATGTAGCTGCTGTAATGAACCAGATTATTTCTTCATTGTCTTTTATTTTACCAATCTGTAGACATTTCCCTGAAACACAGGAGATGTCTTCTAAAAAGCAAACCCACAACATACAGCCTATTGTCAGTGCAGGGGTAGCAACGGTAGTGGTGGCTCCTTATGGCTCATTTTGCATCTCCAGACTCTCTGCTCCATTTCTCTCCTAGCAAAACACATACATATTTGATGGGTTTGCATCAGAAATTCATCCTTTCTGTTCTGGTATGTTTGAAAGGCTGGCAGCTGGGGATTTCCACTGATGGCAGATCTTCCCACCTAACTGTGCACCACAGATCAGCAGTTTAGCAGATCAGGGTGGTATTATGATTTAAAACTGCGGCTTTATGAACCAGAAAGCCTCCTACATCTGAACCAAAGGTGATTTAGTAAATTACACTGTATACAGTGCTCCTCAGTTTCAAAGTAAAAAATTATCTGAAAGAACTGACTTAAAATGAGCTAAATAATTTTAGCTGTTAAATTGCTCAGCTTCATATCTAAAAACATGTCACTCTGACTTTTGAATATATTGCCTTTAGCAAGCTGAATAGGATGAATGCCCAAAGCTTTCAGAAACTACTGTAAGTGGAGCAAGTGGTTAACTGTTCCCCTTAAGATCTAAAAAGAACAGTATCACAGCTTGGAACATAGATAGTGATATTTGTCTTCCTGCAGCATCAGGTTTGATTTCTCCTGCTTCATGTTCCATGTCATGGAATCCACAAGAAAGACATGGGTTTTTACACTGCTGTTGAACTTCATTCTGGAAATAGTCCTGTATCACTCTGGTAATTTCCAAGAGTGAATGGAGAGCTAAGAAAAGGGAAAGGAAACCAAATAATTGCTAGAATTCTTTCTCTAAAATCTGATGTATCAGTTTTATAGGACTAATGTCCCGGTAGAATCTTTGCCTATTCTTTCTAATCAGAAAGGAAAATAAATGTTAAAAACATGAGTATTTCCTCCCTGGTGGGATGTAACTTAGTTTCCTACTGAAAGATCTCTGACAGAGCTCATGTATTATTGAGTTTTTTTGTCACTCTTTGTACATGAGCTAATTAATAATTTGTATGTTTTCAAACAGAAGCCTGACTAAAATCAGCCCTGACACAAATTACTGCCTGGACTCTGCCTATCAAGAGATGAGCTTTCCTTGAAACCTAGCTCTGGCAAGGTTGTCTCTGGTGATTCAGATGATCATAATGATCCTGATCTCCAAGTATATTTCCATAATTTAAAGGAAGGGGTTCTCCATTAGCATTTTCAAATCTTTGGATTTATTCAGATGGGAAGTAACAAGGGACAGAAGGAAATTAAGAGGAAATGTCCTGGCTTTTGAGAAACAGTCTCTTAATATTTCCAGGTGTCTCAGCAACAGAATGGAATGTTAATTTTCTTCTCTGGGATTTGGGAATTGGTGCTTTGTGGAGATTTTGAAAGATAATCTAAACTGTCTGAACCTCGTCCCATGCCTTGGTTGTGATAAATTCCCAAAGCAGCTAAAGGGGAAGTCCAGTTTTGAAAATGTACTAACAGTGAATAAAGGAATAATCTCTAAGCGCCACACAATGTGTGTTTTTCTTCTCTTTAGGGAGGAAGAGTGCAGTGCTACTCTGGGAATTGCATCAGACATGACACCTATAATGAAGGCTTTTGCCCATTAGTTTAATCTGATTTAAAAGGAAGATAAGAGGAGAAAAGATTCAATATCATAAATGCAGTATTTTTTCATATCTCCTGCTGTAAACTCAGCCCTGAGGCTGAATACAGTGTGCGTTGAAGGCAGTGCTGAGGAACTGGAGTTCCCATCTTGTTATACTCTAGCTCTGCTGCTGCAGTGGTCTGTCCGTCTGGCAATGTGAGGGCAATGTCCAGCAGATGCCATAGCATGGGTCACCAATTTCTTACTTTCTCATTGTCCGAGCAAGGCAGGTGCATTTCAGATTGTAAATGACAATTTTCAGACCTCTATCAATATCTGTTAATAAAAGTAGTGATATTTTTATGTGAAACCAGTGACTCCCTAAAGCAACAGACAATAGGAGCTATTTACTGTGGTGTGTCCGACGCGTTAACTGCATTAAGCCTTGTGAAAATACAGCCCTAGGGCAGTGCTGGAGTCCTACTGACCTAGAAATTGTAGCAGCTATCCTGTGACAAAATCAGAAAGTACAGCACTGCACAGCAAAGGGCTTTGGGGTTTTAAAATAAAAAGTAATTGAAGCAGACTTTCCCTTGGATGACCTGGCTCACCATGTGTTGAGGAGTCCCTGTTGCGCCATGAGATAACACTTCTAGCCTCTGACTCTGGGGATGGGGAGAGGGAAGTTTGCAGCCAACACAACATCTCTGCTCTCTAGGAAACATTTTCAATTGCTCTGCTGTTCATTCCTATGGCAAAAAGATGTATTAATCGGGTGACAAAATTTCACACTTGGTGCTGGTCCGAGCAGGCACAGTGTAATACAGTTACTGCTATTCAGGCAGTCTTAAAGACTTGGTGAAGATACTGAATTCAGCTGATGCATGTGCTGGCTGAAAGGTGCAGGAGGACACTTCAACCTGCATGTGTGAACTGCAGAGGAGAGGAAGGGGGTAGCATTGTGACCCCCAAGGGAGAAGGTGATGAGTGTCTGTTTGCCTGGTATTTTTCTCACTTACAGGATGGGTGATGATTTCTTCATATTTTGTGGCACTGACAATCAAATCCACAAGGAAAAGCAAAAAGTCTAATAACACAGGTAATTATTTCTGAAAAAAAAACTATCACTATGGACTTTGTTAGGGTGCTTTGGAGAGACTGTAGTCCCTCAGACTCTGTTTTCTTGACTAGGCCTAATATAGCTACTACATGGCTGTTATTATAGCTGTAGCTCTTGCATTTATCGTCTCTAAACAAACACCAGAAACTCGTAGCACAGTGTGGAAAATGAGTTTGTAACTCATGAAGAAGAAGTAGAATTTGAAAAATCTCAGTTTAGGATGAGCTTGATCTATGGAATAAGACTTGAAAAGATACTTTCCAGGTAAAGTGTTGGCACTGGGTGGCCTGTTGAGAAATTAAAAGTTGCTTTGTCAGGAATGAACTAACATTGGAGAGAACTATTGTGGGAGGCACTCTCACTGTCCCAGTGCTTAAGCAGCTGAACAGCAAATACAGGCTGCTCAATTACAGAGCTCTTAGTGCAGTGCAGATTCTTCAGTTGGGTTTTGTAGCTGGTCTTTTACAGTTGGCAAAATTATGCTCATTCCTCTAAAAAAACCCTCTGAATCAGTAAGAGACAGTGCTATACTTTAAAAAAGTATAAGAATTATGGGTAGCTGAGGCAGTATCTAGTTTTCAGCATTTCATGCAGGAACATGGGAGTTCCAGCCTAATAAAATTTGTATTTCTTTTGGATCATCTTTTAATTTTTTTTAAACCAAAGTAACTGTACTTAGATCTATGTAACCTGGATACATAATCTCTCCAAACCCTCTGGATGACATCCATCCCAGAACATTTTATCTTTACTATTGCAAGAAAATACTTTAATTTCTTTCATTGAAGATAATACTTGTACTGCAACAGTTTGGGAGTGTTTATTTGGTGGAGCCTATGTTTACATGAGAGACCTTTGTTAATTTAGTTCTCAGCAGCTATAAAAGTGAGCTGCTTCTGCTGAATGCATAATGCTTTCACTTTGGAAAAAAAGCACTGGGATCCAGGAGCAACACTTGGTTTATAAAGGCAGGGCATTCCCTCTGAGCATCTCAGGTGCCAAAAGTGGTTGTCAGGCTCTGTGCATTCTGGAATAGTTTTCAGGATAAAATGAACTTCCATTTTTCTGTGCATTTGCAATGAGCTCCAGTGACAAATAGTTCCCTTTGACATTTCAGCATGATTGTTGTCTTTTATAGTTAGATTCTTGGCTGAGAACAAATAACTCAGTGTGCTGCCGTGGGGTTCTGTTGCTTCTCGAGTATGTGGATTTAAACTATATTAAAAAAACTAGAGGAATCAGTTAATATTCAAAATTATTGTGTCAGTCTGTTCGATGTAGATGGATGAAAGCACAGCCTTGACTGCCTTAGGTCTCTGTTTGAAAACTTGCAAATGTTCCTGGAGAGGAAATTGTTATTGCTGGAGACTTTTAAAATATATCTCTACTGCTTGTGGGTTGACTCCATCCTCCAAAGTCCCAGGATTCAACACTGAGCTGAAAAACCCCAGCTTGCATACCACCTTGGGATTGCTGAAAGGAAGTGCTGTAGCTCTCTGGCAGTTGTATTTTATAAATATTACACTGGGGTCAGCCGTAACCAAACACACTGTAAAATATATGGCAAAGATTTAGAGATTTCCTGGCAATAATTTTGACATGTCCTGTTTTATTAGTCTTCATGTGATTGTTTCTCAAGAGGTTGCTTTATTCATGCAGTACTAGTGCAGTACTGTGGATACAGACTTAGTTGCACAAGGGCAGTGTAGGAAAGTTGTGTGCAGCTTGCTCTTAGGAATTAGTTTTCCTCCAAAATTCTGTTTTCCTGATCTGAGGCATTACATACTCCATTTAGTTTGTGTACAAAGACTTACTAATGTGGGTGGTTTAAGAGAATGCATCAGTAGGTTTTATCTTCCTTTCAGTTCATGTTCATCGAAACCTAGGAGTTCAGCAAAAACATGGTTTGCCCTTTTGGATTTATTTGAAATAAGAATAATTTCAGCTTCAGAACAGGAGGAAACAGTATTTTGCCCCTTCAAAGATATGAAAACTGATTCGGATAGTTGTTTCTTGAGGAAAGGGCTGGTTGTCACCTCAGACTTTGGAGGCTGTTCTTAATATGTGTTTAAGTGGCTGATGAAACCCTGCAATTGAAATTAAACTGAAGCATTGCAGGAGGCAATGTCTGCAATGGGAGCTACTTAATCAAGTAAGCAAAAAATACTTTGGGTTTTGTGGAGTAAGATGTTAATTCAGAAGCCAGGTTTTCCTTGCTCATCATCACTTGTGGGAGTTCAGGTCCCCATGTCTCACCTTCAGATTTAGAAACATGGAGTATCCTGATTGCAAGGGACCTACAAAGTTCGAATCCAGCTTTTGGGACATGGTCTGTTTTTTTGGTCACAGGCTCACAGAATATTCTGAGTTGGAAGGGACCTACAAGGATCATTGATTTGAGGTTGTGCAGGCTATGTTTATACTGATAAATAAGTGAACTTAGCCAGTTGTTCATCCCCTCTGTTAACCAGGTCCTGCCAGTTCATCCCTCTGCTATGCTGCAGCAACATCAACCAAGGACCAGTTTTCCTTGTCTCCCTTCATCCTGCTCTGTCCTCTAGCACTACCTCAATGCATCTTGAAGCCTCACGTACCCCTTGATGCCCTTTATGCCACAACCCAGGGCATGAAACACACATCCCAATATTTCCTGCCATAAAACTTCCCAGCTGCAATGCAGTCGTTGCCTTATTTCAGGCACTTAACGGCCAGTGAACAACTCCTGCCCCTGTTTTATTTAGCTGTAGTCAAGGAGACTAGAAAGACTGGGATGTGATTAATGAGCAGAGATAAAGCTGGCAGGGTCTCGTTTTCCTTGTCCCCAAGGAAACAGAAAGCAGCTTTAAGTGAATGGGCAATTTCTGCTCAAGATGGAAGTTCATTGGTACTTAAAAACACAGCAACACATGTGCTGGGTACTGCCCCTCAATCCTGGGTTGCAGTCGGGGCTTCCCCTGTGGCCCTTTGCAGAGCAGCCATCGTCGCAGCTTGTCCCAGGTTGTCATCTGTCATGTCAGGCTCACACAGTTTTTGGCTGTTGGCAGTGATTCTACAAGCAGCCAATGACAAGCTGGGTTTGGAAGAGCTCAAAATAGAAATAGGAGCTGATTGCTTTTAGCCTGTGCAAGCAATGTCAGGGAAGTCTCACCTCTATTTCCTTGCCTAGTGTCAGTGTGCTCTCTTGCCAGCTGCCTAGGAATTCCTGAGAGTAGGGACTTTGTGTGATGGGACTGAACTTAGCAGAGGCTCCCCAAATCCCTTGCTGTCCTTTCTCTGCTGTGTCAGACTCTGAAATGAGAGCACTGCACTTTCTGTTTGTCTATGTGGAGCATCATTTTAAACTCTGGTAAAACAGAAAATATTCTGGTTGGGTCACAGTCTATTGTTTTGAGGGGATGAAAGCCTCTTCCACCCTTTCCTTCCTCCTGCAAGTTAGGAAAAGCATCAAACAAACTGCTTGAGGTAAGCCAGGCCCTTAGAAGGCAAAAGTCCTTGCTGATGGTAGAGATTTGAGCAGATACCTGGGCTGTGTTGAGCTGGGTTAGTAAGCCTGACTCAGTATCTATAGGCTGACTGTATTGCCAGCAGGCTCCTGGTGGCTGATCATGATTCCAAGGTTCCTGCCTTTGATGTGCAGGGGCTGGATGCTTTTCCCTCATGCAGCCTGGCGAGTTGGGGGTGTTGTGGGAAAACGAAAGCATATGCTGCCTGTTGGCCCAGAGGCTGCCCCAAGCAGTCACAGGGTTTGCTGGGGAGCTGAGGGACCAATGTGTGCTCCTTGGATGGTCCCAGTTTGCTTTCTGCTTGAATAGCCTTCTGAATAGTTACTTACTTTTGAATTACAGGAACAGGCTCCAGCATCCAAAAAGTAATAGAGACAAGCACAGTTTCTGGGAATTAACAAAGAGTGTGCAGTGAAGGGTATTTTCCTTCCTAGCAGCATTTTTAAATTATGCTATTACTTGGGAAATATAATGCTTGTGAGAGCTACCAAGCTTGGAATCTGGAGACTGGATTGAAACATGCAGCATGAACAGAAGCAGTGTTCTCTTCACATACACTCACCTTGCTGTAGAGCCTAGGACTTATTGTTGGGTGCTCTTCACTTCTTACCCTTCTATCTGTATTTATGGTGAGTTGTGCAGTTCTGCATTAAGAACTGAGTTTATCCTGAAGAAACATTCAGTAGCTGTATAGAATATTGTTCTGTTTTGTCATTTAAAACTCTTGTAATTTATTTTGTGAAAGTGGAAATTGTGACTTTACTGTGGGAATTTTTCTTCAGTAGAATAAGTCATCTGGTTTCTTACGTATTGGTAATTGCCTTTTTGGTATAGCAATAGTGCGATCATTTAATTTTTTAAACATGGGCAAAGGTCTGATAACTACTTTTATTATCAAGAAAGCAGACCCCATTTCCAGTTTCAGGGTAGTAATTTCCTCAGGTATCTCACTGCTGCATAACTTAGGGAATTTTCTGTGATTCTAGATGGAATTGCTTTTGGAGAGAAATTAATCTTTCTTTTAACCTTTGCTGCCTAGACATATGCAGTTGAAGTGACTGCCTTAGGGCTCCTTTTATAGTTAGAAGAACAGAAATAAGCATTTTTAGGATGTGATTCACCTGAACTATTTTAGGTACACGCCGTTGGATGGCTCTCAGTGCTCTAGCAGTGCTATTTCTCCCCTTTGATGGCAAAGGGAGTTTTAGCTGGTCCTGGCTTTCAGCACAGTCACATCTTCTTCAAATAATCATTCCTTCTGTGTCCATCCTGTGTCCTAGATTTGTGTTACATCCAAAGTGATCTTTTTTCAAGCTAATTCTCAACTAATACAGCCTTCAAGCATGCCAGGCATCTATTGCTGTGCTTTGAAAATACAACAAGATTTGTGCTATTTTTTTTATTTGATACTTTCATTTTTCTGCTTTTCACACTCATTATTCCTTCAGCAGTGGGATTATATACCAACTCAGCCTGCCTTGTATGACTGAACCCTTTGAATTCCTTCAAACCATTAAAATTCTAGTATGGGATTGCCTTGGAAATGTGTAGAAAGTGTGTAGAAAATGCAGAAGAAAAGTAGAGAAAATGTCTTGTGTGGTTGAAAGAAATAGTCACATCAATCAAAAATATGGGAAGTAATTAAGCTTATGTGGTGCTTTTTTAGCTTTAGTGTCAGTTTTGCGTAGTAACAGCTGATGGGAGGTGGGATGAAATCATGGGTTCCCCAGGCCCTTGCACTTTTCCTGTTTCATTAACCTGTCAGGTTCTCCTCAAGGTAACAGTGTGTTTTTAATAGAGCTGCCCAGCTGCTTGCCTGGAGGCTGGGCCTTCAGACTCCCAATCTTTTCAGAATTGACCTGAAGATGCTCCTACAAGTCTGAAGCATTGTACTTGGTCCAAGGAGGTGGCCCAATAACTGTATTACAAAGCTTAGAGTTTGGGGTTTTTTAAATCTGTATCTCATGCTTTCTATTTGTTTCTTTGTAGAAGTGAACAGCAGTGCAGCTAAAAATTATAGGTAGCCTTCAAAACTGCCCTATAAAGACCAGTGAAGAGGTTATGTAGATGGAGAATAACCAAAGTATTCAATTTGGCTTTAATAATCTGCCTATCTTAATGATGATACTATAAAATGGAACAAATTACAATAAGAAAATGTCTTCTATGCATGAGTGCACAAGGAAAAAATGGCTTGCTTTTGATCCTGTTGTTCTCCTAGCTGGACTGACAGCTGGCCAGAGTTATGGGAGGTGCTGCATTGCCACTCTTCATTTCCTTCATCTGGAACATACATAGATTTGTTTATACAGGGCCATCTTTCTTCTTCAAGCAAGGTGGATATTTCTGCTCCATAGAGGGATGGCTCACTGTTGCATCCCAAAGGCTATAAATATGCTACAGTCTGCAGCATATTGGCTCAAGCTCTGATTTAGTTGCTGGTGAGCAAGTCAGTCATCCATAATGTCCACGTGAGATGCTGGAAAGCTGGCCCATATTCTGAAGTGGGGAAAGAAATGAAATGTTGATATTAATATGTGTATTATGGATAATATATGATCATTATTATTAAATCCACTGGCTTAGGTCTGGGCTCAACTGTCTTTGGTGGTGCAAGGAAAGGCTGGGCCTTAGCTCACACTCACCAGGTGTCCGTGAGAGAGCCTGTGTCACTCCTGTGTCACCCCTGCTTCTTCCAGCAGCTCCCTGGGAGTGAAACTGCCAAGAAGCTACTGTCAGTTTTGCCGGAGATTTGATCCTTAACTTTTGTTTGGACTGACTGCATAGTAGGAATAGAATTAGTTTTAGTCCAGCTGCATCCACTGAGGCCAAAAGTCATGCTCTCATTAGCCTGTAATCACACACACATTGCTTCTGCTACCCCTCTGCATTTTAACATAGGTAAGCTTATGGAGCTCATTAGATTTAGTGGAGATGTCAGTCCTAAACCAGAAAGCCTGTTTTTGTTTTAATTTCCTGGCACAAGCACAAATCTCAGTGACTTTTGGATGGCATGGAGCAGTATCCATTCTCTCTTCTGTTCTCAATTTAAAATTAACAGCTCTGTGCTAACGGCTTAACATAGTTCAGTTTTTATCACCACACGATCCCAGAATGTCTTTGGGTTTTGTCAGCCACGAACACCAGAAATAATCCCTCATTAGGCTGAATTGTCTGGACACAGCACAAGCTAGGGAGGCCAGTGCAAATAGTTTTGTATTGACAAGGGCTTCCTGTTTAGTACAAGAAAGTCAAGGCACCCGAGGTGAAACGGCAGCAGCAGATTAAAATTTCATCTCAACGGGTGCAGGGAGGCTACAAAAAACTCCCAGTCCAATAAAAATAAAACACCAGTTTTTGGCCACTGGCAAGACTTTGTCTTCAGAAGGCATTCCAGTAAGTCACTCTGCACATGGCACATACTATTTTCAGCCTATTGTGTTTTTGAGAGGGAAAAATAACAGATTTTGGCTGGAGGGGACTTTTAGAGGCCATCTAGTCCAACCCCTGCGATGAGAAGTGACATCTTCAACCAGATGAGGTTGCTCAGAGCCCCATTCAACTTGGCCTCAAATATTTCCAAGGATGGGGCATCCACCATCTCTCTGGGAAACCTGTGCCAGTGTTTCATCACAAAAAGCATCTTCTTCATATCTAATTGAAACCAGCACCCTCTTAGTTTAAAACCATCAGCCTTACAATGAGCTTAAAGATTTTTTTCTGCTTTTATTCACAACAGAGGCTGAACATTGAGCATTCAGTAGAAGGGTGTTAAGAACATCTACAAGGTGCAGGTAAAGAAAGATGAGATTTTTTTTATTTTGCAGCATTTTGATCATGCTGCAGTGTTCAGTGTTGGCAGTGGGGATAGTGGCCCTCTGTGAGCAGTCAGGCTCTGTGTGATGGGATCTCTACACCCCTGAGGATTAGACTTTGACAGGCTGCTGAGAGACACTTTAACTTCTTGCTCTCCTATTCTGTCATTTCAGGATGATACAGTAAGTGTGTCTTTGATGCGTCTGTCTGTGTGTTAGAAATTATTCTGTATAATTGGGTGCTAGAATATTCCATATCATCTGTTTATCTGTTTATTAAGGCTATCTCCATCTTTTTCTACCACAGAGTTGCTATCTCTCCAACTCCATGTAGTAACCTGAGAAAAGGAGATTCCTTACTTATGTTAAATATAAACCCTGTATGCTTGAATAAAACTATCATGTTGGAGCATCTAATCCCATATATATCCATAGATATCACTGCTATCCAAGCAGTCTGTTTTTATTTTCTTAACTACTGCATTATTTATATGTTGCAGAAGTCTCCTGGACAAAAAAAAAAAAAAAAAAAAAATCCCATGTGGCTAAATAGCAGCCCACTTTGGCTAAACCACCATGGTTTTGTTTCATATAAATTAATTCTATTTTAAAGCCTAGGATTGTCTACATTTGTTCTGTTGCTGCTTAGTTCAAATTTATCCATCCACCAGATCCTTGTGATCCCCCTTAAGATACTTACAGAGCACAAGAAGATCCTCCCTGTAGCCTTCTCATCTTCAAATACATATGCTTAAGCGCCTCATCCTGTCATCTTAGCAAAGGCCCTCCCTGTGTTTGGCCAGACTCCCATCTCTCTTATGAATATTCTCCAGAATGTCTGTGTTGCTCATATGACCAACTCCAGCTCATGCCCCAAAATGGCCATTTGTAATGGCATAGTTTTTTGGTTGGTTTTTTTTCATGTTTAGAAATGGTCCTGTGCTGAGTTGCAGGAACCAGCACATTGTTCTTTCCCTGGGAGGGGTAGGTGTGCTCTGGGCTTGGCTTTCATGGCTGTCAGGGAGGAAGGAGGAAGCTGCAGAAAGTGATGGTGGTGGTTCTGCTGTGCTATGTTGATGACAGTAACTAACTGACAGAGTGACTGCTTTAAACAGGATGCAAGGTCAGCAAACTTCTCAGCAGAGGCTGTTATGGCCTGGAACATACAGATGACAGCAATGGAAATAGCTGACTGTTCCCAAAATACATGGCTTACACTGAGGGTAGTAGAGAGAAGCCACACTTTTTTGCAAAACTCACGCAATAAATGTTTTCCATCCTGTTTTTTTCTTCATCTCAAATGCAAAGATTACTGGTATTGAAACATTTCCTTGCTGTATTCACAGCCTAATGTTTGATTTACTTCATTATTCACAAAAATTACTGGTATTGAAACATTTCTTTGCAATATTCTCAGCCTGATAATTGATTCACTTCACTATTCATGTCTGCCACCAAGTGAAACTTTGGACAAGCCTGCATAAAGTGCATTGAGAAATGAATGGGCAAGCAGTGGTGGAAAAGCTGTAAAGGTGTGATTTGTATAATTGCAGGCCAGAAAGGAAAAGAAATGTTAGCCCAGCCTCATGCTTCTTGTTCCTGACAGCATGGCAAGAGCAAAGGGCTGGAGGTAGGAGAATACAAAACCTGAGTGATCTGGTATACAGAACTGTGAGGCTGAGCTGAATATAGAAGAGTTCTTTGTGTTACCAGTTGTGCCATTTTTAGTCCTTTCAGTGTCACAAGGCTGCTCCTTAGTGTAATGTCCAGTTTAAAAGCATGGTTTGTTTGTTTTTTTAGAAAAGGGTTATAACCTGGATTCTTTTGTCCTTTGGTTCTTGAGCCTTTTTCAAAATACTTTTTGTGTTTGAGGGAGAGAAGAATTGGTCTTGCACAAAATCTCCTCTCCTTTGATGCCTCTCAGTCATGTTGATCCTGAACTTACTTGATGTTATAGCTAGATGTCAACCTCAGATGTGAATCTGTCACTCACATTTGTTTTTGCTCCTTGTCTCTCTGTACCACAGGACTGCTGAGATAGGATGAGAACTGGGACTTGCCTTCTTCTCAAAAGCCTGACCTAGGGGTTTAATTATTAAACTTAACAGAGCCAGTAGAAAGGATTTACTTTTAACAGGCTTGGAGGAACATCTGTGCTCATGGTGAAGTTTGGCTTTCTGTTGACTTTTCTGTGGACTCCTTGTTTTGCAGATAAAGCCTCTGCCCATAAAGGTCTACTCACACTCTTTCTCCCAAAGCCTTCCCTCAGTGATGCAACCTTAATGGGTTCCAGGAGCTTTGATAACAGCTCCACACAGGCCAGTGTGATGAGACACCTGGGCAAGGGCAGAGTCAGACCTTGGGACAGTGACAGCAGCCAGTGCTGAAAAAGGGTGATTCAGCTGTTTGGTGACTCAGCCAACATGAGCCCAAAGCCTTGTCAAACAGCAGGGCACATTTGGGCAGGGGAGAGGATGCATCAGCTAGCAGAGATTGTGAGTCACAGGGTGACTGATGCTAGGAGCTTGCTGTATCTCCCGGAAGGTTATCTCAGAGAAGAACAATTACTTTACAGATCCTGAGTCATGCTTGGGAAGTGCTTCCAGAGCTTAAAAGATTAATGAAAGCACAAAGGTCTTGATTTAGGTTTTCTGTACATCGTTATTCAAATCTGGAACTTACTACCCAAGGATGTTGCCTCCCATTACCTATACTTTAAAATACTTTATTCTTAGCTCTTGAGAATGTCCAGGCAAATTTTGACTGTGAGGTGAGCTAACGTGCCAATGTTTTCTATTTTTCTTTAGGAAATCAGTAGGCCATACTTTGCTGATCAATAGTAGCTTTATGGCCAGTAGGCCAGTAGTCACATTTTGCCGTGCGTCCTTATGCATCTCTTGCATGTTGTGGCAGCTACATGATAGTTGTTACCCATTTTGGATCTTCATTTATAGCAAAGACTACTACACACAGTATAAATAGAAGTAGCCACTGGGTTACCTGGGAAATAACTCTATTAAACATGCAACCCAGAGTAAAACAAATGTTAAGACAAAATGGTTATTTTTCTCCCACTCAGTAGCTTCTTTCTTACTGGAAGTAATGAATGCAGATGATTATCTGACAGAATGCTGAGGATTTTTAGTAATATGTAATAATGTGACAGGAGTAAAAATTGGTAAGTGACTGTACTTAGTTTTCAGTGGAAATGCTTCAAATGTCAAGACTTTTGTAATGTTAACATTGCTCCTGATTAACATTTGCTGTGATGTCACAGGGCCAAACTAGGACAATAAAGAAGCTGTCCTGTTCTGCACAGTTCCCAAATAGTGGCAGGGTGCTTGACTCCATCTCTGATAGCCAAAGTGAAGTCAGGTGAGGGTGAGGGCAGTCCTTGGGTAGTACAAGTGGATGGGAAAGGCAGGGATGTGGTGGGGTTTGGCAATGCCACTCTTGCTTCTGAGTCACTGGCAGCTAAAAACCTGGGCAGAGTGTCAGGGGGTGTATTGACATGGCAAATTGCTGTCACAACAGCTGCCTCTAATCTTATTTTCACGTATTTATAGTGTGTAAGATAACATTTTCTCTCAATTGAGCCCTCTGGCAGGCCCCTGGGAACAAAGGGACTGTTTTCTATCAGCATCATGCGGAGCAATACTCTGATTACTCAGAGGGGATTGTTATTGCTGCCTTGCCAGGTTTTGCCCAGTGTATCTTCAGGTTGAATTTGAGAGCTCTAATGGCCTTGATTACAGACTAATAATGAGCTCTGATGCTGTGCTTAAACTCGGAGTGGGAAGAATAGCAAACAGAGAGAGAGCTGAAATATGGGACCGTGTGGACAGTTTCCAGCTTTGACTTGTGATCTTTCTTTGTGCTCCCAGGCTTTACCCTATCTGTGACTCAATTACTTATTTGATACAAGTATGAAAGATTTCTCTAATATGGCTGGTTCTTTGTTTCTGAGGGTTGTTTTCAGACAATGTCCTTAGCAATTGGATTTGCTTCCACATTGTTATATCCAGAGCTGCCTTTTATTTGCTGTAATTATCTGCTCCCAGCACAGCTCTGCCACACAAAGGTTTGTGCCTGTACACATATGTTGGAAACCTCTGCCCTTTGTGCTCTGGCTCTAGATGATAAAGCATAATGTGGAGAGGAGGAGGAACATTTTGTGGAATTTTTGGATCAAGGAAACAGAACCAAGTTTTCAAAGTCACAAACAGCTTTAGAGTTCCCTCACCCTCCTGTTCATGGGACAGGGAATCAAAATACTGAGAGTAAAAGGAAAGATAAGCAGTACCTTCCTTTATTTCTTCCTTCCCTAACAATGTTATCTGCATAACCCTCCCCACTTTTCATCTCATTTGTTTGGGGCTTGTTAGTGCCATAAACATGAACTCAAAACAGATAGTAACATAAAAGAGAAAGCTGTTATTTTAGGTTGTTTTACAGATATTTTTAAATATAACCTACTTACTATTTATTTCTATTCTTCATTAGCATTTCCAGTGGTTTGTCTTTTCCGTTTGTCAAACTTTGGCTCTCTATCCCCACTTCCAACTGCTCCCCTGTTGTGATTTATACCAGTTTGGGAATAATTACAGATGGTTTTTTTTGCTGCTGCTGCATCCGTGTGTGTAAGTCCCCAGGATATGTCAAAGAGCCCAAGTTTGTAGACTAGCTTGGAGAACTGATGTTAGCTGTACCCTTGGAAATATAAAAAATATAGGAAATATAAAATCAACTGTTGTGCACTGGGGTTTTTATTTTTGTCTTGCTAAGGAGCTGAAGACACAGATTCACAGACTATTCTGAGTTGGGAGGGACTCAAAAGGATCATTGAGTCCAATTCTTAAGTGAATTGCCTATACAGGGATTGAACCCACAACCTTGGTGTTATCAACACCATGCTCTGGCCAACTCAGCAAAACACAACCAATTTAAACTTTGTCTGTTTCCTAATTTCAGTCAAGGCTGGGAAAAGACATAACACTTAATATCTTTTGTTCTTTACCAGAAGTCTAGTTGCTGCCTTCCTTTTGGATTTGCCCACATATCAACTGTGGCATCCCCACATCCTCTTTAGTGTAGAGGGACCTGGCTTTGGGTCACACAAATGCAGATCAGCATTAATTATATGGGTGGAGAATGTTCCCATGCTTAAATGAAATCTCTATCTGGTAACATCTCAGTATCTGAGGTGCTTCTGTTGACAGAGCTGTAACATTGCCCTGGACAGTGTGCAGACATTTTTATCTTTGTTTACAGTTCATAAAGAGAAAAATGAAGAAATACATTTTCAAAGCAGCAACTAATTTTACTTGTTTCTATTTTGGGCAGCCTAATTTGAGGCGTTTGTCAAGCTGTCAAGCCAGCTCTCCTGCATTTGCAGGGGAGCTCGGCAGTGGCACTGGGTGCTCATCCAATATCCTTGATTTCCAGGGTCACAACTCTCCTACAGTACAAGCACTTTTTCTTTTTGCCTGAACTGGTCAGATCTGTCATGCTTTGTTCCTGTTAGGAAGTTCAAGTTGAGTAAGCGTGGTTTGTGTCCTGACCACACTTCAAGCACTTCCTGGCTGGTCACAAGGGCTGTCCTTGGGAAGGAACAGCTTGCTCACCTTGCAGCGAGGCACTGGAGGTGGCATGGAGAACATCAGTGGCGTCACAACCGTCGCGATTAAATTGTGGAGATAGCAAAAGCCATCTGCTCTTTGTCCCCCCTGCCAGCTTGCTGTCCAGGGAGCCCTGCGGCCAGCCTCGCCTGCCAAGCCTGGCTGGGGGTGCCAGGCTGTCATGTGGAGTGGAGCTGGCTGCCGTGGGGACTGGGTCAGAGGCTTGGTGACCCATGTGCAGGTGACACTGCCTTCCAGGCTGTCAGCAGGGGGAAAGAAGTTGTGCAGAAGGGTGTGATGGGCGCTGGAGTGTGCCTGGTGCAGCTGCTCCCCCCCGCAGCCCTGAAGGTGGGCGATCCTGGCTGCACTGATAATGTGTTCTCGCTCTCCTCAGACCATGGCAGGCAGAGCTGGCCTTGTGCCTACTCCTTCCCTGGAGAGAGAGTAGTGTGGGATTCATCCCAGCATCACTGTGCAGAGATGACCTTGCAGCTGCTGCTGTGCCTGGGGTGGGATGTTGAACTTCAGTGGTCCTTGTGGGTCCATTCCAGCTTGAGATATTTTGTGATCCTCTCTATGCCAAAGGGGTTGGAGCAGGCTCCAGGGATGTGCGTGTGTAGCACTGGGATGGGGTGTTTGGGCTGTGTGCAGATTTTCTGATTTCCCAGGATGCAAGTAGTCGCTGTACATCTTCTGTGCAAGAGTCTGAAATTCTTTGCTATACCATCCAATGTACACTGGGAAACAATATTGAACTGGTTGAACAAATGAAGTGTTAAAGGAATATTGGGTTTGATGAAACACGAAGGTCAAGAACACAAAGTTTAGGAAATGCCAAATACAAAATATCTCAGATACTTGCTTTTTACATTTTGGGGCATAAAGCCTATTTGTCATGATGATTCAGTTTTAAGAGCATGATCATACATTGTTTTTTCCAATACTGGCCTTATAGAGCAGTGAGTTAGCAACCAGTTATTTATGTTCAATTAAGAAAGAACAGTATGTGGTATGTGGGACTCCCAGCTTTATTTACTGTACTTAACTAAATTCCTCCCAAATGGCAAAATCTATATTTTTCTTCCCTTCTGACACCCTCATGGATCTTTCCTGGTGTGTGGTTCTCTGTGCATAGTGCTGATCAGTTTAATATCTAAATACTGTATTGGCAGTAATAGACCTTCACCTGATCTCTGGATGAGGTTTAGTGGTTTATGGGGATGCTGTAATTCTATTACATACATATGGGTTTGAAACTTTGGGAAAGTTAAAATTACTATTTTACTAACTTCATGCATGAAACGTGAACCTGATTTTGGGACATGCACTGTGCAGTGTTTTGCAGATTCATATCTTCCATGTCCTAATGCTCTCTCTCTCTTCCTATTTGGGTGTTCATCCCAGTCCTGTTCCCATCTACTGGCTTTCTCTTCAGACTTTCCTCTTTAGAACCGGTTTACATCTCCATGTCCTTCTATAATCCATGCTCTCAGCCCCACATACAGGTTTTCTCCTTGAGCCTTATTATCCTCCCTGCTGCTTAGAATCCTCCTTTTGTTTCTTCTGGTCCCCCTGGGCTGGGGAGTGCTCAGTTCAGCTGTGGGCCTGGTCCCTCACTCGTGGGAGCAGTGTAGTGCTCAGGAGACTCAGCAGACCTCAGCTGCTGAATTTAAGCATTCTTATCGAGCATGTGTAAAATGAAGTGATTTCAAAATCAGCTGTGTTGTGTGTGTTTTCAGAAAAAGCATGTTAAACTTTATCCTGGCACAAACATAACTACCTTGCCTGATCATGAGTTCCTTGTTCAAAGCTCTGGAGTGCCTGAACTGTTGAAGCTAAGGTCACTGGTGCTTTTTGGATGTGGCTGAGTGATGACATATGGTTCTAGGTTGGTTCTGGCATTTTGGCTAAAGCATTCCAAAATTTCCAGCCTGAGGGAGCACTGGCACTGTGTGCTTCATATGAGAGTGTTAAATTTGGACAAAATGATCAGCAGCTGAGAATGAGTTATTGGAGTGAGAAATCTCTCAGTGGTTTTAAAAAGTTGATAATGATGTTTAGAAGAATGATATATGCTATTTAATTATTTCCTAATGAAGTCTGAACTTCTTGTGATCATCATGGGTGGTGTAGGCACAGTCCTGCCTGTCCCAGTGTGTTTGGGCAGCAAGTACTCATGGTGGGTTTACAGTGATGATTTCTCATTGATCTTTGCTAATACCAAGTTAAAGCTTTGGTATTTGCTAGTGCTCTGATTTTTTTTTACGGCATGCTAATTATTCCTTTGAATTAGAAATGCTTGTTCAGCACAGGGTTAGAGAGATTGGAATTAGTGATGCTGGGCTGCAAATAGTGTCAAACTTTTCCTGTTTATGTGCTATTCTGGTTTTCTCAGGTTAAATTAGACATCACCACATTTTTATTCAGCTCACAATATGTGTGTGTGTGTGTGTGTGTGTGTGTGTGCACATGCATATGCATACACAGCTGTAATTTTTTATTGTTGTACTAACAGTGGTACTGTCCAGGAGAAATTTTTTTTCCAACATCATGGTGGAAACATGATGATGATTTTGGAAATGGCTGCAGCTGTCAGAAAACATTAAAGAAAAGACAAAATAGAAACACAAATATTTTGTGTGTGTGCAGAGAGACTAAAAGGTAATTAACCAAGGGTAAATAAATGGCTTTGTTTTGAAAGACCCAAAAGGGTGACTCAGAATATTTTGAAAGGTTTTACGGATGATGGCATTTATGTGTTCAAAGTTTCAGTCCAGAAATCTCAGACAAAAGTGATAACTGTTGGCAGAGACAAGCAGTGGAAAGTTATGCCTGCAATAGGAAATCATCTCACTTTTAAAAGTGAACGTTCCTATTTCAAGTTTTAATTTTGATAATTAGCAGTAGCAGCTCGTCTTCAAATTGCACTTCTAACAGTAGGTGGTTCAGAATTGCATGAGGTAAGTTAATGTGCTCTTTTTTCTTGAGTCTGTAACTGGAAAAAGACAGGAACAGCTAACTGCTATTAATTGTACAAGCTATTTACAGCACAGAAAAATTGGTTTCTCATTTGTATACATGCAGAACAGTGTCAGCACTGCTGCAAAGTGCTAGACTTCAGAGGTTTTGCTCTAGTACTGAGTATCAAATAGTAATTCCTGTTACTGAGGGTCTGCCTTGGCCTGTAGTTCACAAGCCCTTAGCCAGCACACCTCACCTGGTTCCCAGTTTGGTGTAAACATATTCCCCAGGGTTGCTTTTCTTCTGTGTTCTTGTAAATTCCTCTCACCTCCCCAGTGGATATGGCAGCTCCTTGTGTGGGATCTCTCATGGCTCACTGCCTTCCTGCCAGCCTTTCTTGTGTCCACAGACTTGGGGACGATGCACGTCTCTCCTGGGTTGTGTTACACCAGCTCTGCCTGCGCGCTGCAGATGAAATTGGGATGCCTGAAGAGTCTACTGAGAATGCAGCAGGTAACCAAGGAACTTACTGAGATGTCCTGGTGCTGCAGGCTACACATATGTTGTACCTTAGGGTAAAAACATGCACTGTGGTTTGCATTTTGTGTAGAAATTGTTGTTAATGCCGGCTAGGTTAATGTAGATTGCAAATCCTAGATGTAAGCATCTGTTCACATAATTCAAAGTGGTAGCACATTTGTATTTGTGAGAGATGTGAGAGAAGAACTGAAAGGAGGATCACACTTAGACATGTGCTAACATTTTCCTCCTAAAATCTGATCTGCTGGTATCTTCTGCTGGCTCTCCTGTCTAAGCATTTTCTTGTGATGGACCAGTTATTATTCATAGATGGTTTCCACTTTGAGTTCTTCCAGTAGATACTAATGGAATTTTTTTTTTTCTTTTTTTTCTATTTGGGAATAGTTGGGCTAATTCAGAGTGAAAGGGCCTTCAGGATGTCTTCAATCTAACCTGATCAGAGCACGGTCAACTATGAGATCAGACCACAGTGCTCAAGGCTTTATCCAGTCAAGCCTTTCAGGAGTGGCAAAATTGAACAGATGGATGCCAGTGATGTGATCCTGAACAAGCTCTAGCAGTGAGATAAGGAGATACAGAGCTGGTTAAAACTAAAGTTTGCCTTGGGTCTTGAGAAAGCCAGAGGTGCTTTGAGCTATAATTGAAGGTGGAACAGATGTTATATGTGTATTGGAACTTCAGTGTGGATCCCCATCTAAAAGGATTTATAATTTCCCAGTTAATTTCCAGATGATCTATTTTAATGTGCTGAGGGTAGCAGATGTGTTTGTTGTATCCCTCTCTTTAAAGTAATTTTAGGAAGTTAAACAGATGGATGCCTTTTGAAATTCAGCAGCTGTAGCAGCATTGTTTCATGTGCCAACCCGGATGGAAGGAAACAGAGCAGCTTTGCCTGTGATGAGCTAACCCACTTGCCAACAACCAGTAATGTACTAATGTTGTGACAGGAATGATTGACTACACCTGCTTTTACGGTAGAATCAGTTGAGTTTTAGACAGCTGGGCAAGCTTGAATACTGGTTGTTTTACTGCTGGAATAAAAAAAACTTACGTTAATTCACAGGAGGTGATTATGTCTCATAACACAGCAAATCATTCCATCATCTGTGTGCCATTTATTTGAAAAAAGGTTGTGTTACAGTGTCCTCGATACTAGAATTTCAAGAGGAAGGGTGAAATTCAGAAAATTTCTCTCTCAGTGCTATGTCTTCAGTGTGCTGTTTTCTGTCCAGTGATAAACATCAGCCAGATCTTCAGTATGGCCAATGGGGTGTTTTGACACTGATACCTTCCCAAAATATTCCAGACAGTGAGAGCAGTGTTATTAAAAATCATATGACAGGGTGTGTAAAATAAGTGCAAGGCTGTCAGGTCTTCATACTGTATCTGTAAACCATGGAGTTCAGTACAGCATCATGGGTAAAGCTCAGGGTGGCAGGAAATCTGTCACCTTAAAAACATAAAATAGATGAAATTATGAAATATCGAAGCTGTTTAAGGCAACAAACATGTCACTAATCATTACAGTGGGAACCTCCTTTGATTTGATAGAAAACAAAATATGAAGACAACATTCATGAGTAGGTTTTCATGTCAGTTTTGGGTGGTGGATATTAAAAATACTTGAAAAAAATCAGTGTTATAATAGCACAGGAGGGTTAGTTATCAGTTTGCTAATGGGAGAGTGGGAGAACAAAAGAAATACACGGAAATTCGAGAAGGAAAGCTTGATCCTGCTGTGCATGAGGCTGTGCAGTGACCCTGCAGCACTTTAAATTTGATTATTCTGTGCTAGGTTAATAGATAAAGAACAACTGTTTCCTGTACATTTCCTTGCAACGTTATCGTTTAAGCTTTCTGGTTTAAAACTGAGTGTGATGTTCGGCAGATGCAAGTAAACTTCTCCCTCAAATGAACATGTTGTTTTTAAAAATAAAATGAATTATTCCTTTTTGCTGGTTCCCCCTCCCCTCACCCAGTTTATGGCTTAGGTAATCCTCATCAAATTCCCTTTCTAAATCATCACAGTGGGGATAGAGATTGGTTTTGGAGATGCTGACTCTCAAGAATGGTTATGATTGTTGAGTTGATGGTTGACTTATGTCTGTGTAAATCTGAAGAAACTTCACAGAGCTTTTTGATTTAAAAATTTCAGTAGAACCGTTACCCCAAAATTTGGCTGACTAGGATGTGCTTTTCCATAAACATCAACTCAGGTCAAATCTTTCTCGAAAGGAGCAGTGAAGGTAGGCAACGTTCATTTCAGGGCATTATGTTAAGCACTTTCTGTGTTTCCTTTGATACCACTCTGAACAATCTTGGTTCGTATATTTTTTTTTTCTGCTAACGTGTTCGGAATTAGCTGGTGTTTGTGAAATTGCAATTAGTACCATTATATGGCACCTGTGTTGCAGGTGACTTGCAGCAGAGAACTTCTGCTGAATGGTTGCCCTGTGGAAATACTCCCTTTTTTGTTGTATTCTAGGGAAGAGTGGCTACCTGCAGGCTTGCGTTGTGAAGTGTACTTGGTAAAAACTGGAAGTGTAGGATGATATTCATCATTCCTTGATAACAGCTGGCAGTTGGTGAGCATCGCAAGCACTTACTCCATGGCTCCAGAACTGCACTGTGCAGCACCAGCTGAAATGGATGCTTGGGCTCAGTAGGCAAGAAGATTTTTTAAATACAAATTGATAGGAAATGCATACTGAGGGGAATGGAGATAACGTGAGCATATGATAGAATTGGATCGTTCTGTAAAGAAGATTTTGATAAATACTTTGATTTTGGAAGGCAAATTCTGGTGGTGGCTGTAGAGAAACTACATTGATTTAGGGCAAGTGAAAATCTGACCCTTGCCACTTTGTCTGAGTAGTGATACTTTGCTCTTTACAAAATAGCTGAAGTTGCTTAATGATAATCTGGCGAATTTGTGTTTGTTCAGAACTGCTGATGTGGGAGAGACTGATGACAGCTGAGGCTGGGCTGGAATGCTTAAGCAGATCCAGTTGTAAAAAGGCTTTGAAATACAGCCTTTTCTTCCGATCTGATTCTTGGATGGTATCTACCTTTAGCCTCCGACAACTCTTCCAGGTGATGGAGCAGGTGCATTTGAAACGTGCTAGCAAGGTGACAGATGGTGACTACCTGATGATGTGAGGTTGTTACCTTGTAAGTGGAGGCTGTTTTTAACATGCCACTTATCGAGAGGGTAGAGAGAATAGCAGCAAAGGGAAGAGAATATTTTTAGGTCCTCTTCTTCATATTTCATCTTAACTTGATGGTTCTTAAAGTCAAGAGTTGTTTATGGTATTTATATCATCATCATCATCACCTTTCTTCTGTGGTAAGCTCATTAGCTGCAGATGTTTTCTTTGTTTTTCCAAACACACTAGTCCACAGGCAGTGTCAAGTCAGGCATAAAATAATATAGGAGCTAGTACCATTACCCTTGTGGAAACAAAGGACACATGAATAGATTAAGAATACCCAGATGCACATCTCTGTCGGAAAGACGTGATCTGCAAGTCTCTTTCCAAAATGGTATTCCAGTATTTATTCCAGGTGCTGTTAGTGGCATGGAGAGATGATGTCCATTGTTATGGTCACAGGCACAGAGATGTGCAAGTCGAGGTGAGCTACAGGCTGGCCTGACAGAGCTTCTCTGTTAGGATCATAAAGATTATTCATGTGTGTATGCTTTACACAGTGGCCACTCCTATAACCATGGCATAGACAAACAGTAAGCATCTAGATCTTACACCCCACAGAAAGCATTACTTCAAATAAGCTCTTGCATTCCTCATCCCTTTCAGTCCTGTTCCTGATGAGTTTAACTCCGAGGAATGAATTTTACATGCAAAGTCAGAGAGATGGACCTTTTCAAAGCCCATCATAGAACCCCTATCAGTGTGGGTCTGAAGACAGCTGAGCCCATTGTTTATTAGATTGTGAGAAACTGATATGGCTACAAATCTGAAAGCAACAGGAGCATAATGAATTCAAAGCTGTGAGTGTGCATTTGCTGTGACAATACAAACTTAAGAATCTATTGAGTGAAGCACTACTACAGGCTTACATTACAAAACCATGAAGTGCTCTGGTACAGAAATGGGATTAAATGTGAGCATTGTTCAGAAGATGCTAATTTTAAATGGTGCCATTTTCTGTCACCATGCAAGAGCGTCTGCTTGTATCACTAGTGTGGCCTGCGAAATTTCCTGGGTACTTTCTGAAAATGAGTGGATCAGATGTTCTTGTCCAGGTAGAACTCGGCTTTTATATTTTTTTTTAAAATATACACTGTTATAAAATGAAGTGGAATTAAACCCAGTGTGAATTAGAAGCATGTCAGGGGATTACAAACAGAATTTTAGATCAGAATTAATGTAATGCAGACAAGATTTCTGTCGAAAGAACTGGGAACAGAACCAAGGTTTCCTCCTCTTTTCACTGCTCTATATAAAGAACTCACATCTACAGATTATAATTGCTTTGGTGAGAGGATGCCAAATTACATAATGCTTCTATCCGCATTCCTCTTTCTAATCTCTACTGTTCCCCTTGGGAGAACACAACAAAAAATTACGGGGTTTACACCTTTACTCCTGTACACCCTTATGGTTTCTTTCATATAAGGGTAACATGAATTTATAGATGGGATCAGGCTTTTCCATATTTGATACTGATCAGGGACAAAAGATGGAAGTGAATGTGCAAAATGCCTGCAGTACCAAAAATAGATCCTTATTTATTCCTGTCATAAATTCACTTAAGTTGATGGAGCTGTGCCAAGGCTGAACATGCCCACAGTCAATAGAATAGCTGCCTGGCAGTAGCAAAGCTTGATGAGAATGGGTTTGAGAGAGCAATTAAACCTTCTGAGTCTGACATTTTAGGCATATTCACTTTAGCTTGCAATTATTTTTCTAGGAGATTGCAGATACATCCTTGATGCCTAAAAGCTGAGGATAGCGTTGATCAAGGAATTTTCAAGACTTGAGTTCAGTTGCATCAGCAGTTCTGAATCACCAGAGCAGCTAATGAGGTGTTCTAATTGATGACATAATTCTACATGGTTTTTCCATTTAGGCTAATGTAACATTTGGCTTCATTGAGAATGAATATTAACTACAAGTTGAAATGAAGGTCTGATTCTCTGATCTTTTGCTACATGTCATCAAGATTTTAATTTTACTTGCAATACCCACATGCAGTCCATACAGGCAATTTCTTTCCACTTGGGTACAGAGACCCTGTTTTGTTGTTAATTGATAATGTGTGAGCTGTGGAGGCAGCTGGTTTTACTTTACAGGAACGTTCATCTCCTTCATAAATATCATCTGTTCAAGAGCAGTCAACCTTGGGCTTTTGTTCTGTATACTGGTTTTGTTTTGGGCAATGCGCTGACTTGCCTACAAGCTCTTGAACTACAAGGCATTCAAATAGTTTCCTCTGGAATGTTAAGTTCTTGAGTTCACATGAGCCTGCTCAGTAAAATTTTGAGAGTATTAAGCCAGTTCTCAACACCAGAGTCTTGAGCTGACACTCCATGGTGCTGAGCAGTCACAGCTTGAGTCCAAAGCAGTGATACTGTCTGAGCTTCAGAATCAGTCGTGTAAGCCAAACTATAGTAGGGTTTATTGTGGTTTCATTGTGGTTTGGGTTTTTTTTGTGTGGTGGTTTGTTTTGTTTTGTTGGATTTTGTTTTGTTTTGTTTTGTTTTTTGTGGGTTTTTTGTTTTTTTTTTTTTTTTCCCTTAACATGGAAGTAAAGTGCTTGTTTATAGCATTTTTCCTTCCATATTCCCCTGTTTGGGAAGTGGGTGGATGCTCCCTGGACTACAGGCAGATAAGGGGGAGAATGTTGTGATTATTCAGGCAAAGATACTCAGCAGACTTAAAGCTGCAAGGGAATTTCTCCTAGTCTGAGACTTACCCAACATTTCTGGGAAGGAATAAAGCTTTTGTGGTTTTTTTGGGTTTTTGTGGTTTTTTTTGTTTTTTTTTTAGATAGTTTGCCTCCTTTTTAAGATTACTTACTTCTAGGTTAGACAACAGAACCTTGGGTGATTTAATACAGGGGAAAGGAAAACTGGCTCAGCCTTTTAAAGAAGATAAGAGACAGGTTCCCAGATCCCTTTGACTGTCCAAGAGAAGTAGTTTCTTTTAAAAATCCTAGCCTTAAAAACAGGTAAAAAATGAATTTATTAAACAATAACAACAAAAACAACCCAAACCCAAAACAAAATCAAAAATCCAGACAACCCAAAAACTAGTCACTTCCAAAGACAGACCAGAATTGATGTTGCCAGTCTTTGTGTATAAAGCCTGTGATGTGATGTAATTTATGATCTCATGGTGTGACTGCACTGCCACTGGATATAGCATCTTGCATTTCAGTGCCATTATGCTGTGATGTTTAGATATATAAATCAAAATAGGTATAACATAAAAACTCCCTCAGGTTTTAAATGACAAAGGATTCTTAGATGCAAACTGAATCCATGAGAGAAGTAGTAATTTTAGGTTACTCTTCAAATGTGTTACCAGGAATTCACATTAAGCTTTGGTGAAGAATGTGTCCATTTCACTGATCTGGCAAAACAACTGTCGGGATCATAGACTGAGTGTATTCAGAAAAAATCATCTTCAGTAGGCTGGACTGCATGCTGAGAAATCATGGAGCATTTGATACATTTCTACTGCAAGGACTACCAGTCCTCTCAGATGGTAAATTTATATTCTTTATTCCACTGTAGGATTTTGAAATGTTCTATATAGCTGTGTTTAAGCTGACATTGTGCATGGTTATGCCAGAACATTAGAGGATTTGTTTTGGTGGGATCTCAATGAGGTGGATGAAGAGGGATGTGCGCTTTCCCATCTGAAATTGGTGGATAAAGAGATTGAGGTGGAAGCACTTACTTAAAAAACAGCTACCACGAAATTTACGATTTTGTAGTTACTATGGAACAGCCTGTAGAAGCCGTACACATGAAAGCAGATGTGCTGAAAAATCCCAGCAACAGCCAAAACTCAACATGTGAGCTTTATGTGTACTGTGGGAACTTGAAGTGCATTTTACGTTGCAACATTGGGGAAGAATTGTACTTTATAATTAGTAGAGCACAATTTCTGAATTTAGTTTTTGGTTCTGCCACTTAGTCACTGTGTAACCTTGGGTAAGTCATTGAAGATGACATCTGCAGAAGAATCCATCCAGCAATGCTGTCTTCATCCTGGAGACACCTATGATACAATCCAAGAAATGCATCTTTTTTTCTATCCAAAAGAATCTCAGATCTAAAAATTGGAGGTTTGCACATTTAAAACTTCCTCAAAAGACTGGGTGTTAAATAGGCAGGTCCCAGCTCCCCTTGACATGAGTGATTGAGCATGACTGAGCCTTCCTTCCCCAAGCACTGCTTGCAGCCTGGATGGGGCAGGGGCTGTGGGGCTGAGCTTCCTTTGTCCTGCTGAGTAGCTTCACTCAATGTGTATTTCAAACATTCCAAGTGTAGGTTCATTGCTTCTCTAGATGCCCCATCCCTGGAAGTGTTCAAGGCTGGGTTAGATGGGGCTTTGAGCAACCTGGACCCTAGTGGAAGATGTCCCTGCCTGTGGCAGGGGGTTGGAACTTTTAATCTTCAAAATCCCTTCCAACCCAAACCACTCTCTCCTTGCTGGAATTGCTCTTGTCCTTGCCACCCAGGGAGTGGTTTAGGGTTTCAGTATTTGGGGAGTGGATGACAGTGGGAATAAGGAGCTGAAGGAAGCAGCCCTACTCTGGAAACAAAACAAGTAACTGGGACTGTGATGAGGATGTGATTTAAGTGCACCTTTTGCTTCCATGTCTCATGTTGGGTTTGTGAATATTATTCTGAGGCACTCTCCCTATAATCACAGAATTGTTAAGGTTGGAAAAGACCTCCAAGATCATCAAATCAAACCGTTAACCTAGCACTGCCATATTATCCCTAAAACATGTCCCCAAGTGCCATATCCGTGTGATTTTTGAACACTTCCCTGAGCAGCCTATTCCAGTTCCTTACAATGTTTTCAGTGAAGAAATTTTTCCTGATCTCCAATCTGAACCTCCCCTGACACAACTTGAGGCCATTTCCTCTCTTCCTGTGGCTTGGGAGCAGAGCATGACTCCCACCTGACTACAGTATCCTCCCAGGGAGTTGTAGAGGGCCAGAAGGTCCCTCCTGAGCATCCTTTTCTCCAGGCTGAGACCCCCCTCAGTTTCCTCAGCTGCATCTCATCAGACTTGTGCTCCATTCCAGCTTCATTCCCTTCTCTGAACTCACTCCAGCCCCTCAATGTCTTTCCTGTAGTGAGAGACAAGTCAAAGTCTTTGCCTGTTTTTACAGACTGGCTGAAAATTGGGCACTGTGGGACTGCATGTCCTGGTGCTGAGCCCCCCTTGCAGTCTGAAGGCTTTGCTTGGTGCCTTGATTTGCACACTGATAATCTCCCACTGTCCAGGATGGTGCAGGTGTGTGCAGGAAGAGGAATATGTGCAGCTCTGAAGTGTGTCAGGATGAACAGAAATGGGGGACACGGGGGTTGTAACGGATCCTGGCATCCACCGAGCAGCGTGAGGAGGAACCTGCGACACTAAAAGTTTCCCCCAAACCCAAGTGTTGCTATAATAGGGCCGGATTACTCACTGTGCTTATTCAAATTCCTGTTGATGCTGGCAGCGGGAGTTTTTCCCCGAACAGCCACAACAATGAGTCACCTCCAGGTGTTTTGATTAGAATTTTTTTTTTTTTCAAATTCCAAATAGAAACCGGTCCACGGCTCGCTCCGTGCCTCGTCCCCGGAGCATCAATCCCTCCAGACCCCTCCGCCCCGCGGGTCTCCCTGCCCGCCGCGGGAACCGAGGCTGCTCCTCCCCATGCGGGAAGAGGGANTTTTCTTGTTCCTTCTCGGAGCGGGCAGGACCAATCCAGGGCCCGCCCCGCCCGCTCGGTGCCGGGCGGCCGCCGCCTCCTGCCCGGCTGGTCCCGGCCCCCCCGGCATGCGCCGAGCGGGAGCCCGCTCCACTGCGGGAGGGAGCGTGAGCTGCCGCCTGCTTTCCCTTCCCTCTCGCAGCTGAATCGTCTTTATTTTTTGTTTTCCCCACCCCTCTCCAGGTTTTTATGCTCAGCACTGGGGGAGCCGGAAAATTCTGTGGCCACTGACATATTTTGATTTAAAGAATCGCTGTCAGTTGGACGTTTCTCCTTTTGCTCCGGCATCGTTGTCCTGTTCACAGCTATTTAGGCTTAAGAAGCTTGATTCTCTAAGGCTCGTATCCAAGGGCATCAATCATTAACACACTGAGCTACATCTGCTTCTTGGCTAAGACTGAAGAAAGACGTCTTAAGCTGGAAATCCTGAAATCCTGCTCGCTCACTCTCTAGTGCGTACGGAACGAGAAGTATATGCAGCAGCAGGTTCCTTTTGTTTTTTTTTATTTTCCTTCAAAGGCTGCCTCACTTTGGAGGTGCAGTGACAGGATAATGGAGTGAAAGTCTTTCATTTTCAGGCAAGAAAATTACAGGAGTCAGAGAGAGAAAGGAAGGTGGAAGTAACATAGCAGAAATAAGAAAGAGGACAGTGGTAAAGAACTGAAAATAAAATTAGAGGAAACAGGTGGAAGGCTGGCTTAAAGCTGCTCTTTATATTTTGGATTGAAAGTGGTGTGATATTTTTTTGTTTTTTCCTTTTTTTTTTTTTTAATTGCTTTTATTGTTGATTTTAAATTCTAAGCTGATTTTGGAGATCTCTGCAGTAACCAGGCTGCTTTGGAGTTAAACAGCTTCCCCAGCGTGTCATTTTCTCTCTCCCTGCCTGCTGTCTCTGCTGTTGCTGCTGCTGACAGAAACGTGTTAGGAAAGCAGAAAGAGAAAATGCCAGCCATCCTGGTAGCCTCCAAAATGAAGTCGGGACTACCTAAACCTGTACATAGTGCTGCTCCAATCCTGCATGTCCCAACGGCCAGGACCATCCCACAGCCCTGTTACCTGAAGTTTGGGAACAAGGTGGAGGTAACGAAGCCATTGTGTTCCAGCCAGATTCCTCTCAAATCTTCCAATGGACAAGAAAACGCAGGAGATGGCCTCCCAGCAAGGAAGAGTAGCTTGGTAGAAAATGGATTTGACACACAGGTTAGCAGGCACCAAATTCTGGGGAGGTGTATGTGAGAATTTATTTCTGTGCTGAGAGTGTGCAGCAGGTTTTCTGGGGTAAATCGCAGTGTGAGAAGGGATGTGCGTGTGTGTGTGTGCCAACATCTGTTTGCAGTGGTGGGATATTTTATATTCCGCACAGTGGCATGTATGATTCTGTCAGCATGATGGAACTGATGGTGGGGTGCTGAAGGATGAGGCTGCATATGCTGCTTGCCTGTGCTGCCTTCTCCTTTGCCTTTGCTTAAACTTGAGGGCATTGACAGGAGGGAGACGGTACAGGTGTTTGTGGGATGTGTTCTTTGTGTGCTTTCTGTAGGTGCTAAGTGTGAGGGCTGGCTCCCATGCCTGGGCTGGGGGAGGATTGCTGGTTGTGATTAATGTGGTTTGTACTGTACCAGAGCACTAGCTGTGTGAATGGGAGGCAGTGCTTGATGCTAGATTACAATATGCATATCATTCAGTGCAGCTAAATTAAACAGATTATGTAGGAAAATAACACTTAAGTGGAATTGCCTGTATAATGCTATACATGCATGACACCCTAGAAGCAGCACATCATCAATACACATATTGTAGGTTTCCCTTTAAGCTATATCAGTCTTCTAATGTATTTTATATATGTTGTACTAATACATATGCTTCTAATGTATTTTTATGTTTGCTGTATAGGGAGGAAAAATGCCCATTCCTCAGCTGGTTTAATTTCTGTGGCAGGGTGAGATTGTCAGCATGGCTGGGCCTGCTCTGCACTGCCTTGCCCAGTGAGCTCTGCAGCAGCGTGTGTTACTGTTACTGTGGGCACAGCATGTATGTTACTGTACTACAGAGGGAGCAGAGCAGATGAGCTGCTGCAGCAAGCACAATTGATTGCTGTGCTACAGAGATGGCTGTACAGCCCTGTGATGTATTTTGGCAACAGCCATTTACATTACAAGCTGCTTCTGCCAATATCTGAGCCCTGTGGAAGGTGATACCATTGTGCTGAGAGAGGGAAATGATGACAGAGACACCTGTTTTTTTCCTTCTTCGAGGAATAATGGATCATCCCTACCACCTAGATTCTGAAACCTGTGGCCTGGTAATCCTATTTCCTTCAGACGAGTGTGCCTACTGATCTGGCATGTTTGATTGCATGCCCTGATTTCAGGATATGCTGCACTTTCGTTGCTGGTAGACAGAGTAATGTATTGGACTGCTCATGCCAGACAGATATGACTGGAGCAGTTCCTGAGAAACTGAGAGGAGGAAAAGGAAACAGCCAAGCAACAATGCAGGGTAGTGGCATCAGACAGACCAACCTGTGCATCACATCTTGCCCTTACAAGAGTATCAAATGTTCTCACTCACTCGTGCCTGAGTCTGTCCTTGTGATTATGAAACGTCAGCAAAATCTCATTATCTGCTGCCCTTTCTCTCACACGTCATGGTTTCTGCATGGAAATCTATATTGCTGAAAAAGTGCTTGTTATTCAGAAACACTTTCTCATCTTGTAACAGATTATGCTCAGAAGGATCTGCCAGTGGGAGCAGTTTGCAGCAGTAAGGGCAACACTGTGGTGGTTTTAACCCTTACAATGATGTGGAACAAACTTAAATTTTTGTAGCCTGATGATGAAAGGGTCTTGATACTAACTTGCTATATTTGAACAGGGAAAGATTTTGGCTAACATAATTTTACATTTTACATTTTTAATTACTTTTACATTTTTAATTTTACATTTTTAATTACTTCAGCAGCAGGAGAAATCTTAAGGTTTGCATTCTCGGTAATCTCCTCCAGCTGGCAGTCTGAGCAGATGACCAGCACGTTTTGAGGTGTGAAGCAGTGAGGCTTTTTTCACTATGGACTGTGAATAAACAGTCATTTTTGTTATTCCTGTAGATCCAGCTTTGATCCTTCTGCCCACAAAAGCATGCAGGGTTTTGCCATTCAAGGTGGTCATTTGGAATGGCAGCCTATATCTAGAGGGAGATTTTTCCAGATGTGCTGTATCAAGGGCACTGTTTGTTCCTTTTCCTACTGTTCCTCCCTGCCTAGGGAAGAGGAACAGGATGGATGGACAGCTGCTAGGTGATATGTCAGCAGCTGAAGCACTTTTATCTTGGAAGACCTTCAGCTGCATTCAGGTATGAAAGTGCTTTCTGATAATAAGCCTGGTAAGTCTTGAACACTGCACCAGGTCTGAGTACCTTGAGAATCTGAGGGTGATCACTTTGCTTCTCCGGGTGGTTTATCTGAAACACCAATATGACCCTCACCATTTTACTGGGCAGGCACCTGGCCTCATCTGTGAAGGAGAGAAGTTATATTCTTGAAATAGAATTTATAATTTAGATGCACAAGCTGGACCAATGCTGAGTGTTTTGGCACCTATCTTCTGTAGCTCTTGGTCCCTATGCAGAATTTTAAACCCACAAGGAAGGACATCCTCATGTATGGGTGGAGGGAGAATGAGAGAGAGATTGTGTCACTTGGACCAATTCTCTTAGTTCTGGGAAAATTTCAAATAATTGTTCTCAATCCCATTGGAGTGAGTCTTTTTTGCACTACATAATACAAAATGTAGTGGCTTATTTCACTGTTTATTCTGGAGAAGAGGCTGTGTCTAGAGCATAGTCCAGAAGCCACAATGTGAGGATACCAGACCATGTTCTCCTGCTGAGTTAGCATGTTTCAAGCCACTGACACACCAGTGCAAAGCTTCATGACCTTTTTTGGTGCCATCTGGTACCTTTCTTGAACCTGATTCTTCAGAGAACGTGAGCACTGCAGATAGTATTTATTAAAGCATTTTTTTTAAAAACTGCTGAAGATCAAGATGTCCCACTCACAAATATGATATCCATGAACACTTCTAAATATTTTGCTAATTTTGTTCCTCTTGATACAGTTTTTCATGTGTAAGCTGGATTTTATAGTAACTGCAGGTTTTGTGCCTTAAGGCCTTATAAGGGCAGTGTGTTTTTTAAAATGCTGTGCAATTTATAAAAAGCATACTTCAGAGTATTTCAGAGGCACTTTCCAAAGAAAGGTCTGAGGGTTTTAGCATCAAGCCCATTGTAAATGCTAGTTGGAAATCTTAGGTTGATGAATCATGGCAGTATCATTCCTATTTTACTGCTACTGATATACACACTCTATTTTTCCATATTAAATCCCCTGTGTTGTGCATGACAGTATTTGACTGTTACACTGCTGCTTTTTTTGTCTAATTTGAAAACACCGCCAATAAATTTTACTACCCATATTTAGAGAGAATTGTTTTGGAAATATTTAACTTTGTTACCAGAGAAACTTCCGTTGAGTAGATAGCAAGATGGTGATCTCTCATCTACAAAATGGTATTTCTCAGTGATTCTGAAAAAAGTCAGATGCATTTGGCTACTAAATTTGCATTAGCTATTTAAGAAAGAAGTCATTGCCAATTAGGAGTCCGTGGCTATGGTATAATCGTTAATGCAGGTGCAAGAAGATGCCATTGCAGGCATCTGCCATGTCACTGTGAATGTCACTGAAGGAGATCATGGATTTAATTACTGTGTTTATTGCTGCTATGTTGTATTCTCCAACTTCTTGATTTTCTTTCTCCAAAGACACTAAAAAATATTCACTATTTGTACCTTCAGTAACTGAAGCAGCACTAAAGGCACCAGGACCTTGCTAAATGGTTGGTCCCACCCTTCCACTAAAACACTTCAAGTTAAGAGACATCTGTTTAACCTGTGTTTAAAATATGTGTATTCAGCAATTACCTGTAATTAAGCTTAGTTTGGCTGGGAGGGGGTAGGAACTGGTATTTCTTTCCAGATTTCTTTAAAATATTCATTTGCTGAAAACCAGACAGTTGCTCTCTCCTGGTGGACATGGCAAGCAGGTGCTCACTGGGTGTGATGTTCTCCTTCACTTTTTTTTTCTACACCAGGCAAAGCCTAGGATTTCTAGAACTTTGCAACTCCTTGTACTATCTACAGAACTCTTTTCAGTTTCCCTAGACCTGTTTTAAAAAAAATAATTCAGTTCAAAACTGGTTAGATATTGTTGTACGAAATCGAGCTACCATGCTCAGATAGATTTTTCTTCATAGTGCTTTCCCAGTTTGTGAAGATCTTGTTGAGTTGGGCAGCCTGGATCTGGGGTGGTCTAATTCTGGGGTGTTCTAGATGTCCCTGTTTTCTAGTCTTACACTAGATTTTTCACCTCGTGATTTTTTCCTAATTTGTCAAGATCATCTATATCTGGGGTGTGCTCCAAAAGCATTTGCTACACCTATTGAAGTTAACATCTCTGCTTTTTTCCTCACTGCCCATTCTGTAGTCCAAGTAATTACAAGGGTATGGAAGCTCAGTTATAACTTCCTGATATAAATCGAGTAGATAGCCATTCCCAGGTTGGTGACACATTGCTGGCATGTTCCAGGGAGTTTTCAGTCAGCTGTGTGCTACTCTCAAACTGATTAACTTAATAGGTTCCTCCAGTATTTTCCTACACTTCAAATTTAGGCTCACATCAGCTGTTTGATGACCCACACATGACCCATGATCTGTGGGCTAACAGTTTCCCTTCTCTGCCTCCCTCCTCTTGTGCCCATGCTATTTGCAATCCAAATGAAGCCACATCGCTCAGATATTAGTAATTATTTTTCTATACTTTAATTAACTTTACCAGGAGCCATTTAAACCTCCATATCACTGTCTTGCTAATGTGAAACTTTATAAAGAGAAAGACACACATTTTTGTGTGTGATACTGGGTTTCACAGTTCTAATACTGAACCAGCTTGCAGAAGGGATAGGGATCAAGGAAATCTTTATCTGGACCCAATTTAAAGTCAGATGAACATTGATTGGTTTCACTGCCATTGTGTGAGCTGCCTTAGTGGTGTGAAATTTGGTCTCGCTATGACTGCTGTGCTAATAATAAATGAAATTATGAGAAATGTGGTCAATCATACTGATTACTTTCACATAAAAAATTGCATTTTGCAGTTGGAAGAAAACAAATGGAGTCGCATTTAGGATGTGAACAAAGGATAGATTTTACTGAAGTTGGGAGAAGCTAAGAAAAACTATAGATTCAGGCTATCAAAATACATAAGTACAAAATAAATTTGAATTTGGTACTATTGAGCTTGTTCATGTGATTATAGTTATGTGCCTAAGTACATTCTTGCAAAAAGGCCTGTGCTGGATTTTTATGATGGATTTTTTTAATTTTTTTTTTTAACATGCTGAAAGTAATTTGAGGCTACTAAGTAGCCAAATTCTTCTTCTATTTATGATTTCTTTGGGTTTGATATATTTCTAGATACATACTGATACATACTGGGAAATATTTAATTGTTTGGGGGGGGTTGCTCCAGATGAAATGTTCCCAGATAGAAAACAAGAAAACAGTTCCAAAAGTTGTTTTATTGTGATTATTAGCATGTTTTCTTCAGTGGTTTGTCTTTTCATATAAAGAGCTACCTTTTCTAAAGTCTTGCATTTGAATGACAGGTGTAACATTGACAGGTGTAACATTGCACTATAAATTCAGGAGGTTTTTTAATCACTGGGTTTTCATTTAGTATATGCCACGGGTTATTTTGCAAAAAGTAACTTTGTTCAAAGTTCCCTTTGGTTTTTTATCATATTGGAAAATGTTTGGGTTTTTTCCCCTCCTGCTTGTGACAGTCTATCTATCTATCAGGCTTGAAAATTTGGATATACTTAAACTAAGAGCACCCCTTAGAGGTAGGGGTATTGTTCTTATTTTTTTGAGAACATTTGTTAAGCTAAGGCGCAAAGAAATTTAGCCAAGGTCAGAAAGCCTGCAGCTCTATAGAAAATGACTAGCTAGTCCCTTGATACAAGATTATCTTTCTCTTTTGCTGCTACTTGTTAGCTCAAAACACTCGTGCATATGGTGTCCATGTGTTCTGCTTCTGTCCTTGAAACTGGTAGTTTACTCCATGAAGTTGAATTTCTTAAGTGAACATTCTCACTTTTTTTGTCCCTGCTTTAGCAAGTGATTTTTATCACCTTCTGCTGTGACACTTGATATACACAGTGATACCCAAGCAGAAAGAGGTACAAGGATATTAGTAGAGGAGAACAACAGATACTGCTTTTGAAATCTGCTGGCACTGTACCTGAGCTTTAGTTCTCAAAAAGGAAAAAAAATCTGATTATAAAGAGGTCTGATAAACAAATAACCTTTCTCAAGTTTTAAGTATCTAGGCAGTATTTAAGAAAAAAAAAAAAAAAAAAGGACCAACACCACTTGTGCTCTTTTTGCCTATCCAAAGGGTACCAGAAAAGAAAGCCTTTATTTATTGAGGTAGTTCTGGGTTTTTGAAATTAAGTGTTGATATTGGCTTTTTTTAAATTTGCTTTTAAGTGTCCTTTCAGAAACGTTGTCTGCTCTGTAGTTTCACTTTCCAGATTGTCTCACCACTAGATTTAAATCTCTGAACAATTTGTGGAGTATTTTAATGCTTCTAGCCTGCAAGTTCCCTGTTATTACCAAAGTGGAAGAAATTAAGGAGGTGCTTAAATCAATAATTATTTTGCTTGAACTTTCCAAGTTTGCAACTGGATAAATATTGTAAGTGCTGCTTAAGAAGATACATTTGTGAATTAAGCAATAGCTGGGTGTTTAATGAAAGGGTGTGTTTCTGCTTTTGACTTTTTTTTCCCTTTGTTTTTTTTTTTTTTCTTCTTGAAGCTTTGGAGCTAAATCTTCTACTTTTTATTTTGGTGTAAATCAAGAGATGCTCTTAAAATTTTAACCCAATAATCTATTTTTAGCTTGTAACAAACTGCAGAATAACTGCAGAATCTCATTCTCCTGAGAAATTCACCTGGCTAAAAATACCCTGCTTTAATATTATTTTTAGAAACATCTATATTGGAAGTATATAAATGGTTAGATATTATGTGTATTATTAGACATTAACTGTTGGTACATTTTGTAACAGGAGGCTGCTGGTTTTCCATTCACCAAGAACTGGAATTCAGTCAAACACTTGCACTTAGTTGTTGTATGCCTCTAATTTTATCTATAAATTGGTTTTTCTGAAATAGTTTGTGGAAACAGTCTCAGTTTCGCGAAGGCATGGAAATAACTGCTAAAACTTAAAATAAATAAACCACCTATTAAAATAAATGAGAAATCAGGTCACTTCTTATTTTAAAACAGGCTGAGATCTAAAGTTTTATTCTGATTCCACCTTTTTTGCCTCTTGACAGTATTTTTAGGTATGTTATCCTTGGATTATTTTTCATTTTAATTTTGGGTTATTTTAGAGTTGGAAGCAATATGTGGGAAAACAGTGCCTGAAAAGAAAAAGTATCCAAGTTCTGTATTTGAAAATGCACTTTTACCAGACTTTTTCCTTTCTGTGTGTTGAGTTTTGGACTGTCATATCATATTTTGGCAATGTCTTGTTTACTTGCATTTTTTACCTTGTGTTCATCCCTCATTTTGGACATTTCCTTAAGTCCTTTTCCTTGTGTGGAGTTTTTTTTGTCTCTATGGCTGTGCCATATCCTCTCTTTCACAGCTGGAAGGAGTCTTCCTAACTGTCTTTATTTTACCTGTCCTGTCACTAATATTGGTCCATTTCTTCTGTCTTGTCCTTTATGTAATGACAGCCGTGGTATAATCCAAAAGTGCCTTGTCCTTACTGGGCTGTGAAGCCTTCTTGGAGAAACCTGGAGATGTTTGCCTCACCTGATGAACAAAGCGTGCTAGTTATGCATATCCAGGCTTTCTTATGAAATATATAATCCATAAATAAATAGAAAACTTAAACCAGCCCTTGACAGACTGACTTACTCTCTGGCTGCAGCAGTAGCTCTTCTCAGTGCTTGGGTCTTGTTGGCTTGGTTACACCTTCTCCAAATTAAAGGAGTGACCCAACTTCTCTGATTATTTGCATGTTCTCCCTCATCTCCCAAATAACATTGTAGGAGCTGACAAGGCCTTTTAGCCAAAGGAACTAGATTTTTCAGCGTTGTTTAGGAAGAACATCTTCTAGAAGAGCTGTCTGAGGACACCCCTGCTTTGCTCTTGGGAAAAGTGGGAGAGGCGTGTGACAGGCTGGAATTGAATTTTATGTATTTTATGTCTCATAGAGTGTCATTCTCAGTTGTGAAGGCTGTTGTAGTACTATCTTTTCATTTCTAGCAGTGAGGGGATCTTCCTGGATAGGATTGCTTATCTTCTGGAAATGCTGACCAAAAATTACTATATTGTCTTTTTATGCCATCTATTAGTTCTATATGCTTGCCCATTGGTAGAACAAAATGAATACCCTGGTGGGATTTCATGTTGCTGATCTAGCTTGTGTGATATTTTATGGTGAATATGGATACTAAGATTTTGTTATACTTGTGTACCTTGAAACAAATATTTAGAAGCAGATTCCTTTTTTCTTTAGCCATCTCCACTTGAGCCGTGTCCACTGTTGGAAACTACAGGTAATTTCAGTACTGACATTTTGATCTACAAAGATTAATGTGCAACTTTGATTGCAGCTGGTGAAGACTAATTAATGGATCAGTCTGGTAAGACAAATTTGATTCCATTTTAAGTTCTCCATTTGCCTGAGACCTATGGACATTTAAGTCTTCAGAACTAATAGAAAAAATGTCACGTGGTGTGTCAAGATCAAATGTACATTGACCATTTGATTCAATTGCTTAGAAATGGGTTTTGCTTTTCTTGCTCAATAACCAGGGGTCAGTCTGCTTCTCAGGACAGCCGCATGTATTCAGACACTTGTCTGAGGCTTAATTGGGATGGCTTATTTTGGGAAGGAGTATTTTTGGCATCGCTGCATCTTATTCCTCTGGGATGGGCTCTGGAGCACACAGGAGTCTAGTCCTCCGTGTGGTAATGTGCCAGATAGTCACTGCCTAAAGAAACTGGCAAAAAGGTGCCAGATTCTCTAGCATGGAGCTGGAAATGGGAGGCAGCAGCATCCTGAGCATCCCTACAGAGCCTCTCCAGGGGAATTGTAATGAATTTGGTTTATTTTGCTAAATCGAACCACTTTCTGCTTTTCAAGAAGAAGAGCAGTGGTTGCCTAGGATTCTGCTTCCAAGCAGTCAGATACCAGCTTCCCACAATGCAGAAATGTAGATTTTCCTTTCCTGCCTGTAAGATACCTTTTGGCCCTCCCCTAGTGTGGTTTGCACCATGTGGAGTGATTGGTGGTGCTACCATCAAGATGCAGTACTGTGTGGTGGGATGTCATGCTCGTGGTCACCACCACTGGTGGGCTGGTTTATCAGGTTGGATAGCAAGGCAGTTTACCTTATTTTTAACACAAGAATGAATTCTATCTTCCCCTTGTTGAGCAGGTCAACAAGGAGCCTGAGATAATAATCTAAAGAAAAGTCTGTGGAGCTCCTAGACGACTTAGTAGCAGATCCTTCACTCTTATTTCACTGTTTCAGCTTTGTGCTGAAACTTAATCTCTTGGTCACAACCGTGTGCACAAAGAAAGATTTAGCCCTCTTTATTGCCTCCTGAGTGCTCTCAGATTCAGCAGAAGAGGGGTTTGTGTTGTATGAACACAGATTCATCATCTATTCCCTTCACAGTCTGAGAAATATCCACTGGTGTTGGAGATGATGGAGGGGACTGATGCCACCCTTGGCTGCTGTGTCAGCACTTCTGAGCCAATGACCTGTCAGATGCACTCAGTGTTTATTCTGCAGCATTAAGCAAAGAGAGATTTGAAATTTCACTGTTTCCACTGGCAGACAGTTGAATTTTAAATAATCTTTCAGCGATTCTTAGTAGTGTATATCAATGGATTTTCAACAAATTAAAGCCCCAGGTATTCCATACACATAGGCCTATTTGGTCATGCAGACAATACCTGTGGTGGAAGGAGGCTCTTTCAAACTATCTTGTGAATAGCTGCAGCATCACTCAGAGCCGCAACCCACCTTGCCTCCTCCTCTCCTCCCAACAGCAGCTGAAAAGGCAGGACTTGGTTTGGCCAGTACTTTGCGTCATCTACATCAATGTTGCTAAACACTGGGCTGAAATGGATGGGAGCTCAGCTAATTTGCATGATTTAAAATGCCAGCTTGGTTTAATGTAGAGCAGCTGGTATATACTTAACTCCTTCAGGAGAAAACTTAATACCAGCAGATCGCATTATCCAGGCCTACACTACACGCATTTATTTATTTATTTATTTATCTATCTATCTCTTCTCCTCGCTGCTTGCTAGAACCTTTGTAAAGATCATTTGTGCATGGCTGGGAAATGGCTCTGCTTGCTGCTGATATTTCTGTGTCTCACAGAGTTCACAAAGCAGTTGGTCCCACCTGTGACAAATACTTGTTGCAGCTTCTGAGCATCTACTTACACACTGACCTTAGCAGACACGACTCTAAATTGTGTCATAGTGAAGGGTGGTGAGATTAGTTGGAAGTGGGACAGGTGTGGAGACCTGGATTATGTGGATTACTGCATAGTCAATTTCTTAGGGTTAAATTTCAAGGTTGAAAATGGCTAATTCCACAATTATGGAATTAGGATATGCCGTGCTGTTCCTGTCGGTGCTTTGCCGGCAGCCAGAGTCACCTTGTGAGGGAAGGAGGACTTGGAGGATCAAAAATTCCTTTGCTCCCCTGAAATAATTAGCATAACCTCAGTGAGAGGATGGAGGGAACATAATCCTTTAATACCAACCTTTCTCAAAATTGACCTCTTCACAGGCAGATTCAGCCTCTCACAGAGAGACAAATGTGTGGTAGGTCACCTTTACTGCATCAGAAGTGCTGGCGCAGTATCTCATCCTCTGCCAAAATTCTCTTTGCTTTTCCCTGGGTGATCAGCCTCTTATGCCAAAGACTCTGAATGCTCCTTTGGATGAGCTGTGGGATATTGATGGGCTTTACAGAATCAGGGCTTCCTTAGAGCACTAATAATGGAGCCTTCTCTTCCTCTGGAAATTCTTTATTCTGTCAAGCTTGAGCTGAGTGTTCTCTTGAAACAACAGTTTCAAATAGTAAATTTTGAAGATCCTGCTCAGTTTCAAGTTCAAACCATTAAGCTGGAGATAAAACGTGTATTAAGCTCTTTTGACACAGTTAAATCCTTAGGGGCTGCATCGCAAATTTTTAAACTCTTGTGGTAGACAATACCATGTAGTTACTTGGTTGATGTCAGTGCTGTGTTTGGTGGATGGGACAGGAAAGTCATGTGGTACAAGAGAAAGGACAAGTCTTCCCTAATGGAAACTGATTATTGTCTTTTTTTGTTGTTGTGAAAGGGAAACCTCCGAGAAGATGACCTCCCATAATCTTCTTCCATGAACGCAGGAAAGATAAATTGTCTTTGGTGATGAAATATTTCATTCTGCAAAAGATCATTAGCATGCCTGTATGCTGAGGAAGATTGTAGCCCTGCATTATATAAGCAAATTATTTATGTTGTAATATATGTATACCACAACTAAGTTGAACATCTGAATATTTTTAATGTGTAATATGCAAATAAATTCAGCATCTGAGAAAAAGCCTTTACTATTGCCAGCTGAAAATACAGTTTAGCAACGTGCATCCATCCTTTAAATAGACAGAAACAATTTTGTGAAACAGTTTAGAAGGTTCCTTTCTAGATGAAGTAGAGCAGTGCAATTTAATAATTTGTTGTCAGGCACCAGGTCAAAACTTGGCTCACACAAGGCTATTTGTGTTTATCAAGTCTGACTCCAGGCTTCTGGAACAGGAGCAAATTTTCATTTGTGTGTGAGAGCTGTCTATGAGTTTGTAAATCCTCATCAACCATGTCACTTGTGTGTCTCAAGTATTGTTTGTTTTCTTTTTATAGCTAAGGGATAAGTTTATTTGTTTTAATGCTTTTCCATTGGTTAATACAAACTTTTCAGGGATCCAAGCTTGACCTCTAATGCTTATTATTTTTCGTTCCTCGCTATTTTCCGCCATGGATATTTTTATTTTGCTGTTTTAAGGACTTTTCCAGTTGGTCAGATTGTTAGGAAAGCCAGTTCCAGCAGACTGGACACGCTGTGGAAAAGCTTGAAGAAATTATAAGACTAGTTTTTATGGTACCCTAATTTTGAGCCTGCCAGGAGGAGGTTCAGTTCTAAAGGCCAAGGAGTATGCAGGGTGAGTCTGTGAGCCACAGGCCATCAGCATCATTGTCACCTCCTTGCTGCCTGCTGCAGTTTATCACCAGCAGCTCCCTTACCTTACAGGTGTTTTGCAGAGATAAATCCATTATAATTCCAAGCAGCTCAGGTAAAGTGATACCTGGAGCCATGACAGTTAAATAGGACTTCTGTGGGACTTCTAAACCTTCATGCATGTGTGATCTGTTATTTTCTTACTAATTTTTCTTCTTAAGGTAATACTTGAATCAAGGCAAGAGATACTCAATTTAAAGTACTTTCTGGTATTGATTTATGGACTTTAATAAAACTTGTGAAAATAGAAGTCATATTGCTAGGAGAAGGTTCTCAGCTATAAACAGATATCATTACTTTTGACTCTGCCTTCTGAAAACAGCAGTTTATCCTTTATTGCTGAAAATAATTTAAAGAGACAATGAGAATCCAAGAGTTGCTAATGCTAATTCAAATTATAATGAGGAGTTTGTGGGCTGTGGGTTTCCATCTGCACTCCACTTCTGTGCCATCTGCCCACGAGGAGAAAGTCATCAGCTGAAAAAATAAGAGGAGGTCCTCCATTTAGGCAGCCACAGAACTACCAGTTACACATGAAACCTTGTGAGATTTGTAATGGAACCTGAGCCTGTGATAGTACTGCTCTGAAGAGAGGAATGTAAAAAAAAGGCCATTGAGATTTTGTAGGATGGAAAAAGGAGATTTTAAGCCCCATAAAATGCATGATTGACCATGTTACTAGAAGTAAGGAATCTGCAGTGTTAATTTGTAGTATGTAAAACAGCTGAGAACTATCCATGAAAGGTGAAATTATGCTGATTTATGCAGTCCACATTGCTACTGCAGTTTAAAAATAGCTTATTTTCCAAAGATCTAGAGCTACTGCAGGTTGGCTTTGCGTTTAGCTCTGCAAATTTAACCAGTTTGAACACAGAACAAAGCTTGACTTATGTGGTCTTTTTATCACAGAATCACAGAATAGTTAAGGTTGGAAGATCATCTAGTCCAACCCCCCTGCCAAGGCAGGGTCACCTAGAGCAGATTACACCCAAACATCTCCAGGTGAATTTTGAATACTTTCAGAGGGGAATGCTCCATGACCTCCCTGGGCAGCTTGTTCCAGAGAATAACAGAATATGCTGAGTTGGAAGGGACCTAAGGATCATCAAGTCCAATTCCCAGCTCTCACAGACACCCCAAGAATGACAGCAGGTGCCCTAGAGTGTTTTCCAAATGCTTCTTGAGCTCTGCCAGGCTTGGTGATGTGACCACTGCCCTGGGGAGCCTGCTCTAGTGCCCAGCCACCCTCTGGGTGAAGAGCCTTTTCCTGCTATCCAACTTAAACCTCCCCTGACACAACTTCAGGCCATTCCCTTGGGTCCTGTCACTGGTCACAGAGGCAGAGATCAGTGCCTGCCCCTCCTCTTCCCTGCATGAGGAAGTTGTGGGCTGTGATGAGGTCTCCCCTCAGCCTCCTTTTCTGGCTGAACAGACCCAGTGCCCTCAGCCACTCCACACACAGCTTCTCCTGAAGACCCTTCACAATCCTTGTGCCCTCCTTTGGACACTTTCTAACAGTCTAATGTCTTTTTTATGTTGTGGGGCCCAAAACTACCCCAGCACTTGAGGTGAGGCCGCCCCACCCCAGAACAGAGCAGTACAATACCCTCCCTTGCCCGGCTGGCGATGCTGTGCCTGATGCACCCCAGGATACGGTTGGCCCTCCTGGCTGCCAGGGCACTGCTGACCCATGTTCAGCTTGCCACCAGGACCCCAGGTCCTTTTCTGTGGCACTGCTTTCCAGTGTCTCATTCGCAGTGTGTCCATACATCCAGGCCTGCCCCATCCCAGGTGCAGAATCTGGCACATTCCCTTGTTGAACTCCATGTGGTTGGTGATTGCCCAGTCCTCAAACCTGTCCAGATCTCTCTGTAGGGCCTCCCAGCAGGCTCCTTCCAGTTTTATATCATTGCAAACTTGCTTAGTATTCCTTTGAGTTCTGCATCCAAGTCATTAATGAAGATGTTGAAGAGCACAAGGCTTAAGATGGGGCCCCACAGAACCTCATTAATGCAAGTGTGATGCCACCCCATTCACTGTCACCCTTTGCACCCAACCCATGAGCCAGTTGCTCACCCATCACATGATGAGTTTATCCAACTGTGTTCTGGACACTTTGTCCTGGTCACTCTGAGAGACAGTACCTACAGCTTTACTGAAATCCCAAAAGATTCTATCAACTGGTTTCCCTTGATCAACCAGGTTAGTTACATTGTCATAAAAGGAAATCAGGTTTGATGAGCAGTACTTTCCCTGAGGAAGCTCTTGCCATGCTCTCTAGGGTGGTGCAGTGCTTACTACTGTTCCCCTTATTGTGGGGCTCTGGTTGTTTCCACCACATTACTTCACTTCCATTCAAAAGGCTGAGAGGGAGATGTTGCCCCTCTGGTTGAGGAATGGCACAGAAATAATAATGGATGCTGTGAACAGCTGCAGTAGGAGGCCTGAGGCTGAATGCCCAAAAGAATTAAATCAACTTAGTGTGTTTTGGGTTTTTGGTATCTGGTTTTCTTTTGCCAGAGCTCAACACCTGTTATTCAGGTGTGTGATGCCTTGGAGTACCTTGGAGAGGTATTTGGCTCATCTGCTGCTGCTCTACGTGTCATTGTTTTGGGTGCTTATGGGATGTAAGGAACAAAAAGGCAGGGGAGGGAACATCTGTGTACTAGTTGTGATTAAGACAAATTTTCAGGTTGTCATTTGAACTACATTTCCAATGAAAATGGGCAAAAATGAGAAATAAATGTATTGCAACTGGAGGCAGTGGGTAATTTTATATTCTGATTTTGTGTTTTAAATTCTGAAGGAGCTAGAATGAATTTTGCAGTTCAAGTCATAATTTAGCTTTATTAATAGAATTACAGACAATATTGGAACTGAAATTAAAGACCAAAGCAACTGGGGACAAAAAGTCCTAGTGTGTAACTTGCATTTAAGCAGCTGTTCCTCTGACAAGAAGATGCTCTGGGTTTTGACTACCAGAAGATAAATCTGTCCTAAGCATGAACACACTCAGTTTTACAGTGATGGATGAAAGGCGAAAGAATGTAATTCCCCTTCCCGTTTTTCTTTTACCATGTTCAGTCACATTTCTTTTCCCAGTGTTGGGATGTGACTTCTGATAAAAAAGCTCATTTAGCAGAAAATTGTAGTAGAGAACAGTGGTTACAAGTTCTACCTCAGAGTCATGAAAAATGGTTTTTCACTTAGGTCAGTGGGTGAATCCTTGCAGGCCAGAAGTATGGCTGTTAGGGAGGGAATGCTGATCTCTCTGGGGCTGGAGCTAGAAGTTCCTGGTGGTCTGAGGTAGTTGAGCACTCAGAACTGTGAGTCTGAAAAGCAGGTGTAGGTCAGTGACTTTTTGCTTACCTTGTTGTGATTCCAGACAGGATACTGGTGAGGTCAGATAAGAGATGTAACTTTATACATGAATTTACCTAGGATTATATTTTTCCTACAGCTCCATTAAAAAAAAAAAAAAAAAAAA